>CM070016.1:9720244-10040244 GCA_036247105.1 Cirrhinus mrigala | reverse complement strand
GGTTTATTCAAGCAATTCATAATTATAACCTATTATATTAACAAAAAATGTAAAAAAATCACTAATAAAATACTTATATAAATAAAAAAATAAAGAGATAGATAGATAGATAGATAGGTAGATAGATAGATAGATAGATAGACACACAGATAATAAAAACTGAATAAATATATTAATTAATGAATTTAAATCATATAAAAGATTAAAAGTTAAAAAATAAGTAAACATTATTTATTTATTATTACCATGATTTTAATTATAATCATTATCATCATAAGAAAAAGATTGTAATAAATTGTAATTGTAATAAATAAAAGAGATTTAAATGTTTTTATTTAGCAGATGCTTTTATTCAAATTGACTTTAAAATGAAGAATACTGCAAACAATTCATAATTATAATTCATTATAATACCTATTAAAAGATTTCAAAACAAATCACTAATACAAAATATATTTCAAATAAATAATTAATAAAAGAGTTAAACAAAAACAAACAAAAAATTATCATCACGATAATGTCCATTTTAATAATATTAATGGTGATGCTAAACAAAATCTAGTGTCACAGTGCATGAGGCGAAAAGGAACAGATGTGTGGTGTGGTGTGGATGAAGGGGTTTTTGAGTCTTAGTGATCAGGCTGTGGCTGGGAAACACAGCTCTACACATCTTCACAGTTAAACTTTAATGTGAGAGAAGGATAAATCCATAGGCTGATGAGAGGATTTTTTCAATGCTGTTACATCTACGCCTCCATGAGGAGAAGACACAGGCTGTTGAAATCCAGAGACGGGGACAGTCTTTATCTGGAAGTCGTGCTCTCCGAGCGAGTCTGAAATATGCCATGTTATAAATATGCGAATGATGAAATATGCGATGTTTCTCCAACAAAAGCCCTGGCTTACAAGAAGAAAGCACAGAGTGCGTTCTTACGACGGAGAGGTTAATTAGAAATTATGCCAACTTTTATTGTCAGAGGTAATTAAAAGTGGTGACACAAAGACAGCGTAAAATGTAATGGCACACTTTAATCAAGCTGGCTTAGTAGCTTTTTTGACTCATGTCTGCTGACTTGTATCCACCCGAGCAAACTTAATATTCAGCTCGGTTACTATGAAAACCCACGGCCTTGTAGAATCTGTTTTCATAGAAGGGTATAAATCAGGTTGTTTTTTCAAGATCAGGTTAAGTTTGGCAGGTTAAGTACTCTGTTAGTTCATCTTTCTCCATTCAAAAGCAACAATGTATTCTAATTAGGGCTGTCAAGCAATTACATTTTTTAATCGAATTAATTACATGATGTGCCAATTAATCAAATTAATCACAAGTTAATCAAATACCACTTTGTGCTGAAGAATTACCTCTACTTTTAGTCATTATTGTTTTATATTAGAATTAGTTTAGTAGTTTTTTTATATATATATATAGATTTAGATATAGATATAGATTTTTTATATAGATTTTAAAAATGCTCTAAATCCTCTAAATATGAAACTAATTGCATTAATTAATCACACCAAATTAATTTGTTTAATCAGTAGGCCTTATTTATTTTTTTCCCCCCAAGCAACATAAATCAAAAACATATTATATATTATATTTGTAGATTATATTTAGGGTTGCAAAGGGATAGAAAATGTCTGGAAATTTTTATTTTATTTTATTTTATTTCATTTATTTATTTATTTATTTTTTTTTTTGGAAACAGAAAGCTTTCCTCCCCTTTGCCAACCCCATTATATTATAGTATATTATTATATTATAGTATTATAGTATTATATTGTATTATATTCAGGGCTGTCAAACAATATATAATTGTCAAATGAATATAAATTATATAAACATTATAATAAATACATATACTTGTAAATATTTCTTAAATATATACATTAATGCATTTGTATTCATACAGTATATACCCACATCATAGTTACACACAGTACGCACACATATATTAGGCAAACTCAAGCTTTTATTTTGTATGCGATTAATCGCGATTAATCATTTGACAGCCCTAATTATATTATATTGTAATATATTATATTATATTTTATATTATATTATATTATATTTATTTATTTATTTATTTATTTATTTATTTGTATTCATTCATTCATTCATTCATTCACTCACTCACTTCAACAAGCAACATAAATAAAAACATATTTTATGTTATATTTAGGATTACAAAGGAAAATGTCTGGAAACTTTATAAGCCTTTTTTTTGGAAACCAAAAGCTTTATTATATTATATTATATTATATTAAAAATATTTTCACTGTTACAGCTATATTTATTTATTTATGTATTTATGTATTTAACTCACTCACTCTGTTTTTGTTTTTTATTTTATTTTGCATGTTCAGATATTCATATAAAAAATGACAACCATGAAAAATTTGTGAAAATGATAAAAAATGATGGCAACTTTTTTTTTAATGCTTAAAAATACATTTTTTTAAAAATGCTCTAAATCTTTGAAATATGAAACTTAATGCATTAATTAATCACACCAAATTAACGTGTTCAATCGATAGCCCTAATTCGTTTTTTTCCAAGCAACATTAATCAAAAAATATGATATTATTATATTATATTTAGGGTTGCAAAGGGGTGGAAAATGTCTGGAAACTTTACAAGATTTATTTATGTAAAAAAAGTCATGACCCCAAGAATTGATTTGAATCAAATCGTAAGTTACCGAAAGATTTCCACCAGTATTCATACAACAAAATATTCTGGGGACTATGAAAATTTTGTGAAAATGATCAAAAATGCGGCCATTCTTTTTTTTAACACTAGCAGAGAAAGAGACCAAAACAAAAGCAATAATAATAATAATGTAAATCACCTTTTGTCCAATAGGAAGGTCCCATAGATGGTAAATGTTCTGAGCAGTTCTTGATTCTTTTTGTTTTTTTTTAGATCTGCTGCCCTCAGGATAGAAACAAGCAAAATGTTTGGGATCGTGATTACTGTGGTATTGCCATCAGCCAATCATGACATCATTTTCCTATGTCTGCAAAGTCATTTTGATGATTGAAGGGCATTTATCTGTTATTTTAATCTACTGTAGACACAATTCATTATAAACTCTTCATTAGTGCCTGTAAAAACCCTGATAGGTCAACTGTACGCCTCTAAAATATGGCAGTTTGTGCATTTGAAATCTTTCCAGCATCTCAATGCCGAGTCTAATTTCGGTATCTTGGGAACGCTCTCCATCTGTTGAACTCTTCAAGTCACAGCAATTTTTACCAGTGCAACGGACAAAGTCAGCGGCAAGGACGATGTCAGCGTACGCTTGTGTTCTCTGAATTGTTAAATCTGCTTACTTGAGTAACTCGCGGCCAATAAGCGCTCTTTTGCATTTATCATGTCAGCATCTGTGCTCTGTAAAGCCCTGCTGAAAACTCTCAGCAGGATCGAGTTTTGAAGATTACACTCACCTAATTTATGCTAAATACATGCCTAGTACACTCCACAAATATGACGGGGGACAAACGCCTCTATCCCGAGATTTATGGGCCCACTTATTTCATGCCACAAGCGGTTCCCCCTCTGGAAGTTCGCAATATTTTCCCCCGGGCTGCTACGGCAGAGATTAAGGCCGTGTGTGCAGGATTAACTCATTGAGGAACAGAACATAAAGGTGGCCACACAGCAGCAGCAGAGCTGGGAGGCGGATAGCGGAGAGCTACAGTGACACAGCAGATAAATTCTTGATCCAGGATGATCCCATAAAAGAATTCCCAGCCAGAAGAACATTTGGGGTGCGCACAAAGACACTGCCAAAACCAAAGGGCCCTCTGAGCCCATTGGGCTGGGAATAGGGACACGCAAGCTGGGGATGATGATGATGTTGAGAAGCATCATAGGGTGACGGGAGCACCTGGCAGCACGGTGTGGAGCTGTGACTGGCATATGGTAGCTAAACCTAGCCAAAGCACACAAGTCATTATTTACAGCTGGACTAAGCGAATCTTTGACTGATGTGACCTTCATCTTCATCTATCTTACAAAAAATGCTAATTAAAACCCAGTTTTACTGGAAAACTGATCCAAACTCATGAAGAAGTCGAATTTAAAGGGATAGCTTACTAATAAATTCTTTTAAAATCTTTTTTAAAATCTTTATACCCTCATGTCATTTCAAACCCGTATGACTTACTTTCTTCTGTGGAATACAAAAATATATATTTGAAATTGAAATTATTTATGAATTTATTTATTTATTCACTCACTAACTCTGTTCTTTATTGCATATAACATGTTCAGATATTCATATGACAAAATATTCAGGGGACCGTGAAAAAATTGTGAAAATGATCAAAAAGCAGGCAAATTTTTCAAATTTTTAATCAATAGCCCTAATTCATTTTATTTTTCCAAGCAAAGAAGTAAACCATAAATTAAAAAAAAGTATTATATTATTATATTATAGGGTTGCAAAGGGGCGGAAAATATCTGGAAACTTTTGTAGATTTTTTTTTTGTTATGTATTAATATATTGCCACCTTTGATGGAATTTCACAGCTTTCTGTATATTCACTGTTACAGCTCTATTTATTTATTATATATATATATATATATATATATATATATTATATATATTTTTTTTTTTTTTTTTTTTTTTTTTTTAATAATATTAACACTGTTCTTTACTGCATATTGCATGTTCAGCTATTCATATAACAAAATATTCTGGGGACTAAGAATTTTTTTTTATTTATTTTTATTTTTTTGAAAATGATCAAAAATGCCAGTTTTTTTTTTTTTTTTTTTTCCTGAATATTGAATATTTTACTCTAAATCCTTGAAATATGAAACCAATGGCATTAATTAATCACACCAAATTAATCAATAGCCCAATCGATAGGTTTCAAAGGGGTGGGAATTTTGCAACCCCACTATATAATATAATATATTATATTATATTATATTATATTATATTATATTATATTATATTTAAAATGTATTAAAATATATTTAAAATATATTCAGTTTTAAAAGTCGAAGAATGTTTGTTTTGTTAGTATCCATACTGTACAATAAATGGGAAAAAAAAAAAAAAAAAACTTTTGCTCTCCACAGAGGAAAGTCATATAAGTTTGGAACTACATGAGAGCAAGTAAATTTATTTTTTGGTGTGAACCATCTCTTTAAAGGGATAGTTCACCTAAAAAATAAAAAAATCTATCATCATTTACTCACCCCTGAGTTGTTTAAAAAACCTGTACGAATTTCTTTCTTCTGTGGGGCACAAAAGAAGAAATTTCGAATAATGTTGGTAACTAGGGTTGGGTATCGTTTGAGTTTTTTTTTTTATTCCGATTCTTATTAAGGCTGCCCTCAACTAAAGATTTTTCTAGTCGTTCATTTTAAGGATTAGTCGACTATTAGTCACACATTTAATAAACCATATAAATCATAATAATGAGCTTTTAATTGCCTACACAGCCTAATGAACGCTCAAGCGTAAACAAAAAAAAGCTTGCCACAATGTACCGGCAGATATAATAAGTATGAATATTTCAGGGAAAAACAGCAAGGAGGCTGCACTAACATTTTGATAATTTATTGATAAAGTAATGCTTTGTTTGTTTTCGGCGACACTGACTCGTCATTTCGGCGACACTGACTCGTACGTTTCATACGGATTATATAATCTGAGAATATTTGTTTTCTGTTTGAATTGGTTTATTAAAATTTCACTCTCTATTGCCTATATTTGTCATGTCTGTAAGACGAGTATACACTGAGTTTCGAAGGTCCGCGCTCAAGTTCACGACAGAAAGTGCATCCTGTTTGCTTTATTTTACAAAAGCACAACGTTTCGTTGTTATTCTGAGTGCACACAAATAAACGCAGAGTCTTTATAGATTCCAAAGATGTATTACTCTTATTTGTATGAGCAAAAATTGATTATTTTAAGAGCAAGCGACTGCACCGGCGGCTCCATCTGTCATGCAGTAAGCGCACTACTATTCAGCTTCCACACTCCTCACAGACACTTCAATAGTGCACATTTTTCCAGGCTAACATTAGATTGAGCAGCCATGTAAAGTTGCTACTACTTGCATATTTCAGATGTAAAGACATTTGAAGTCGATGAATGATAGGCAAGCATTGGGATGTCCTGCCTGATGTTACCACTTAGACCAGCCGTTAATGATTTATCCATCATGGACTGAGTGACTTCGCCACTTCCTGTGTATTTTTTTTTCTGCGACTAATAAAATTTTGGTCAATCAAGCCTCTAACGGTTAGTCGACTATTAGGGGGCAGCCCTAAATCTTACTGATTCCTAGTTTCGATTCCAATAAGAAAAAAAATCTATTTAAATTTCTTACACAAACACATCAGTTCACTTCAGAAGGCCTTTTTAACCCCCAGAGAGCCCTATGAAGTACTTTTTATGATGGATGGATGCACATTATTGGACTTTTGAATCTTAACAGCCATTCACTTCCATTACAAAGCTTGGAAGAGCCAGGACATTTTTTAATATAACTCTGATTGTATTTGTCTGAAAGTAGGAAGTCATATACATCTAGGATGGCTTGAGGGTGAGTAAATCATGGCTAGTAAGACATAGCCTTAGGCAGTTGTCACCACCTTTATTTCCACTAGCGACAGCCCTGGTTACCAACATTCTTCAAAATATCTTATTTTTATGTCTGTACAGCAGAAGGAACGTCATAAGGTCAGTAAATAATGGCAGAATTTTCATTTTTGAGTGAACTATCTATTTAATGATCAGCTTGAATTCCTCCAAATTAGAAGCAGACTGCTAGAATTGGTACACGGGGCGTATTCAGTGGTGTGTTTCCCAAATGAGCACCATGTGTTAATGTGTCTGGAGAATTTGTGTTAACCACCCAACACAAACTTTTTCTATGGGTCTCAAAGGAAGATATTAAAGAGCCAGACAGCTGGAAGTCTTCATTTGAGAGCCTCACATCAGTCTGTTGAAGGTCTAGTGTCACAGCTTTCATTGTTATAGCGGCACCTCTGCTGGGACCAGTTAGCAGATTGGTTGCACTTCTTTGTGGGCTCCAGCTCAAGGCCCTGGATTAGAAAACAGCAGACTTTCTGGATACAACCAATGGGATGCAACACTGGGGAGCTAATTTGTGATTGTTGGCCAGTACAAATCTGGACAAAAGACTGCTGAGCTGTAATTCTAGAGAGACCATGTACTTGAAACAGTGTTAGAGTTTATAAGAGTCTGGCCATAAAGAATTAAGAATTTCTATTTATCCACATAACCTTTACAAAATGGAGATGTATTTGAAAAAAATGCTTATTAATTAACTCATACGCCCTGTCCTAACCAGGAAATTATATTTTTGTATAACCCAAACAATGCTAATGTCTAATATTTATCTGTTTTTTGTGTTATTTTGAAGGAGAAGAACTGTATGAGACCTCCCCATATGAACCAATGCATCTTTCCGATGAGTTTCGACTCGCCTCCATTATTTCTGGTAAGTGAAGACATCTTAAGAGCTTTTCTATGTTTTTCAGTGGTTAAAAATCCCCAGTTTTTCTGTTCAAGGTTAGCGCTGTCCTTTATGTTCATACATCTTCTCACACTCGCAGACAGTTTAAGTGTGATTAATTGATTTCTACAGACTTATAGTTTACAGTGTTGCAGTAATGTTGTATTAGCACATCCGGCATAATGGAAATGTCCATTTGTATGCGACTGAAAAGAACTATTGCTTGTATATGCCAATGTCCTCCAGTGTCATTGCATCCAGAAGTCATTTATTTGTGGATCCAGACTGTGTATTTAAAACTCGTTTTTCTCAAGGACTTTTAGTTAGCGTGTGTGTCGGTGTTTATATATAAATGTATTTATATGTGACCCTGGACCACAAAACCAGTCATAAGGGTCAATTTTTTCAAAATTGAGATTTATATATCATCTCAAAGCTGAATAAATAATAATTCCTTTGATGTATGGTTTGTTAGAAAATGACAATATTTGGCCGAGATAAAACTATTTGAATATATGGAATCTGAGGGTGCAAAAAAATCAAAATATTGAGAAAATCGCCTATAAAGTTGTCCAAATTAAGTTCTTAATATTGCATATTACTAATCAAAAATTACGTTTTGATATATTTACAGTAGGAATTTTAATTATTATTAATTATTATTATTAATTATTATTAATTATTAATAATTATTAATTATTAATAATTATTAATTATTACAGAGTGCTGGTATTTAATCCAGCCAGAACAACCTGTTTATACAGTAAATGACTGAAAATTTTTTTCTAAAAAATGGTCTATATGAAGCACTATAGGGTCGTTTTGTGTCAAATCAGCCATATTTAATAGTAAAAATATTAAAAGTAAATATATATATATATATATATATATATATATATATATATATATATATATATATATATATATATATATATATATCTTGAAAGTAAAAATAAAAAAAATTAAATGTGATGGATGTTTATTTACCAAGTAATCCACTATTTTGCTGTTCCCCAGAGATCTGCAGCCAAATTACAGTTTCAACATATTTTTTTTTTTTTCAGACATTGTTCTTTAAATAAAATTAGTATCAGCTGCTTGCAAAGTGAACAACATTTGGTTTTCAACCACTGAAATTTGGTAATATTCAACATTCTGAATATGGAGCTCAGATGAGATCCCCATATCTCTGGGACTGAATGATACAGGACCTAGAAAATGATGATTTCAAAAGAAAGTTTATTAAGCACTAGAATATAAAATAACATTGAAATACCTTTAACACTGCTTGAGGTACAAGCACACAAAACCTTGGAAAAAGAATATTTAGGGCACTCATTCAGGTATGTTTAATGCAGTTGTTCTGACGGGAGGAAATTAGATACCTTTCAAGTTTCAACATTATTTGTCTTCAGACCTTCCTCTTTTACAAAAAAGAAGTATCAGCTTTATGCCAAGTGACCCACATTTGGTTTTTGACCACTGAAAATGTGTACAATTTAACAATCTACTCCTGGAGCCATGTTGAAATTGAAGTATTTCTGAAACTGAACCATACAGGGCCTTAAAGGGGTCATCGGATGCTAAGTTGACTTTTTCATGCTGTTTGAACATTAATGTGTGTTGGCAGTGTATGTACAAATCTACCCTATAATGATAAAAATCCATGCAGTGGTTTTTAATTAATCTGTAAAAATAATATCCCCTTTTTCAAATCGAGCCGTTCTCAGATGCCTGTCGGTGTGCCGTCACACCGACAGAGGCCGCTCCCACAATAGTTGATTGACATGAGCTCTTACCTTAGACCAGCTGTCACAGTTCAGTAACTTTCCATGTTTTGATGCTGGAGCAGGGATGTAAGTTAGTAAATATCTCCAATTGAGCGATTGAGGTGTTGTGTTGCTGGATGTAACAATGAACATAGTGGTCGTCATTTACTCCCAACATCTGAGCCGCTGAAGATGCAGTGGATTACGTTTGTTTGTGAAGGGAATGGGCCTCCCGATCTACATATATCCGTCTATGTTCGCGCGAATCATTCATGATCCAGCTTCACTTACAGCAGAAGTGAGTATAAGCGTTTTTAATGAATCTTTGCGATCGTCTTTCCTTATAACGTGGTAGTTAGCAAGTTTAGCGGCTAAACGCGCTAAATGCGGCTAATGTAAACAAGACCGTCTTTCCACAGAGAGAAGAGAGGGGCGGGGTGAGCAGAGCTCATTTGCATTTAAAGGAACAACCCCTTAGAATGAGATGATTTTTGCAGAGCTCATTTTGACAAGGTAAAAAGGGTGTTGTTTTACAAAACCATTGAGAATTTTTAATCAAAGTATATTAGAGACTTTTCATTAAGACCCTAAAGAATCATATCAACTTGTGGAAAATGGGCACACAATAAAAGGACACTATAAAATGTGCAGTTTTACTGTATCAGTATCTTGTGTGACCACCATTTGCCTCACACAGTGCAACACAGAGTTGATCAGGTTGTTGATTGTGTCCTGTGGAATGTTGCTCCACTCCTCCTCAATGGCTGTGCGAAGTTGCTGGATATTGGCAGGAACTGAAAAACGCTGTCGTATACGCCAATCCAGAGCATCCCAAACATGCTCAATGGGTGACATGTCCGGTGAGTATGCTGGCCATGCAAGAACTGGGATGTTTTCAGCTTCCAGGAATTGTGTACAGATCCTTGCAACATGTGGCCGTGCATTATCATGCTGCAACATGAGGTGATGGTTATGGATGAATGGCCTCAGGATCTCTGTGCATTCAAAATGCCATCAATAAAATGCACCTGTGTTCATTGTCCATAACATACGCCTGCCCATACCATAACCCCACCGCCACCATGGGTCACTCGATCCACAACGTTGACATCAGCAAACCGCTCACCCACACGAGGCCATACACGCTATCTGCCATCTGCCCTGTACAGTGAAAACCGGGATTCATCCATGAAGAGAACACCTCTCCAAAGTGCCAGACGCCATCGAATGTAAGCATTTGCCCACTCAAGTCAGTTACGACGACAAACTGCAGTCAGGTCGAGCATGCAGATGAGCTTCCCTGAGATGGTTTCTAACAGTTTGTGCAGAAATTCTTTGGTTATGCAAACCGATTGTTGCAGCAGCTGTCCGGGTGGCTGGTCTCAGACGATCTTGGAGGTGAAGATGCTGGATGTGGAGGTCCTGGGCTGGTGTGGTTACACGTGGTCTGTGGTTGTGAGGTCGGTTGGATATACTGCCAAATTCTCTGAAACGCGTTTGGAGACGGCTTATGGTAGAGAAATGAACATTCAATTCACGGGCAACAGCTCTGGTGGACATTCCTGCAGTCAGCATGCCAAATGCATGCTCCCTCAAAACTTGCGACATCTGTGGCATTGTCCTGTGTGATAAAACTGCACATTTAGGCCTTTTATTGTGGCCAGCCTAAGGCACACCTGTGCAATAATCATGCTGTCTAATCAACATCTTGATATGCCACACCTGTGAGGTGGATGGATTATCTCGACAAAGCAGAAGTGCTCACTAACACAGATTTAGACAGATTTGTGAACAATATTTGAGAAAAATAGGCCTTTTTGTGTACATAGAAAAAGTCTTAGATCTTTGAGTTCAGCTCATGAAAAAAGGGGGCAAAAACAAAAGTGTTGCATTTATAATTTTGGTCAGTGTAGTTTCAACATTATTTGTCTTCAGACCTTCCTCTTTTAAAAAAAAGAAGTATTATCTTTACACAAAATGACCCAGATTTGGTTTTTGACCACTGAAAATGTGTACAATTTAACAGTTTACTCCTGGAGCCAAATTGAAATTGAAGTATCTCTGGAACTGAACCATACAGGGCCTTAAAAATAAAGAAACCAAAAGGAAAGTTTGTTAAAACCAAAAATCTAAAAGGGCATTAATATGTCTCTAATACTTTTTGAGTTACAGGCATGCAAACTTTGGAAAAAGGATATTTTTAGCACTCAGACAGGTATGTTCAATGCTGTTGCTTTGACAGGAAACAAGATACCTTTCTAGTTTCAACATTATTTGTCTTCAGACCTTATTAAGTGCTTTTTCACCAATTTTGAATGGTCAGCATTGGCACATAATGCATCAATGATTGCTGAATTCAACAGATTTTCTTAACAGTCCTACCAAAATAACATAATGATGCTGCCAGCTTTCTGAAGTCAATTTTACACCCCAGTAATCTGGCTCCAAATTTCAGTTGAAAAGGGTCATTTTGACCCCACTCTATAAAATAGTAGATTACTCAGCAAATACATATCCATGACATTTAATATTTTGGCTTTCTTATTCATTTATGCATTTCTTTTACCAGGGGAAAAAAAAAAATTAAAATCAAAAATTTGAGCCAAGGACCTCTAGTTGAATTTACACGGAATGACCCTCCTTGGTGAAAAAACCAGCATATGCTGGTAGGTATGTTTTGATGCTGGGATGCTGGTTAGGTATGTTTTGGTGCTGGTTTAAGTTGGTCCCTAGCTGGTTTATGCTGGTCCTTTGCTGGTTTTTGCTGGTCATGTTGCTGGTCAAGGACCAGCATAAACCAGCAAAGGACCAGCTTAAACCAGCACAAAAACATACCTAACCAGCATCCCAGCATCATAACATGCCTACCAGCATATGCTGTTTTTTTCACCAGGGCTATGTGAAACCCGATCCATAATCTCTTTACTTCATATAAAAAAAAAAAAAAAGAGCATATTTGCTAAACAGTTTAACATGCTTCTGATTAAACGGATCAGCTTTTTTAACAACAGCAATCGTTATATAAACACATTTCTAAAAATTGTAATATAAAAAACAGACGTATTAATCAAACGCTTTCTAACAAACAGATGCATTCTTATCAAGGAAAATTATGTGCTATACAGTAATTACGCAGCAGTCACTGTCCATTCACTGAAGCCCAGCCTCAATTCATTTTAAACAATGTAAATGGGACTATGTGTATTAGTCACGATGGGCATTCAAGAAGACCACCAAGGAGAATGAAATTACTCCGTATTAATCATAATTGCAGCTTTGAGAAAGGCTGTGAATAGTCGTTTCTATGATTCATACGTTTTACCTCAAACAAGTTTTTCTTTCTTATTCATTGTCACCTCCAAATGGATTACATTTCCTCACAGAGCAGCCTCACGATGACGTGCTGGGGCTGTTAGAATACGGTTTATGGGAGGCAGAAACCAGTTTGCAGGGCTTTGGGTGAAAAAGGTAAACAGAGAACACATATATAGAAAAATCAAACACGCTGCGGTCTCGCTGACGGCTTTTAACAAAAGCCATCCCCCACACAGCCGCAAAAAAAGCTATTTTTGTTTCCTATTCCTTACGTGACTGTTCACGTTTCTTATTTTTTCAATCACAGCAGAGGTAATCTCTAGCCTTATATAAAACCGACTAGGAGGCGATCTGAAAAACCATCTCTGCAGGCTGCAGATGCTTTAGCCAATGTACAGGCACATATGCAATCATATTGAGAATTATTTGGCATGTCAGGGACGTTTAAGGCAGTAAATGCACTGTGAGAAAATGCTTTCATGTGTTTCAATTATTTCTGCAGCATTTGTCTTACACCTGTTTTGCTTTCTGCCCTTTTATATTACCACATAAGAAATACACATCATGAAATGTAAATTTGGATGCACTTCATTTTAGGTTCCATTTTGTGCAGCTGCCTTGCTTCAGAGGCAATTCTTTGAATACCCATACTAATTTGGATGCTTCTTCAACTATGAATATCTGATTGAGGAAAATTCTGGGCTGGAAATGACATTTGAAACATTTTTGGCACAAAATGGGAGAATCCTGTGTCTACCTTTCTTATGTATTATTTCGTCTATTCTAAATACACACAAATAAATAATATGTTTACACCTTTTGCAGCTTGATTAAAAATGAAAATGCTAACCTCTGAAAAATCTTTATTAGTGGAAAATTATTGGTTGTGATGGAAATGATACCACAACCAAAAGACAAGCAAAAGCTGTAAAATAATAATAATAAAATAAATATGTAAAAAAATAATAATAATAATTAAAAATAGAAATGTTGCTTTGGCAACTAACTGAAAAGTTTTAAAATTATTAAAAGTGAAAAAAAAAAATGCTGGCAGAAAAATTAATTAAAGCTAAAAAGATATTTAAAAAGAAAAAATAATGAACAAAATAAAATGAAAACTAAAAATGTATTAAATAAAAGCTAATTCAAAATATGAATAAATACTACAACAGCACATAAATAAGTGTTGTTAACGATTTACTTTAGATATTATTCAAAACGTTAATTAAAAAAAATAAATAAATAGAAATGTTGACTGAAGAAAAAATAGGTTTTAAAATTATTAAAAGATTGAATTAAATCTAAAAATACATTTAAAAAAATAAAAACTATTATAAATGACAAAATTACCAAAACAAAATAAAATGAAAATTTAAAATATAAAAATAAAAGCTAATTCAAAACAATATATAAATAATACTCAAATAGTAAAATAAAAAAGTAAAAAGTAAAAAATAAAAATAAATAAAATAAAATAACAGTATTACATAACTACATTACATAATAAATATGAAAGTGTTGTTAATGTTTTACTTTAGTTACTGTTAAAAACATTAAATAAAATGTATTAATAAATTAATTAATTAATAATAAAAAGTAGAAATATTGCCTTGGCAACTAACTGAAATGAAAGTTTTAAAATTATTAAAACTGGAAAAAAAAACAAAAAAAAAACATAAATGACAAAATTACCAAAACAAAATAATGATAACAAAAAAAGTTTAGGTATTAAAATTATTAAAACTAAGAACTGAACTAAAAATGAATTAAAGCTAAAAAGACATTTATAAGATAAAAACTATTATAAATGACAAAATTACCAAAACAAAATAAAATGAAAATTTAAAATATAAAAATAAAAGCTAATTCAACATATGAATAAATACCACAAAAGTAGATAAATAATACTCAAGTAATAATAAAATAAAAAAGTTAAATTAATTTAAAAAACAAAAAAAAAAAGGAAATGTTGCCTTGGCAACTAACTGATACAAAATAAGTTAAAGCATTATTAAACTCTTAATACTATTAACTATTAATAACAATTATTAAAACTAAAACTGAAATAATAATTAATTAAAGCTAAAAGGCATTTAAAAATAAAAACTATTATAAAAGATAAAATTACTAAAACAAATAAAATTAAAATGAAAGTTGAAATTGTAAAAACACATTCTAATTCAAAATATGAATAAATGCTACAACCGTATATAAATAATACTCAAATAATAATAGTTTAAAAAAAAATAGTAAAATGTAAAAAATAACTAAATAAAATACTAATACTAACTAAATAAAAAAAACAAAAATCCAAAATGTTGCTTTGGCAACTAACTGAAATAAAATGAAATAGGTTCAAGTATTAAAATTATTAAAACTGAAAATAAAAACTGAAATAACAATTAATTAAGCTAAGCTAAAAAGAATTTGAAACAACAAAACTATTATAAATGACAAAATTACTAAAATGAAATAAAATGAATATTGAAAATCTAAAAATAAAATATAATTAAATATAAATAAATACTACAACAGTTTATTAATAATGCTCAAATAATAATAAAATTAAAAAATGTAAAAATTAATAATAATAATAATAATATTACATAACTATATCAAATAATAAATGTGAAAGTGTTTTTAATGCTTTAGTTATTGTTTAAAAAAAATTATGGCAACTAACTAAAAAAAAGTTTAAGTATTCAGATTATTTAAACTAAAACTGAAACAAAAATTAAAGCTAAACAGACCTTTAAAAAAACTATTATAAATGTAAAAAAAAAAAAAAAAAAATACAAAAACAAAATAAAATGAAAATAGCAATTGAAAGTATAAAAATAAAAGCGAATTCAAAATATGAATAAATTTTACAACACTACGTAAATAATGCTCAAATAACAACAGCTATCTTATTTCCCTTTGTTTATTTCTTCTTGCTTACCACTAATTAGTATTGTAATTTAATATTTTAAGATTGAAAGTCCAGCTCCACACATAGAAAGCATTTCTAAGTAGCAAAAATAAATTAGAAAAACCTGGTGAAATGTTGCCAAGACAATTTTAATGTGACTTCCATGTAACAAAAAGAAAAAAAAAAAGGTGCTGGTTATAATAAAAGCCAACCCCTGGGAGACAAATGTGCCTGTAATTGAAGAAACACTCATTTACAGGTTTGTGAAATCAAATCTGAACCCTCTAAATAGCTTTTCTGCAAGAATAAGAAAAAAAAAACTAAATACACGGACCAACAAGCACACTCAAGATGGTGTTTGTATTAATAATCTACTAAGTGACCTGAATACACAGGGCGGCACTGATCCTTGAATATTTGCATAATGCACATAGATTGCGCCTTACTTCTTAAGTGCCTGTATGCCACGATAAAAAGCGTATGTAACACGTGAATAAGTGTTCAAATTATGACTATACACTTGAACAACTGCCTTAAGGCAAGACTGTACAGAAATGTTAGCCACATTTGAACAAATCCTCACAATTATTGCATTGGTTTGCTTGAATTACAAACCAAATTGTACATGTTCTTACACTCTCCATTCTCCCTAAATATGACTAGCCGCTTCAATCCACAGTTTAAAAGGTGAGTCAAATGCAAAATTTGCAAGATGCGGTCTAAAATCAGCAGATTTTCTTCACTCAGAGCTGAAGCCAAAACAAAATCAAATATCTTCCTTTCATAATTCCTTTCCCTCTCTGGTGAAAAGCCCCCCGTAAGCTGGCTCTCCTTGAGGATTTGTTAGAGACCCTTTCCCTCTGACACGAGATAAGATGAATATCAGGACCAAAACAACACACCTCCGAGCACACGTTTCGCTTCAAAAGCAGGACTGGAAAAGCACTCATAACATAAAAATAATCAGACATCGTGTTACATGGCTCTCCTGCTCATTTGTCAATGAACAGATGACCGCTCACATCTGCTTGCTTCTTTAAACCAAAGAATTGCCATCGGACCCGAGTATGATAGATTCTCAAGACAGGAAGTGAAGATAAGAGGATAATAGAAAGGGACTTAAAAAAAGAATGGCCACACTAGAGAGAGCAGTGAAATATTAAAGGATGTTTTCGATGAGTGTTTCCAATTGATTACTGTGGAACAGCCAGCTAAGATGGGAGTGATGTTGAGAGAGTGTTTATGCGTTGCAATTGCCAGCAGATTTGAAAGCAAGAAAAGGTTCTGAGGAGCATGGATTAATTTTTATTTAAACCTGGTGCCGGATGCATGATAATCAGATTTTACCGAAATGGTTTATGGTGAGCGTGATGAATAATAGAAAAGACCGCAGGTGCATGATAGCATTTTAAAAAAAAAAAAAAAAAAAAAAAAAGAGAGAGAGAGAGATGTAGGCATAGAAAGAATGAGAGAGAAGAGAATAGAATATCAAGAATATCAAATTTAGTCCTTTGAAAAATTCAAAGTCAACATGATTTGGAGATCTAAGAAAGTCTAATAATAAAGTCATCCATTTACATTCCCATTCATCGTAATGTCAGCTAACTCTGTCATTACACTCTCAGAAAAAAAAGGTACAATTCTGTCGCTGGGGCGGTACCCTAAGGTACAAAAGGGAAAAGGTACATCTTTGTATCTTACCTACCACTAAACAGTACATATTAGTACCTTAAAGGTACATTTTAGTACTTTGAAACTACATATTGGTACCTTAAAGATACACATTGGTACCTTAAAGGTGCATATTAGTACTTTAAAATGTACATATTTGTACCTTTTCACTTTGTACCTTAGGGTACCGCCCCAGCGACAGAACTGTACCTTTTTTTTTCTGAGAGTGTACGATGAGCAGGAAGTATTTAGTCAGAACAGAGACATTTTGAATGGCTAACAATACAAGAACTTATGAATACTTTTATTCAGAAATTACACATTAAATTGATCAAAAGTGTCTGTAAAGATAATGTTACAAAAAATCTATTTCTAATGCTGTTCTTTTGAACTTTCTATTCATCAAAAAAGTATCAATTTCTACACAAATATTTAGTAGCGCATCTAGGGATACTAGATTTTTCACACCACGGTTATTGCGGCCAAAAAAAAAAAAAAAAATCACGATATCGATATATCGCGATATCTACAGAAACCTTAGGGAAAAAAGTTAGCAGTCAAATTAATTTTTACTTTGTTTATTTAGTTTTTCTTTTTTTAACCAAATGAACATAGGGATATTGATAAACACAGGGCACAAGGCTGCACACTGACTTTCTTCTCGTCCTCTTTGAAGCTCCATAAGAAATAACAAGAGGGAAAATGCTGTCAAGTTCAACAGTCTGATGAATAAATATTAACATCAAACTTGATACTTTAACCTGTTAACTTGCTTAGGGGAGCGAGGGGCACAAACTAACGCGGGGTTAGTTGTAACACACATGGTTTAAATATTTCCACACATGCTAGCATAACTAATTTTACAGCATTTACTAGTTGCCATAGCAACAATTTATCAGTTTAGATAGCTTATTAATGCTTGGCAAACCAGCAGGAGACACAAACCAGTTTTAAATTCCAGTTGCGCTGATGGGGAACCTTGTAACACTGTGTTACGATCTGCCCCGCTATTATTAAACTATGCTATTCTATGACATTAGCGATGTAATTTTTCATTTCACTACTTTTATGGATTTTAATAAGAAACCACAAGAAACTGGTAAGTAAAGACTGACGACTGATGTTTAATGTTCAGAAATTATTATTTCAAGAAATGTAAAGCATTTTGTCTTGTTTATGTGTCTCATGTTCTATGAGAGCTGTGTTTGGAGGAAGGGGGGTGTTTTTCTGAATGTCTGAATGTGTTTCATTATTTGCGCACATAGTTTTGAACTATACTGTGTAGCTGTGTTTTGCGATCAGGGCCATCTCACGCATGGTTGTGGTGCTTCCATTGTGAAACTCAAAAATTTGATTATTTTTAATTCTTAAAAAACTGCATTGTTTTATTTGAATAAGTGAATCATTTTTTTTTTTTATTAACAAAATATTTTAGTTTGCCGTGTATATTTTTTTCATTCGATCAGATAACGTTTTAAGCTGTCATATGGTCATGTTACAACTTTAACCTATAGTTGCGCCGACACCAATGACGCCATGCAGTAAACGCTATGCTAATTCAGTCTTAATGTGCGCTTAGAGCAGCAGCAGATGAGACATTAAGTGCATGGAACTGCGACCAACTTCACATTTTACAGAGTTTAATGTAGCAATGTGAGCGGTCAGTTTTTAAATTGTGTAATAGATTTGAACAAAGAAATCGCACAGGCCGTATTGGGCATGACTTGATTGCAAATACAAATACAAAAATAAGACGAGTAAAGAAAGCATGGTACTTATTAAAAGAATCACCCTTTATTTAAATATATGAACACAGAAAACCACTTACATTTTTTTAAGTGTGGAAAGAGCTTCTCACTCTCCCACATGGACGACATGACTCTTCTTGGAGTAGCTGGGATTGGCACAACAATCTAACGTTATTTGTGTCACACTGTACAACAATAATACTGTTTTTGTATTTGTAAGGGGTAAGTTTAGGGTTGGGGTAGGTGTAGACGTTAAAAAAAAAAAAACAAAGAAAAAAACAATCTAATAGGTAGAACAATTCATTTCATTGTTAGTTTCCGGTTGGAGCTGTATCCCTTCTAGCCACAACCGAGTAGCTGCGCGCACTGCGTTTCTTCTTGTTTGACAGGTGTCAGCGTTAAGGTGCAATACTGCCACCTGGGCGATCAACCAGGTACTGGCTGGAGTGTTTACGTGTCGGGTTAACATAAGAGTCCTATTCATATTGTGGTCATCGCCAATACCAGTATATTGTCGCACCCTAAATTAACACAATGTCGATATTTCATGCTTTGAATATCACGATTATCACCAATACCGGTATATTGCGACACTCCTAAGCGCATCTTTTCATCTTGCCACTTCCTTGGTAAAGAAAACACATTTTTACTCAAAATGAATCCAAATGGATTTATAGCGTTTTGGAACTAAACTCTTCATGTACTACAATACTGAGGTGCAAATATCTGTTATTTGCACCAAGTATTAAAAAAAACATCTAATATTATTGCAAAGAAAATACTGCTATTTTTTTCATAGTGTAAATAAAATATATCGCTATTTGCACTTTGTGTAAACAGGACATTGCTAAGAAAATACGTCTAGGTTACTCTCGTAACCCTCGTTCCCTGGAGAAGGGAACGGAGACGTTACGTCGACTGACGTCATGGGGTCTAACTTGGGAGCCCAATGACATCAGTCAACGTAACGTCTCCCTTCTCACTTGGGAGCCCAATGACATCAGTCGACGTAATGTCTCCGTTCTCACTTGGGAGCCCAATGACATCAGTCGACGTAACGTCTCCGTTCTCACTTGGGACCCCAATGACATCAGTCGACGTAACGTCGAATGTGACTAACTAGTTTTTTTTTACCTAGTGTAAATAGAATTCATTGGTATTTGCACTTAGTGCAACTAGCCACTGCTTGAATTATTCATGTACAAAGCAAGTTACTACTGACTGTATAAATGGGTCATTGAATTATTAACTCACCCAATTCATTCATAAATGCTGAATCATTCAAGAATAAACCACCACTCTGTGTTGCAACTGTTCTGCTTTGACTAGAACAGTTTTTGTTGGCAAAAGAGCAAAAACAGTTAAAACTGACAATATCCAATGTCATGTCTAAGAATGGTCAAATATTATATTCAATTATAATAAGTTTCACATTTGCAGTCATACTGATATTCTGTTAAACAACACTTTTACTTGTGATAGTGCTTGACTATATTATGTTGTAAACAAAAACAACTCATATGGAGCAAATCATATCTTGAAATTTGGTGACATTTTTACTAATATTGCTGCCAATTTATCACATGCCTGTACACCCCAATAATTCTTAGTGCACATAAAAGTGCCCTTTGAAATGGCTTGAATTAAACAGGGTTTGAGTTCACCAGCGGGAAACACAAATCAAAAGAAAAACAAACACCAACAACATTAGCAGTACTGAAGAGAACTCAAACATAGATTACTCCATGCGCCCATAAGCTATCATGCTTTGACCAAACATTCATAATTAAATTATTAAAGCACAAGGGCTCATGGATATTCCCCCAAGCCTTAATTTTGTACTTGATCCTTTTTAGTTAGCACATAAAATATTAATTATACAAAACCAAAAAAGTGAAGAGCATAAATATTTGAGCTGTGGTTCCAAAACATGGCATTTCAAGTTTATTTTGATTGTTTTTATTAATTATGGTAGAAACAGGGGTTTTAGGAGTTTTTGAAGAAGAAGGGAGACTGTTTGCGTCATCAGTCGTTGAGAAAGAGGGGTGAAGAGCTGTTGTCTGGCAAGAGAGCAGGGATGTTTTTGCTAGTGAGGCAATCAGCGGACAGGTACACTTTCCACTTACATGACCTTGTGAGAAGCGAGGCCTCGGCGAGATCTGTTTTGAAGCCCCTGCCTGATTCCCTCAGCTTTAATAAAACATGTGCGAGCGCGCAGCAAGGAAGCGCTTTGAGCCGGGGATACTGTAAAAACCTTGTCTGTCAGAGAGATAACAAGGTAGCTCTGGCGTAGTGCTAATTGGCCATTGCGTTCCTATATGCAAAGAATATTTATCACTTCTGGCAGGACTTGAGAGCATTTCCCTTTTTTTTCCACTTGAACAGTTTTGTCCTTTGCAAACTGTGAGTTTTATCAGCGTATTTGAAGATGCAAAATGAGATAATGAGTTTTGGAAACATAAGGAAATGTTCGCTGGTGTTCCTTTGGGGTGGGATGTTAAGACTCCTTAACAAGAACACGCTGGTGAGACTAAATCAGAACCTTGACACGCACATACACATACACTCATTACAGATAAAGGGGGCCCCCAAAGGCCATGTCTCCGCTGCCAGACCCCCCACAGTTGAAAATGTTGTATTTGGCCCGACAATATTTCCCATGTGTTTTGCTGTTTAACAGCAACAGTATGTAATTACTTAATTACAGTACACATACAAAAATATATTTCTTTCTTTTTGGTTATACACTGTGCAACAGGTTTTTTTATACACTAAAATGAACCAGCCCATTCAGACTATACTGATTTTGCTGCACATTTTTAAACCTCCAAGAAGAAAAGTTTCAAAAGATCTATCAATTCGGGAATCAGACTACTGGACTGTCTCTGTCCTTTTTTTTTTAAAAAAAACTGGATTACTGTCATTTGTTCAGTAATCAGACTACACTGGTTTCACTGCATTTTTGTGAATAACCAAGAAGAAAATGTTCTAAAGATCCAGTCATTTGGAAATTGGAGTACACTGCCACTTTGTATTTTTTATCATTTTTTATTTATCATTTATTTTAATTTATTTATTTATATTAAATCACAGAAAACAAACATCCTAAATGTCATTTATTTATGAATCAGACTACACTGGTTGTGCTACATGTTTTTGAATCACTAAAGTGATTTGGCTCAAAAGAGTCATTCATTAAGGAATCAGACAGCACTAGTAAAATAAATTTTACTAACTGTATCGTCAGTGTCATTTGTTCGGAAATCAGACTACACTGTTTTTTAAATCACTGAAAAGATTCAGCTCATAAGAGTCATTCCTTTGAGAATCTGACCACACTGGTCACACTGTATATGTAATTGATTTGAAAGATTCAGCTCATAAGAGTCATTCAGTTCAGAAATCGGACTGTCATGCTGTATATGTTTGATTCACTGAAAGAACCTGGTTTTAAGTGTCATTCGTTCAGGAATCAGACTACACTGGTTTCACTGCATGATTTTGAATGACTAATAAGGAAACGCTCAAAAGATCCATTCATTTGGGAATCAGTACACTGTCACTCTGTATTCTTTTATTTTATCTTTTATTTTTAGACAGGGGTGCTACAGAGATTAGCTCCAACCTTAATCAAACTCACCTGAACCAGCTAATTAAAGGAGAAGTCCACTTCCAGAAAAACAATTTACAGATAATGTACTCACCCCCTTGTCATCCAAGATGTTCATGTCTTTCTTTCTTCACTCAGAAAGAAATTGTGTTTTTTGAGGAAAACATTTCAGGATTTTTCTCCATATAATGGACTGATATGGTGCCCCGAGTTTGAACTTTCAAAATGCAGTTAAAATGCACCTTCAAACGATCCTAAATGTGGTTCCTAGCTGAAGAAGAAGGGTCTTATCTAGCAAAACGATCAATTAATTTCATTTAAAAAAATACTATTTAAATACTTTTTAATCTCAAATGCTCGTCTTGTCTTGCTCTCCCTGAACTCTGTGTATTCTGGCTCAAGACAGTCAGAGTATGTTGAAAAACTCAGAAAAACTCTAAAAACTCATATTTTCTCCCTCAACTTCAAATTAATTCAGAATCATCCTACATCGCTTTCTTTATGACTGAAGAAAGAAAGACATGAACATCTTGGATGACAAGGGGGTGAGTACATTATCTGTAAATTGTTGTTCTGGAAGTGGACTTCTCCTTAAAGGTCTTAATAGATATACTTGAAACTTCCAGGCAGGTGTGTTGAGGCAAGTTGGAACTAAACTCTACAGGACACCAGCCCTCCAGGATCAAGTTTGGTGATCCCTGTTTTTAGGGATTCAGCGTGTAGCACTGAAACCCTACTGTAATTGTTAGAATGATCACAGATCAGCGATCTCCATGTAAAACTGATTGTGCAGACCAAACCGTAAGTTGTAGAGACTTGAAACTGGTAGACTTGGGATGGTACAGACGGTACTGTAGTACTCACACCACATACAATGTGACTAAGGCTTGCCCCAGTCAGCCTGACGGGGGCGCTACAGCGATCAAAAGTACAAAATAGCTCATAACTCCTAAATCGTCAGTCACAGGCTCATGTGTTCTCATGTTGTTGGAATCCTTGGCTCACACCTTACACCAAATACACACCTTGGATTCGATCGTGAGCCTGGCGAAATTTTCGGGTATTTCACATTTTTTTGAAAAACCTACTTTTGCAAACTAGTCATAGGTTTTTTTTGCCTGACTGGAACTAAACCAGTGCAGAAAGATTATCTATGAATATCAATAATTATCAAAAAATTATCACCGTCGCAAAAGGGTGCCAAAACGTTTGAAAGGGGCAGGGACACTTTTAGTAAAAGGCCTATAACTCCTGAACGGAATGAGATATCTCCACCAAACTCAGAACACTTATGTCAATCTAAGGTCACAGAAAAAAATGGCTCAGCTTGGCCACTTGGTGACGCTATTAGAGGGAAACAAAATTATAAAAATGGCTATAACTGCTCAACCATTTGTCCTATCAACATGAAAAAACATGGCCGCCATTGGTCGATGAAGTTTGAGCAACTGTTAGACAAGGTTAACAGAAGCCAATTGTTTGTTAAATGATTGAGAAGATTATAAAAAAAAAAAAAAAAAAAACCTACTTTTGCGAACTAGTCCTAAGTTTTTCACTCAATCTGGAAAAAAACACTACAGTACAATTCTCTGGACTCTCTAGGCTAATAATTATCCAAAAATGTTGAAATTTACCCATTGGGAAGCTATAACAGCGTCGTTTAGAAAAGGGGATTGTTAAAATTTCCCCAAAATCCTATAACTCCTAAAGGAATACTCAAAACTTCACAAAACCTAATGAACACATATGACAGGTGATGCTAAACAAGCATGCACAGTTTTAAGGAGATCGGACCACAGCTGGCATTATAACAGTCATAACCATAAAAAAAATATAATATTTCTCTGGTAAATCAAAAATGCTTTAAGTGGTTACAAGCTTGCTAAATCATGTCTTTTTTCATATGTGCTTAAATGCCTTAAAGCGCTTGAACCTCGGCAATTGCTGCTTGGAGCTATATTTTATCTTTTTTTTTTTTTTAAATCACTAAAAACGAACTAATTCTAAGTGTCATTCATTCATTAATCAGACTACACCGGTCATGCTTCATTAATTTGAATCACTAAAAAGATTCAGCTCCTAAGAGTCATTGTTTTGCAAATCAGACCGCACTGGTCAAACTGTTTACATTACTAATTCACTATAAAGGGATTCCCATGTTCAAATCCCGACTCGAGGACCTTTCCCGATCCTGCTCCCTATCTCTCTCCCACTTTGCTTCCTGTTCAATCTGATCTGTCCTGTCATAATAAAGGCTAAAAATGCCAAAAATAAATCTTTAAAAAAAAAATAAAAAATTCATTTGCGAATCAGACCAAACTGTTTACATTACTGATTCACTAAAAAGATTCACCTCATAAGAGTCATTCATTTGCAAATCAGAGCACATTTGCGAATCAGTCCACTGGTCAAACTGTTTACATTACTGATTCACTATAAAGATTCAGCTCATAATAGTTATTCATTTGTGGTCGGCGGGATAGCCTTGTGGGCAGTGCACCGACATAAAGGCTAAAAATGCCAAAAATAAATCTTAAAAAAAAAAAAAAATATTCATTTGCGAATCAGACCAAAATGTTTACATTACTGATTCACTAAAAAGATTCACCTCATAACAGTCATTCATTTGCAAATCAGACCACAGGTCAAACTGTTTACATTACTGATTCACTATAAAGATTCAGCTCATAAGAGTCATTCATTTGCGAATCAGACCAAACTGTTTACATTACTGATTCACTAAAAAGATTCACCTCATAAGAGTCATTCATTTGCAAATCAGACCACTTTGGTCACACTGATCTCAAGAGTCATCTGTCAAGAATAAGACTACAATGCTTGCATGTTTTTGAATCACCAAAAAGAAGACATTCAAAAGGAATCAAACTACACTGCTTGCACAACATATTTTTTGAATTACAAAGAAGAAAAGGTTCAAAAGATAAATGCATTATATTTATTCACTAAAAAGGACAGACAGAAAAATGCAAGTTCCAGGAATGTTAACCAAAATTCATCAGCATCATTTGGTCCTGGTATTTTTTAATGGTGCATCCGGCTCCACTAATGGACAGACTTGAATGTAAAAGAGCATTCAGAAACATCAAAACCAAAAGCACTAACATAAAAACCTAAATAATACTGGGTAAATATTGTCTCAAAACCCTTAGAGTGTTTCCAAAAGTAGATAATTAAATATGATTCACAAAATCATGCTAATGTGACCAGTCTCAGCCTGGAGCATGACAATGACAAAACCATCTCAGTAAGATTTGCAACTTAGAAAAGACTGAGACTATCTTCTTAATGACAAGCAAGAGCCATTTCACACTAAACCACCCAAGACTTCTAACAATGGCTTATCCAGCAGTTCTCATTGGGTAAAATCTAATTAAACATGCTTCAAAGGACAAAAGCCTGACTACCATGAAGCCGCCTGTGCATGTTGAAATGAAAAACGCTATTAGAGCACATGTTAGCTCTTATCAAAAAGTCAGAAAAGGTCATAATATGTCATGGTTTTCAAGCGGAGATGTGAAAAGAGGCTAATTTGGAGGACACATGCACAGCCAGGGTCATATTTGAGAAATGCGCTCGTCTTGATTATTTTCACATACGAGTCTTGCAAAATACCTTTATTAGAGAAATACATGTGCATTGACATTTGCAGGCTCAAAAGCTGAAGCAACCTGACAGTGTGTTGCCTGAACAGACACATCTAAATACGTCTTTTCACTTCAATCTGACTTGTCTCTGTTTAACCAAGCATGCTGACCCTCACTGCTCTCCTGTATTTGTGCCGACAGCCATGGACTCTGCTTCTGCAAAAGGGAATCTGTGTTCTGACACGGGCAAGCCCTGCAATCCATGCCTGGATGCAGCAAAGGCCTGCAACCTCAACGACACCTGCAAGAAACAACGTACTGCGCTCATGGCCACCTGCAGCCCTGCAGCTCCCATTCAGCAAGCGCACGAACCCTGCAACCGAAAGCGCTGTCACAGGGGTCTGCGGCAGTTCTTTGACCGCGTGCAAACGGAATTCAGCTACCCGCTGCTCTTCTGCTCCTGTCGGGATAAAGCGTGTGCCGAACGTCGCCGGCAAACCATCATGCCTGCGTGTTCGTATGAGGAGAAGACAAAACCCAATTGCCTTGAGCTAAGGAGGACCTGCCGTTCAGATCCGCTCTGCAGGTAAGATTATTTCATCTGGGTCACGGCACCAGAAATGCAACTAATAGGCTGACTGTTTGCCAGGGCTGCAGCTGCAATTTTGATAACCGGTTAAACGCGCATGTTCTATTAAAGGAGTAGTTTACTTCAAGAACAAAAATGTACAGATAACGTACTCACCTTTGTCATCCAAGATGTTCATGTCTTTCTTTCTTCAGTCATAAAGAAATGATGTTTTCTGAGGAAAACATTTTAGGATTTCTCTCCATATAATGGACTTCTGTGGTGTCCCTGAGTCTGAACTTCCAAAATGCAGTTTAAACGCAGCTTCAAAGGGCTCTAAACAATCCCAGCCGAAGAAGGGGGGTCTTATCTAGTGAAATGATCGGTTATTTTCTAAAAAAATTTACAATTTATATACTTTTTAACCCCAAATGCCCGTCTTGTCTAGCCATGTGTGAGCTCCATGTATTCCAGTTCATGAGAGTTAGGGTATCTCATTGCTGCAGAAGTACCGACCCAGTGTTTACAATATAAATTTATACAACAAAAAAAAATACAACGTAAAAGAAGGTATATTACCTTCTTTTTTTGTTGTTGTTGTTGTAATTTTTCAGGGTTTTTCAGGGTTCCTGAATTCAAATTAATTTAGATATTTTTAAGCCACAAAGTCAAAAATGTCAGGATGACAAAACCATCCTGATATCATAATTACTTTAAATTACTTGAAATATACCTATTTTATGGTTTTTATTTTATTTTATTTTTTTATTTTATTTTATTTTAATAATTTATATAATTTTAATTTTGATATTTTTAGGCCACAAAGGTAAAAATTTCAGGATGACACCACTGTCCTAATACCTTAATTAAAAAGAGTTAAATTACTTGAATATACCTCTTTTACGGTGTTTGTTTATTTGTTTATTTATTTATTTGTTTATTTATTTATTTATTTATTTAGTTAGTTAGTTAGTTAGTTAGTTAGTCATTTTCTAATTCAAATTAATTTAGATTTTTTAGGCCACAAAGTCAAAAATGTCAGGATGACACAACTGCCCTGATATCATAATTAATAAGAGTTAAATTACTTGAATATACCTCTTTTATAATGTGTGTTTGTTTGTTTGTTTGTTTATTGTCATTTCTGAATTCAAATTCATTTTGATATTTTTAGGGCAAAAAGTAAAAAAAAAAAAAAACCTCAGGATGACACAGCTGCCCTGATATAATAGTTAAGAAAAATAAATTAATCAATACATGACTTGAATATACCTCTTCTATATTTTTCTCATTTCCTTTTTATTGTCTTGTTTCTCCAATTTCTAAATTAAAATTGCTTTTGATATTTTTAGGCCACAAAGTCAAAAAAGACAGGATGACACAACTGCCCTGATATAATAATTGAGAAAAAAAAAAAAAAAAGAAATCAATAAATGACTTGTATATACCACTTTTATGTTTTTTTTTCTTCTTTCCTTTTTGTTGTTTGTTTTTCCAATTTCTAAATTAAATAGCTTTTGATATTTTTAGGCCACAAAGTCAAAAAAGTCAGGATGACACAACTGCCCTGATATAATAATTAAGATAGATAGATAGATAGATAGGTAGATAGATAAATAAATATATAAACAAATAAATGACTGTATATACCACTTTATGTTTTTTTTTCTTCTTTCCTTTTGTTGTTTGTTTTTCCAATTTCTAAATTAAATAGCTTTTGATATTTTTAGGCCACAAAGTCAAAAAAGTCAGGATGACACAGCTGCCCTGATATAATAATTAAGATAGATAGATAGATAGATAGGTAGATAGATAAATAAATATATAAACAAATAAATGACTTGTATATACCACTTTTATGTTTTTTTTTTTCTTCTTTCCTTTTTGTTGTTTGTTTTTCCAATTTCTAAATTAAATTGCTTTTGATATTTTTAGGCCACAAAATCAAAAAAGTCAGGATGACACAACTGCCCTGATATAATAATTAAGATAGATAGATAGATAGATAGATAGATAGATAGATAGATAAACAAATAAATGACTTGTATGTACCACTTTTACGTTTTTTTTTCTTCTTTCCTTTTTGTTGTTTGTTTTTCCAATTTCTAAACTGAATTGCTTTTGATATTTTTAGGCCACAAAGTCAAAAAAGTCAGGATGACACAACTGCCCTGATATAATAATTAAGAAAAATAAATAAATAAACAAATAAATGACTTGTATATACCACTTTTATGTTTTTTTTTTCTTCTTTCCTTTTTGTTGTTTGTTTTTCCAATTTCTAAATTAAATAGCTTTTGATATTTTTAGGCCACAAAGTCAAAAAAGTCAGGATGACACAACTGCCCTGATATAATAATTAAGATAGATAGATAGATAGATAGGTAGATAGATAAATAAATATATAAACAAATAAATGACTTGTATATACCACTTTTATGTTTTTTTTTCTTCTTTCCTTTTTGTTGTTTGTTTTTCCAATTTCTAAATTAAATAGCTTTTGATATTTTTAGGCCACAAAGTCAAAAAAGTCAGGATGACACAGCTGCCCTGATATAATAATTAAGATAGATAGATAGATAGATAGGTAGATAGATAAATAAATATATAAACAAATAAATGACTTGTATATACCACTTTTATGTTTTTTTTTTTCTTCTTTCCTTTTTGTTGTTTGTTTTTCCAATTTCTAAATTAAATTGCTTTTGATATTTTTAGGCCACAAAATCAAAAAAGTCAGGATGACACAACTGCCCTGATATAATAATTAAGATAGATAGATAGATAGATAGATAGATAGATAGATAAACAAATAAATGACTTGTATGTACCACTTTTACGTTTTTTTTTCTTCTTTCCTTTTTGTTGTTTGTTTTTCCAATTTCTAAATTAAATAGCTTTTGATATTTTTAGGCCACAAAGTCAAAAAAGTCAGGATGACACAACTGCCCTGATATAATAATTAAGATAGATAGATAGATAGATAGGTAGATAGATAAATAAATATATAAACAAATAAATGACTTGTATATACCACTTTTATGTTTTTTTTTCTTCTTTCCTTTTTGTTGTTTGTTTTTCCAATTTCTAAATTAAATAGCTTTTGATATTTTTAGGCCACAAAGTCAAAAAAGTCAGGATGACACAGCTGCCCTGATATAATAATTAAGATAGATAGATAGATAGATAGGTAGATAGATAAATAAATATATAAACAAATAAATGACTTGTATATACCACTTTTATGTTTTTTTTTTTCTTCTTTCCTTTTTGTTGTTTGTTTTTCCAATTTCTAAATTAAATTGCTTTTGATATTTTTAGGCCACAAAATCAAAAAAGTCAGGATGACACAACTGCCCTGATATAATAATTAAGATAGATAGATAGATAGATAGATAGATAGATAGATAGATAAACAAATAAATGACTTGTATGTACCACTTTTACGTTTTTTTTTTCTTCTTTCCTTTTTGTTGTTTGTTTTTCCAATTTCTAAACTGAATTGCTTTTGATATTTTTAGGCCACAAAGTCAAAAAAGTCAGGATGACACAACTGCCCTGATATAATAATTAAGAAAAATAAATAAATAAACAAATAAATGACTTGTATATACCACTTTTATGTTTTTTTTTTTCTTCTTTCCTTTTTGTTGTTTGTTTTTCCAATTTCTAAATTAAATTGCTTTTGATATTTTTAGGCCACAAAGTCAAAAAAGTCAGGATGACACAACTGCCCTGATATAATAATTAAGAAAAATAAATAAATAAATAAATAAACAAATAAATGACTTGTATATACCACTTTTATGTTTTTTTTTTTCTTCTTTCCTTTTTGTTGTTTGTTTTTCCAATTTCTAAATTAAATTGCTTTTGATTTTTTTAGGCCACAAAGTCAAAAAAGTCAGGATGACACAGCTGCCCTGATATAATAATTAAGAAAAATAGATAAATAAATAAATACATAAATAAATGACTTGTATATACTGCTTTTATTTTAAAAAACAAACAAACAAAAAAAAAAAACACCTTAGTTTGTTTATTTTCTTCTTGACGTTATTCCAGCATCTGTGGCTATATTCAACCAACATTCAGAATCCCTGAGGTCTTCTGTGAACGGTGCAAAAATCTGAATAATAAATAATGAAATTCATTGTCATTTACTTGTGCTATTGACTGTTACTGAGTAGCTGTCGTAGGTCAACTCTACAGGGCTGCTATAAATTATCTTCAGAAGGACCAGCAGAAACAGAAATGGCGTTGAATCAGTAGGTGATCCATATACTCAACACACATTACAAACATTGGACCAGCAGGAGATCCATGTGCTCTAAAACATGGCAGAGATTGCATCCCTAGGTGGTCAAAAGGCACTTCACTACAGACGTAACCGATATGTAATCTATATAGCCAAGGACACACAACCCATTAAAAGCTAATTATTGACCCCAACGCTGACAGACAGCCAACAGCAGCACTGCATCGACATAAGGTTTGATCAGTATACAGTGTATCCAAGCATACAATGTCCTGACCCTGTCTTATCACTTAATGTCTTAATGTCAGAAGAACCAAAATCAGTGATCGATCACGCAAGCAGCCAACACTCGCGCTCTATTAGCAACATTTAGAATGGGTGTTTTATTGAGTGGGGAATGGTAATTAACCTAGTATTGTGAACTAGGAGAAAATCGATGGGCTACGTGTCAAATGAACCGTTCTCTTTTGAGGCTGTGCTCAACTCTCCCCAGTTCATGTGTCATTCATCAATGGTCACCTGGGACTGCAAGAGATTGCCTGAACATAAACCTGTCTTTGAAAGCCAGTGAATGAAAAGCAACTCTAAAAGCTGGCTTCTTACTCATGCTCAAAGAAGCTAGGGGTCACAAACACTATTTAATTGAATTGCAAGAAGTAGAGACTGTATTAAATGAAATGCCAGTGCTGTTGTCAATGAAATTATGGCACTTTTTCTTTACAAAACACCGTATGGTTTTATTCCTTTAATGCAGTACTTTTTAGGCCGACTAACTTTTAAACAAATCAATGTACTTGTAAGTTGAAGACGAAGCTTGTTATTTTTTTGCCAAGTTTCTATGACCCCAGACGAACAAATAGTCTGAAACCCGACGAATAGATTGCAGTTGCATCCGCCGCCATTAGCGGTGTAGAAATTACACTCTTTACCTTTAATAGTAGCCTATTTCTATAAAGGATTATAGAAAATATCCTTTAGTCAAGTTTCCTACACTCAAACTTTTTAAATTAACTTTGAAAGAGCAAGATGAGGACATTATCATTGAGGTAATTTGTGATAACTAGCCTATATTTTGATATTATCCTATCGAAGTACAAAACATCGCAAAATTGATCAAATCCACTGCTAAACATTTATGCTGCATTCTAATCTAAGACAAATGTGGGAATACATTTCAAACCTAAAAGCATTCTAGTATTCCAGTCAATCATCATTAGACACAAATGTAAACAGAACAAGATGGCTCCATGACTCACCTAGACAATTTCATTAGGCTACCGCCATCTTGGAAATGACATCAAATGGCACCTGCAGTCTGAGTTGTTTGATCTCAACTTTACAAGCTGGATATTCAATAAATTCAAGGAAGAGGTGGAAAACTGTTGTTTCCCCAACAAAAATGATGTCACTTCCTGGGTGATGATGTAATTTGGAAACTGGCTTTTGCTAGTTAAAGGGATATTACCTAAGTCTAGCAGGATAGAAAATGATATTAAATAGTGCATTGATTAGCTATTAAACAATATTGCAAAACAAAACTTTTTTTAAACAAAAAAAGTGCTGACATTATTTAGCTTTCTAAAGCCTGCTGTATCATATTTGATGCATGAACTACTAATGTCTCTAAGCTTTGAGTCTATTGCATACTTTGTCATCTCATTGATAGTTTATAGTTTTTAGCAAGTAAAACACCCATTAAAATAATTTGAAAAATACCTACCTTGAATTTTAAAAACGGAAAAATGTCAATTTCGCAAAACTCCCATATATCGCAAAAAAGTTTTTACGCTTACATGAAGTGTTTTTTTTTCAGCCAAATCAAAATAGGAATATTCAGAAATTCTGCAATGGAAGCCGTTTTTTGCATTTAAAGGTCACCTGGCTGGGGCTGTCACTTACGATTATTCTCATAATCGAGTAAGCTGTCGATTATTCTGACGATTAATCGAGTAATCGGCTAATTATAATTATTGTTGTTTTTTTTTTTGTAGTAATGAAAATAGACCTAAGTAAACAATAGCTTTTAAAATGAGTTAAAATAAATATATAATAGCAATGAGGCAATAATGAGTTCAAAGAAACATATCAAAAGCAAGTAATCATATGGTGTTATCAAACAAAACTGTTAATACTGCATAATGTATTATAATCAGCTAATATACATTACGCATTAAAACAAATGCCTGCAGAAGGCACCAACGGCCTGACAGTTGTTATTACACTTTGCTGCGCAATCTAATCTTTGTTTAATATTGACTAAACAATATTTAATTCAAATGTCCACTTAATCTTTAATTTTTGATCATTTCTTTAGGATAGAAAAGCTACAGCCACTAGGGATGGCTCGATACCATAATTCTGGCTTCGGTACGATACCAGAATGTAATCCCTCAGTATCCATACTAAAACAATGCCATAGGTGACAAATAACCAGCCTCAAAAGGTAAGTGAATTGAAAACAATTTTATAAAATATATATATATATATATATATATATATATATATATATATATATATATATATATATATATATATATATATATATATATTTATGTATATTAATAATAAAAACAGATCTTAATACCTTTGTATCAAACTAACAAAAAACCTACAGGCAAATGTTGCTTTATTGTAAAGTGTTATTCTAACAGTCAAAGTAATATTCAAAATCACGTTATTATTTCTCTCTCAGATTGTTTTCATATTTCAGACTCGGATAGCCAAAAGAAAAAAGCATTAGATACCAATCTCACTTTCTCATGCTAGCGGTCGGCAGCGTGGCAGAAACATTCCCTTCATATTTTTGATACAAAATTTAATATAGCAAAACTCTTGCTTAATTCAAATTCAATTAATATTCGATTGTATGAAATGCAAGTGCATATATTACGTGAACAAAACTTCACTGGTTCTAGCGTGTCGCACACGCACGTTTGAGCTTTCGTCGTTACTGTATTACATCTTATGTATGTGCGTTGATCAGTTGTGAATAAAAGTAAAAAATAAATCTGAATTTATGAATGATGAATGATGCACTTACTTGTCGATCTCTTAATTCTCTGAAAAGATCAGGATGAGCAAGTGACAAATAGCAAGATTTCACGTGTTGCCTCCAATGGCAGCACATTATTTATAGCAACGCTTGCATATGGTTGCAGTAAGGCCAGTTAAATCACATTTATCGTCCATTTTGTATGCAAAGTAATGGCATATTTCACTTCTACTGTTCTCTTTATGTATTCATTTCGGGAGTTCTGTTTGTTTGATCCATCGCGTTCTGTTGTCACATTTACCGCTTGTGCAACAATTTGGGAAGCACTGCCACCTACAGGAGCACTTCGCAACAGCAGCATATGAAATACCGAATTGACCAAAATTATGATATCGTACCGTTTGAAATATAACAAATACCGGTATACACCAGTACCGGTATACTGCGCATCCCTAACAGCCACTGTAATTTCTTAAAACATGTAAACTCAGAGTGAGCAGGGCTCAGCGCTAAGGGTTTTTTCTGCTGGTTCAAATTTTTACTTGCCCGGTCAAAACTTTCACTGGCCCTACCACAAAAAAATTAAATAGTTGGTGTTATCATTGTTTTTGACTTATGTTATCTTTTATTTTAATAAATAAGCTTATATGACACCAAAATTTTACATACCAAATAAAATTTTACAATTCTCGATTCCAATTTCGATACCACACCTAAACTAAACACACCTAAGCTTAACTAAAGTCAAAACAAAAAATTTGTTGGTTCAAAAAAAAATTTAATTATTATTAATATTTAAAAAAAAATGCTTTAGGGAAACGATGCTTTAGGGAAAAACAGCAGACAGACTGAAAGAGCGCAAACTCAGTCTTTGCCAGCAGGTGGCGCCTATGGAATAAGAGCGATATTACGTTTCTATGTTTACCGCTGTAAACAAAGCAGCTCTGTGCTTATGAACGCTACTTTAAATACATCATACATGGGCAAATGAAAAGAAAACACCATGTAAACAGTCAGTTCCCCTCACAGATACATTTTCATAAACCACTGTTTCAGTATTTAGGATAATATTTCATGCATTGTGCACCGTGGTCTTGGTCTGCCTGCTACAGTATTTTTGTTCTCGTTGCATTCGTCTTTAGCATCTTTGGCCTTTGTTCTCTGTTATCGGATGTCTAAAGAGTCATATTTCTACACACATGACATTTTCAAAGAAGATTGCATGCAATTCGTGTTCAAGCCCAGAACAAGAGATCGGTTGAAATATGTCTGGTCGATCGAAGCATCTGTCTTCACTGTATAAATTATGTATTGATCATTGTTAAAGCTACAAAACTAATACTTTTGTAGGCTATTTGTCCGTCAGAGACACGTCTTTCTGTGATCACTTAAAATTTTTAATTATCAAGGTCAAAAAACACGTGCAAATGATAAACTTTCGTGACGACGCGGCAGTGGCCCGATCGGGCCAGAGACATATTCGTCAACTGTCCTGAGTGTCTTTCACTCTGGCCCCGGGCCATCGGGCACTCCTTATTGTCGAGCCCTGGTGAGGATTTAAACTTTTATTTTGAAATCATGATGAACAGTTAGCATATTGAAAAACAGATAGATACTGATTATTCTCCTGTGTTTGCGTAGGTTTATAAATGATTTACCTTACAAATATGATGAAATAGCGCGTTGCGCTCCCAAATGAATGGTATAATAAACACAAACTCAACCAACACGCATGTAGGTTGCGGATGTAAATAATTAAAGCGCATATATTAAACCTGCATCACATACATTTATTTAACTGAATCATAGCAATTGTTAATTATGCTTTATTATGATTTTTAAATGGGTTTAATATGTGGATTGCGCTATTTCCGGTATTTTGCCAATTACTCAACACCGCGTTAGTAAAAGTTACATGATCATTGTTTAGTGTACTACAACCTCCAAGAAACACCTCATACGTGGCCGCTCTCAAGTAATGCTTGGATAACCCATTATTTTATACATTTTTTTATCCCTTTATTTACTTATTTTATTTAAAATAATGGGTAACGCTTTAGATTACAACCCGCAAAGAACTACGTAAGTAAACTGAATTTACGGTGTATGTTTCTGCAATTATAGTGTACCTATAAAGTACGTACATGTAGGTATAAGGATACAATATGTTATATTTGGGTAATAAGGGGATAACAAACCAGATATTGAACCTGCAAAGAACTACATAAATATACTGAATTTACGGTGTACGTTTCTGTAATTATAGTGTACCTATTAGTACGTATGTGTTGGTATAAGAGAACAATAGGCTATGTTACGTTTTGGTAATTCGGGGGTAACAACCAGATATACAACCTGCAAAGAACTGCGCAAGTAAACTGAAGTTACAGTGTATGTTTCGTATTTATATTGTACCTACGTGTAAGTATAAGGGAGCAATATGTTACGTTTGGGTAATAACGGGGTAGCAAACAGATATACAAATAATTAAAAATAATTTATAATGGATTAATTTAAAAAACTTAACAGGTACCTGTTTTATTAAATCGTAAGTTTGGTGTATCTATACGTAAGCCTTTTAAAATTACTGGGAAATTATACTCTTGTTCCATGTAGTTACAGGGTAATTGTGCCATCTGCGGGCTGTAAATTAAAGTGGCGATTGTTCCCCTCTTGTTCAAGGAAGTTACAGGGTAGGTGCAATACATAAACACACAATCTGTGTTTTTTAATATTTTTTATAGTCGCTAATCCCACTTCTACCTCTAAACCTAACGTTAACTATGACTGAACAGTAATAAAAATATAAAAAACAGGAAAGTGCAATCACAATCATTTATTTATTGCAAAAATGTCAACAGCCATACAAAAAAGTATTCCAAATAACGATGCGTTGCAGCCGCAGTCTTTTTTTGGCGGAATACAGTAGGTTTGAGGTGCAGTAGGATGAGAGCAGAATTTAAATTGTTAATCGCTGAAAATATTATCCAGATTATTGTCTTGATCCACTCCTCGAAGGCGCCCGCGCGTCCAACACATCTCACCAGAAACACGGCATGTCGTAATCTGTGACGAATGCAGGCGAGAGCCAATGAACGTCCGATTTTCCTGTCGCAAAATGCACTTTAGCACGGGTTTACGGCTGTTGCTGCTGGACTCGCTGCTAGAGATGGAGATGAAGATCGCCGGACAAAGCCTTGAATTTGGTTCTGGTCCTCGCAAATCGTATGGATTCTGAAGATCTGGGTTACAGCGCACAAATAAAATGGTTTAATTTGTAATTATGATGCGTGTTCGGTGTATTTTATGGTTCTATTGTTAGTCACAGCATGTTAGAGAAAACGCGTTTGTGTTCCACCACAAACGAAGTTAATATTACATGAATGATTAAACGATTGCAGAAATATTATTTATTTTAAGGGTTTAACGTGTAGTCATGATAACATTATGTAGACCTATTCTTGGAAACGAGCTGGCAACAGAAATCACACAGAACAGAATGAAATGTTATAATTTCATATTACGTAAACGTTAAATGTTTAGATGATGTAAATATGTCAGTATTGTACATTTATTGTCTGTAAAATGTAAATAAATGTACATTTTGTAGAACCACATTTTACGTCGCGTTGTTATTGTATTTGTTATTGTTATTGTTATTGTTGGTATTGTACCCTGTAACTTCCTTGAACAAGAGGGGAACAATCGCCACTTTAATTTACAGCCCGCAGATGGCAAAATTACCCTGTAACTACATGGAACAAGAGTATAATTTCCCAGTAATTTTAAAAAAGCTTACGTATAGATACACCAAACTACGATTTAATAGAACAGGTACCTGTTAAGTTTTTTAAATTAATCCATTATAAATTATTTGTATATCTGTGATAAACGTAACCTATTGTTCCCTTATACTTACACGTAGGTACAATATAAATACGAAACATTCACCGTAACTTTAGTTTATTTACGCAGTTCTTTGCAGGTTGTATTTCTGGTTGTTACTCTCTATTACCAAAACGTAACATATTGTTCCCGTATACCTACACATACGTACTAATAGGTACACTATAATTACAGAAACGTACACCGTAAATTCAGTATATTTATGTAGTTTTTTGCAGGTTGAATATCTGGTTTGTTATCCCCTTATTACCCAAATATAACATGTTGTTCCCTTATACCTACATGTACGTACTTTATAGGTACACTATAATTGCAGAAACATACACCGTAAATTCAGTTTAATTACGTAGTTCTTTGCGGGTTGTAATCTAAAGCGTTACCAAATAATGTTATTGGATAACATTCAAACACGATTTATGTTTAACGTTTTCTATTAATTATGTTAGTATATTATAATTTCTCTATTAATTATATTATATATTATTTAAGGCTCTATGGATTATGTCAGGTTCTGCAGGGTTAAATAATCATTATATTGTATTAAAGTAAATACTATGATTTTTTTTTTTATAATATATTAAGACATGTTTGATAGGAATATAAAAATGTACTGCTTTGTAAGAATGACTCATATATAAAGCAAGTAAAAATAAAACGACAAAGTGAAGTAAATGCATTCAAGCATGACATTTTATCTATCCTGCATTCAACAAGCTTGCCTGGTGCATCCTTAACTCCTGCACTTATTACATGTATGGCCACTGGGCTCCAGACCCTTTGTCCTCAAACACTGTGTGATGTTTGAACTGAGAGAAAAGCGAGGGCCCCCACCAGGCCAACCTGAGGACTTTGGCTGCCCTTTCTATCTGTCATAGCCTCCAGAAATCACCTTGCCTTTCCCATAGCAGGAGACTGGAGGACATCCAACAACAGAACTGACTCAGTGGCCAGGCTGAGGATACAGTAAACAGACACACCAACATGTATTGTTATGCCTGACTTGAATAACTTTCTGAAACCGTGTCATTCATTTAGTCCTCGGTAAAGGGCATTTTGTTTGTAATCTTAGTGCATCTTAAAGAGGACATCCTGGGCTTTTCAGAGACACCAAATGTCCTATAGTTAGTTTACGATTTTTCAAAAACGACTTTGATGTCTACTTTATTATTATCAGTACAAATTATTTAATTTTGCTGCATATGTAATTTAACAAAAAACTGGTGGAAAAGTGCTATAGCAATTTATCTCAATCATTAGTGAGTCATCCATCCCTATGGCACATTATGCAACAGCAAACTCCAATGTTGTAATGGGACAAGTACAGTAAATAAAAGGACAGTTCTCATGCCAATTACTAATCTGAGGATTATATGTGACATTTACTTACACTAAAAAGGCTGAAAACATTTTGGAGCCTGTATCTCTCTAATCTTTAAATCTCCTGGCTGCTTTCATTTGCTCAGCTTTTATTTATTTTAACATAAATGTAATATTTATTTGATATTCAGTAATTAAATGGTGCATTTCAATACATTCTTTGATGCTTTTCCATCTCATAGCTCAACACAAATAAGATTAATCTGAGCTTTTAAAATTGTCCAAAAGCATTCTAAATAAGATGAAGCTTTGGCTTAATCTTAAATGCTGAAAAAACTAGTCGTAGACTCTTATTTGATTCAGGTGACATGGATATTAGATTCAGTGTGCCTTTAGGAGTTGTGTAAATGATTCATGGTCTTGTTGCTTAGACTTCATGCTCATGGTCCTGAATCCCGCTGGACCCCCAGACTTCTTAGAAGATGCTAATTTAACCACACAAGCGTAAAAATATGCACACACATGCAGTCGCAGGAAATAAATCACACTAAAAACATTTGCAAGTTTGGAGTTTAAAAACAGTGCTTCCCATTTATTTATCAGCTAGACTCCGAAATTACGAACGAAATAAAAATATGCATAATATAGACTTATTATTACAGCACAGCCAGGGGATGTTCAGAAACGTTCAGAAGTTGAAGTGCATTGAGAGGATCTTTCCTAACAGCTGAAGGACCATGTTCAAATGAACTGTAGAAACAGAAAGAGACATGGCCTTAAAATTGCCTGCCTGAAATATTTGGCCTTGATACTCCGCTTGTCCGAGAGTGTGCAGTCTATTGTTTGCGGATATCCATGCTGGGCTGAGGCCAGAGTATGAAGAGGACGAGCACCCCAACCATCTGTTCCTAAATCATCAGTGATAAACACTCCAATTAGGAAATGAGTGGGCTGCCATGATTCGCTGCTGAAAAGTGAAACATATTCGTCATCCTAATGGTACACTCGATAATTTCGTGAAAGTTTTGCTTAAAGAAATTAACATTGAAGGGAAATATCATTTGAAAGGATTTTTAAGCTTTCAGATAACAACAATAATAATACTTTATTTTATATTGAGCTTTTAGCCAGTGATCTTTACAGAGAATAGACATACAAGCTACTAAGAATAACAAAAAAAAAAAAGAAAGAAATTATACCACAAATACTTCAGATTCAACATAATGTAGTCCAGAATGAGGGCATCAGTCAGCATGTATTTGATTCATCAGGCACTGAGACTGAATGAATAACAAATCAATCGGTTTTGCAGTGAGGCAACAGCAGTTAGTAAACAAACGGCATCATCCAGGCCACTAGGTGTCACTAACACCAAAGCCACTGGACAAAACAGTTAAAGGGATAGTTCACACAAAAATGAAAAATACCCCATGATTTACTCACCCTCAAGCCATTCCATATGTATATGACTTTCCTCTTTCACGTAAAAAGACAGTACAAGTCATTATAATCAGTAATTATGTCCTCACTGGATGCAATAAATGCCTCATTTATAATAGGTTTTATTGTTTTTGTCTCGGTGTGCCGGGACACGGCATCACAACATGGTAAGGGGCGTAACATTTCCGTCACACGCTTGAGGTATCCGGCCATTCACAATGCACCAGATAGCTGACTAATCAGAGCACATCACGCTTTTCAGAACGATGAGCTTTGTAAAAATCGATGCGTTTCAGAAAGGCAGGGCAGAGAGGAGCAACAATAATGCACAGTATGTGGAAAATAATGTGTTAAACCAGGTAAACACATTACAACAAATACACAAAATAATGTTCTTTTCAGCAACATCACATGACCCCTTTAAAGCCACGGAAAACCAGTCTCCTTTTGGCTTATATCGAAATCCTTTTTTTTTTTTTGTACTTCTAATTCTTGACTGGTGTTTTGTTTTGCTCTTTCCACTGCACTAAAGCTAGAGATTACAGTTTATAAAGTTTAAAATGCCAAACACTTAAAATGCCTGGTCATTTTGGATGTTAAAATATGCTCTCTAATCTCAGCCTAGTTTGCAGAAAAAGCCATTTGTAGGTTGGTTCACAAGTAGTTTCTGAGGTGATTCCTAAATCTCTCTTTGAGTTTGACCCAGCAACAGCTCAACCAATAGTGTGAGTTTGGGGGTGGGGTTATTTGTTTGGTTGTCCAATTGCAGATGTAGAGTGTTTTAGAAACATGTTTGAAAACAATCAGTGTTTTGTTCAGTGGTGTAGAAATGAGATACTTCACATTTAACTGGTTTTCTTCCAATCAAAGAAATTAACGCTAATAAGTAGACCTAAATATATTAGATTTCAGGAATGTGAGTATTTTTATAGGTTGGATACAGTAGAAAAAGCTCCTCGAGGTAGAAACTGCACATTCACTTTTTTCAAGAGTATTTACTGCCATGTCTGTGCTTCACAAATGTGCTTCAGGATATGGCTCTCTAAGTTCATGGGGTTGAATCATGATGGTAGACTGATAGAATATTCATGATCTTTACATAGAACTTGAACTAAGTGAGGTGGCATGCTGAATTTACATTAAACTTTTCTTCAGTGGCCTTAAAGGGATAGATCACCCAAAAATGAAATTCTGTCATTGCTTTCTCACCCGCAAGTCGTTCCAAACACGTAAGACCTTCATTCATCTTCGAAACACAAATTAAGATATTTTTTATGAAATCCGAGAGCTTTCTGACCTTGCATAGACAACAACGCAACTGACACGTTCAAGGGCAAATAGGTAGTAAGGACACTGTTAAAATAGTCCATGGTTCAACCTTAATTTTATAAAGCTACGAGAATAATATTTCTGCTCAAAGAAAACAAAAATAACTTCACAACATACAGTATACCTTATACAGTGCCCCATTTTGTGCAGTCTTTGTGTGGTGGTTATGTATGTATGATAGTGTAGCTTATTTCTTATTGGTTAAACTGACGGTGTTACAGCTGACTCCATGTGACATCCCTCTGCAGTGTCCTCTAGTTGCACTGTTAGCAAGGTCTTATACTCCAGCTCTGTTAAAAACGAAGCTATGATGTAGTTAGGAATTTAAATAATTGAGTAATATCTTTGAACTGCTAGTGCCATAATTCGGGAGCACTTCAGTTCGCCCTTTCAAAGCGGTCCACTTTGGATTGCAGTCTCATCAGCACGCATCGCTCCTTGATTGCTGATTTCACACACCTAGCTGCCTTTGCCGTGAGTCACGGCAGCAGTTATCTGGAGATACAGCTTGGGGTGAAAATGCAGCACAAAAAGCATCAGAAGAACATCCATTTCCATGTCAATAAAGCAGAGTAGAAAGGATGACCTTTCCGGCCAGGGCCCATGAGAGCGATGCAGATACCATTCTTTGTTCTGTGAGGTAAACACCCAGTAGGCAACACCTGTGGACCCAAGCGCAAGAACAGTTCGGTTAATATTCACGTCGTAGCTGAGTCGGTGAGTCAGGGGTCCATACTGCCGTGTAGGATGATTCACTATTAATCAAGGTCTCGCAGGAGGGCAGCGAGCCCGAGATCTCCATCTCGCTGGCGTTATTTGAGAGAAGGCTGCGCGGGGCTATTATTCAGAGTTTATGTGTGTGTAAAGTGCTAGGGGAGAGAGTTCATACTCAAGAATAAGTACTAATGTGACCCCCTGCCCACCTCAGGTCTAGTGCTAGTAGCAATCTGTTTCTGAATGCACGCAGCCCCCTAGGAAGAGGCTGTTTGAGGCAGATTGCTTGAATTGGAGAAATACCACATGGAGTAGAGCAGAAAATGGCCTTGAATTGGAACCCTACTAGACACTTGTTAGGCCTGACAGAATGCATCTCATATTGCACACTCACTCCTGCCTATTGTTTCGGGCTTGGTTATTAGAGCATTGATGATAGCGGATGCAGCTGTGGCGTTAAATAACTCTGAGAATAAACCTTCCTTTATAGCTCGATCCAAAAGCGTGTGACTCTTGGAGCACCTCACCGAGAAGGTGCAGACGGCGGTTATTTGAGTATATGAAAATCCATCCTTTCTTCGGCGTCATGTACTGTAATCGTGCTTTATAAATATAGAAAGACTAGTTCAAGCGTGCATCTAAATCCTATTCAGTCGAATGTGCTAAAAATGTTTCAGGCCTCTTAAATTCTATAATTTGTTTTGTTTTTGGATTAGATCCAGGCTGGCAGACTTCCACATGAATTGCCAGACGACACCGCATTCAATAACAAGCTGTCCTAATGATAACTACCACGGCTGTCTGGTGTCCTACGTTGGACTCATTGGTGAGTGATTATGTGAAAAATCTGCTGCACGGCAATAATATGAATTTGGAATTGCATTTTAATGGACTGACTGTTGGGAACATGTACTCTGCCTTCTTTAGCTGTTTTAATTAGTGATGCATCAGGAATTTTACTTTTAAGAAAGATTAGAAAGAACAGGAGAACAGATGAAGGCAAGGGTTATTCAAATGATTTGAAGCTCAGGACATCAAATATAACAATCCCCTTGGGTTCTCTTTGGTTCAAATATAGATGCAACTATATATAAATTTATATATATACAGTTGTATATATATATATATATATATATATATATTACTTTCGTTCTTAGAAAGAATGACAACATAAAATATGGTGAATTTAAATGTAGAAGGATTAGTCCTGTCAAATCGATTAATCATGCTTAATCACATCCAAAATAAGATATTATATTTATACTGAAAAAAGTCTGAGTTTATGTGTGTGAGTGTGTGTGTACATATATATTATTTACATGATTTCTGACCAGTTTTAGAAAGACTGAAAATAATATAAAATATGGTGAATGTAAATGTAGAAGGATCTGTCCTGTCAAATCGATTAATCACGATTAATCATATCCAAAATAAACTACGTATCACTTATACTGAAAATTTTTTTTGATAGTTTGTTTGACTGTGTGTGTACATATATATTACTTGCATGATTTCTTTAGAAAGAATGAAAATATTATAAATTATGGTAAATTTAACTGTAGAAAGATTAGTCCTGTCAAATCGATTAATCGCATCCAAAATAAGATATTATATTTATACTGAAAAAAGTCTGATAGTTTATGTGTGTGAGTGTGTGTGATGGTGTTATGGACGAATCGTGAGACGATGGATCCATTAGCAACAGTTTTATTTTCTCAGACAAAGTTAACAGGCAGGGGTCAACAACAGCAGACTGGTGTGGTGAAGACAAATCCAAAGGAATAGTAAAAGTCCAGGCAGAGGGTCGGGGCCGGCGGCGTTCAAAGGGGGTAGTCCGAGGGAATAGCAAGGGTCGATAGAGGGCTGGCAGCAAAGGTTCACACACAACGTTAACAGTCCGGTTGGCAACGGGTAAGCAGTCCGAGAAATAAACGCTCAGGATTGACAGCATAACTAATCAAAACTTCGCGAAGCGCGAGCCGGCGAGGCGCCCTAAAATGGCCGACAAAGGGAAGTGAACCGGGAGACCCGGAACCGGAAGTGGGGGATTATGGCACGGGATTATGGAAAATGCAGTCTCAGAACTCCGGTGAGGGTTCCCGCTGGTGCGGGATAGGGGGAGCCACAGAGACCGCGTTCGTGACAGAGCCCCCCCCCTGCGAGTGCCTCCTGGCACGAGGAGGCGGCCGACGCCGGGGTCTACCCCTTCCACGGGTCCTGGTCGATCTGGGTGAGACGAATGGAAGTCGGTGGTGAGGGAGGGATCCAAGATGTCCTCAGCGGGCACCCAGGACCTCTCTTCGGGGCCGTAGCCCTCCCAGTAGACCAGGTACTGAGATGACCGCTCTGCGTCGGGAGTCTAGGATAGCGTTGACTCGGTATGCCTCCTCGCCGTCGATGATCGGGGGGGTGGTCCCTGTGGTGCGGTCTCGTCTAGGATCTCCTCCCCACCTGGGCGACCAGCGGGCTTTAACAGAGAGACATGGAATGTGGGTGAGATACGATATTCCGAGGGTAAATTGAGTCTGAATGACACTGGAGTAATTTGACAAGTGATTTTAAATGGACTCACGTACCTGGGGCTAAGCTTTCTGCAGGGCAGTCGTAAGCGCAGGTCCCGGGTTGAAAGCCAGACCCACTGTCCGGGCTCGTAGGGGGGATTGGGTCGGCGTCTGCGGTCAGCCTGGGCCTGGGTGCGTCGGACGGCCCTCTGAAGGTGGACATGAGCCCGGTTCCATGTCTCCTCGCTTTGTCGGAACCAGGAGTTGACCGCAGATAAGTCAGAAGGCTCCCCGGACCAGGGGAACAAGGGGGGTTGGTAACCTAATATACATCGAAACGGAGTCAGGTTAGTGGAGGGCTTACGGATCGAGTTCTGGGCGTACTCTGCCCAGAGGAGGAAGCGACTCCAGTCCTCCTGATGGTCCTGACAGTAAGAGCGTAGAAAGCGGGTCAACTCCTGGTTCAATCTTTCCACCTGTCCGTTGGCTTCTGGGTGGTAACCGGATGTAAGGCTGACGTTGACACCTAGCAAACGAAAGAAGCTGGACCAAAGGCGGGAGGTGAACTGTGGGCCACGATCTGACACAATATCCTCCGGTAGCCCGTAGAACCTAAACACAGAGTTGCACAGTGCTTCTGCCATCTCCATGGCGGTAGGTAGTTTGGGAAGGGGAATGAAACGACAGCCTTTGGAGAATCTGTCAATCACCGATAGTATAGTGGTGTGACCGTGGGAGGAGGGAAGGTCAGTGACAAAATCCACAGCGATGTGGGACCAAGGACGCTTAGGTATAGGCAGTGGCTGCAGCAGACCGGCAGGTAGTTGCCGGGGGGTCTTGGAGGTGTTGCAGATTGAACAGTTCTTAACGAAGGTTATGGTGTCGGATCGTAAGGAGGGCCACCAGAATCGATTGTGCAGAAGTTGGATGGTGGCCTCGATACCCGGATGACCAGAACTCGGGGCGGAGTGGACCTCGGAGAGAACTCGGGTGCGAAGGTTAAGGGGTACATAAGTCAGATGATTGGGGCAATCAGCTGGAGGAGGGTCCTGGGCCTGACCCTCCGTGATCTCCGTTATAATGTCCCAGGTGACAGGAGCCACGATAACAGATGCGGGTAAGATGGTCTCTGATGGCGGGACGGTATGATCAGGTTCGTGTACACGGGAGAGGGCGTCGGCCTTGGCCACCTGGCCTGGCGGTGATTGAGGACCTTAGCTGAACAAAGATATTCCAGGTTCTTGTGATCGGTGAGAATGATGAATGGATGTTGTGCCCCCTCGAGCCAGTGCCGCCATTCTTGGAGCGCGAGTTTGATCGCAAGCAACTCCCGGTTACCCACATCGTAGTTTCTCTCGGCCGGGCTGAGCTTATGTGAGAAGAACGCGCAGGGATAAGTCTTAGGAGGTTGACCCTGACGCTGCGAGAGAACGGCCCCTACACCCGTGCTGGAGGCATCTACCTCAACAAGGAAGGGTAGTCGGGGATCAGGATGCCGAAGTATGGGTGCTGTGGTGAATCTCTGCCGGAGATCGTGGTAGGCCTGTACGGCGATGGGCGACCAGGTGAGTCGGGCATCGCCCTTCTTGATCATAGATGTAAGTGGAGCTGCGACCGTACTGAAGTTGCGGATAAACCGGCGATAGAAATTAGAAAACCCCAGGAAACGTTGAAGCTCCTTGAGGGTCTTAGGACGGGGCCAGTTACGCACAGCGTTCACCTTGTTATCATCCATGGCAACGCCCTCAGGGCTGATGACATAACCCAGGAAGGCAATGCTTTCTTGATGAAATTGGCACTTTTCCTCCTTGGCGTATAACTGATGTTCGATGAGACGCTGGAGAACTGACCTGACGTGTTGTACGTGTTCAGCATAGGAATTGGAGAAAATTAGGATATCATCGATGTAAACTATGACCCAGCGGTTAAGCATGTCCCGAAATACTTCATTGACTAAGGCTTGGAAATATGACGGACTATTGGCCAGGCCGAAGGGCATAACAAGGTACTCGTAGTGACCTGAGGTAGTGGAGAAGGCCGTCTTCCACTCGTCTCCCTCTCGGATGCGGATTAGGTTGTACGCGGAGCGAAGGTCCAACTTAGTGTAAATCTTAGCTGACCGTAGCTGTTCCAAGGCCGGGGGAATGAGTGGGAGCGGGTACCGGTACTTAATGGTTAGCTCGTTCAGTGCGCGATAGTCTATGCAGGGACGCGGGCCACCGTCCTTCTTCTTCACGAAGAAGAATCCAGCTGAAGCGGGAGAAGTGGATGGTCGAATAAATCCCTTGGCGAGTTCCTCCCTGATGTACTTCTCCATAGCTTCGGATTCAGGTTGAGAGAGAGGGAAGATGCGTCCTCGGGGCGGTACAGCCCCGGGTACGAGGTCGATGGCACAGTCCCCCGGTCGATGAGGTGGTAACTGAGTCGCTTTGACGGTGCTGAAGGCCTCAAGCAGATTCTGGTATTCGGTGGGTATGATGCTGCTGAGAGAGGTTGTCGCGGGTCTGGGGAGTACTTCGGGCACGGTGACGAAACAGTGCTGTTGGCAGTTGGGTGACCAGTGAGTTATGATGCCTCCCGCCCAGGAGATGGTGGGTTCATGTCGGTTCAGCCATGGGTAACCCAGGATGAGTGGTGATTGAGGGGATGAAATGATAAAGAACCGGATGGTTTCTTGATGGCAGGATCCAATGCGGAGGGTGAGGTCGTTGGTGGTGTGGTCGATGCGGCCTGATCCTAATGGTCGCCCGTTGAGGGCTGCCACTGCCACGGGAGAAGCACAAGAGAGGATGGGCAAATGGTTAGTAGCTACAAAGTCTCTGTCAATGAAATTACCGGCAGCGCCGGAATCAACCAAAGCGGTGGTCTTAATCGAAACCCCCTCCGCACAAAGCTGCACTAGAATTTCACAATGGTTCAAACAGGACTTAGTGGCACTCACAGAGGTTGGAGGCCGAGGTGGTCGAGTTGGACAGGTGGCCCGGATGTTTCCTGCTAATCCGCAGTATAGACAGAGGTTGTTTCGGAGCCGTCTCTCCCTCTCTTCGACGGTAAGTTTGGTTGCACCCAGCTGCATGGGTTCAGGAGTCGTGGAGGCTGAGGGTTGCTGAACGGACATGGTGAACGAAGTTCGGGCGGGCTTACGGGAGCGCATCACGTTGTCGATACGAATGGATAGATCTATATACTGGTTCAAGGTGAGGCCCTTGTCCCGGCAAGCTAGCTCCACCTGCAGGCTTGATTTAACCCCTTACGGTAGTGGAGCTTGAGGGGTCCATCGTTCCATCCACTCTGTGCCGTGAGTGTACGGAACTCCAGGGCGTAATCAGCGGCGGGGCGGCGGCCCTGTTTCAATGCGACGATCTGCTCGCCCGCCTCACTGCTCTCGGGACTCGGCTGGAACACCTCCTTGAAGCTCTGGAGAAAGGTTGAAAACGTGGGATAGGTGGATTGCCCCAAGTTCCAGACCGCGGTGGCCCAGTCCAGCGCCTTCCCAGTGAGGAGAGAGCACACGAAGGCAATCTTGCTCTCATCCGTGGCGTATAAGTGCGGCTGCTGATTGACGAACAGTGAGCATTGTAATAGAAACCCCTTGCATTTAGCGGCCGTACCGTCAAACGTTTCCGGGAAGGCAAGTCGGGGGCTGGCGATGACTGGCTGAGCTCCGGGCGGTTGAACAGGTGGAGGTGGCGTTGCGGGCGGGGTAGCGACCTGCAGTCCCTGGAGCGCCTGAACAAGCTGTTTGGTTAAAGTAGTCAGACGATCCAGTTGTTGCTGGTGCCGTGTCAGAAGCGAGGCTTGAGCGGAAACCTCCGTAGCAATCTGACTAACTGTCGCTGGATCCGAAGGTGGCGAAGTTTTCTGTGACGGTGTTATGGACGAATCGTGAGACGATGGATCCATTAGCAACAGTTTTATTTACTCAGACAAAGTTAACAGGCAGGGGTCAACAACAGCAGACTGGTGTGGTGAAGACAAATCCAAAGGAATAGTAAAAGTCCAGGCAGAGGGTCGGGGCCGGCGGCGTTCAAAGGGGGTAGTCCGAGGGAATAGCAAGGGTCGATAGAGGGCTGGCAGCAAAGGTTCACACACAACGTTAACAGTCCGGTTGGCAACGGGTAAGCAGTCCGAGAAATAAACGCTCAGGATTGACAGCATAACTAATCAAAACTTCGCGAAGCGCGAGCCGGCGAGGCGTGCTAAAATGGCAGACAAAGGGAAGTGAACCAGGAGACCCGGAACCGGAAGTGGGGGAGCCCCAGGCACGGGATTATGGGAAATGCAGTCTCAGAACTCCGGTGAGGGTTCCCGCTGGTGCGGGATAGGGGGAGCCACAGAGACCGCGTTCGTGACAGTGTGTGTGTACATATATATTACTTCCATGATTTCTGACCAGTTTTTAGAAAGAATGAAAATATTATAAAACATGGTGAATTTAAGTTGACGGATTATATATTGATTTCTTTAGAAAGAATGAAAATATTATAAATTATGGTAAATTTAAATGTAGAAAGATTAGTCCTGTCAAATCGATTAATTGCGATTAATCACATCCAAAATAAGATATTATATTTATACTGAAAAAAGTCTGATAGTTTATGTGTGTGGGTGTGTGTAAATATATTACTTACATGATTTCTGACCAGTTTTTAGAAAGAATGAAAATATTATAAAATATGGTGAATTTAAATGTAGAAGGATTAGTCCTGTCAAAAGTTTATGTGTGTGTAATAGATATACTGTATTTCTTAATCACTATAAACTTAAAATGTATTATTTTGTAGTTTACACAATATATGTGTTTACTGTGTATATTTGTGTGTATATATGAAGAGTTCAGATGCAAAACCAGCTAAAAGCCATTTCGATCAAAAATGAGATAATGATACTGAGTGAATGCTCTCAACACATATTATACATCCATCAAATACTTTTACTTCAAACTCGCTAAAATACCAGCCTCAGCCCAATCAGAAGTACCGGTATTTACATAGAAACCTATACATCTGAGCCTGATAAAAATGCATTTTTTAAAGAAAGATGTCAGATGGATTTAGCTGCTTTTGCATCTGAACTCTTCATAAATATATATACACACAGACATAAACTTTTATTTTGGTTGTGATTAATTGTGATTCATTGATTGGATAGCACTAAGAAGAATATTTTATTTTAATAATTGTTTTGCTTAATAAATAATATTCAACCTTGTCTTGACCTAACATAGTAGCAGGCATTTTAATCATAAGCATCAAAAATGACCTTAAAATTAAACACTGAAATTTATAAATATTTCCATGAGTGGAAGGGACCAACACAGAGCCAAATATTGTAGTAGTACTAGCTATGTCACAAAGTAACAGACGAATTTGCACCAAAATGGTATAAAGTTTGTTTGGGTACACAAATATATTATTTGTCCTAAGGCACAAATGTATTATTTTGACTTTTTTTGTCTTTTTGGCAATTTTCATAAAAAATCTAAAATAATTGCTACTTCTGCTGTGCAAATTAGGCCCGCAAACCATCTGAGCAATTTTTAAATTGCATCCTTTTAGCCTTTTACCTGAAATGCATCCTGGAGGGTTAAAAATCCAGGGTCGTGCTGTGAACAAACAGATCTCTAGAAGAGAGCAGACCAACAACCTCTGGCCATTATACTCATCCAAACAGCACATTATACTCCAGACAGTGAGATCTATAAACCAACATGTTCCTACCTAATGAATATTTATGAGAATCTCTACCCTTGGCCTTACAGGATCAGATGTGACTCCAAACTATGTGGATGCGAGCCACACCAACATCACTATTTCCCCTTGGTGTGGCTGTCGAGGCAGTGGAAATCACGAAGCGGAGTGTGAGGCCTTCCTCCGAGACTTCAGAGAGAACACTTGCTTGAGTGAGTGGAGATGAAACCTCACGTAACCTCACGGCCTGAACAGCCATCCTTATGGGCTTAACCTAAATAGCACATTAATGAGAAACGCTATGTCTTACGGGCACGTGATCTCTTTTGCTGAGGGTCTGCTTTTTTCCCCACATGAAATTTTCATGGCTTTTTTCATGCATGTGTTTTTATTTGCATATGTGTGTGTGTGTGTGTGTGTGTTTCGGTGTGTAGGAAACGCTATCCAGGCGTTCGGTTATGGCACGGATGCGGGTCTAGTTCCCATCACGGAGTCTCAGTCGGCGGTCCCATCAGTCCGGACCAATCTGCAACCGGCTATCATTACCAAACATGTCATCAACTCAAATGATGTCAAGCAAATAGACAGTGCATGTGTTTTCTCCACATGCGCCAATCTTCAGGTAGGTCTGAAAATTTTGCCATTCATTGCATTGCGTTACATTTTTACCAAGTGAATCCAAAGCTAAAAAATGAAGGAATTTAAAGATGAAGTGTGCATTTTTTTCCAATATTGAAAAACTTTTTCCTATTCCAGTTTAGCCTACAGTCTCAGAAAAAAAGATACAAGACTGTCACTGAGGCAGTAACCTTTCAAAAGGTACTAATATGTAACATTTAGGAGTAAATACGATACAAATATGCCCCTTTAGCTTTCAAACCTTAGTGACGGCTTTGCATTTTTTTCTAAGAGTGTATAAGCTATTTGTAGGTTGATTTCACTAGAAAAAGTATAAACGCTGACATGCTAAGATGTTTTCAAAACATTGTTTGTTTGAGAATTCCAACCAGCCTGACACAGCAACAGCTCAACCAATAGTGTGAGTTTGGGGCGGGGCTATCTGATTGACTAACCAATAGCAGACAGAGATGCTGTGTTCGAAATGCCATACTATCATAGTACTCTAAGACCTACTATATTTGCCATTATCTGCTCAATATAACTCAAGTACACTGAAATCAGTACAGAAGCTGTGTTTGGAAAGGTATATTACCATACAACTCCTACTATATTGCAGTATGCAATGTGTACACTTTGAATAGTATGTGAATTTTCTGTATGAGTGGAATTCCCGGTTGACCTACTACATTTGCTGAAATCTGATGTATGCATCTGAGGACACTGTGTGGGATACTGTTTCGTTAAGAGCACAGAAATTGTACTTGACTCCCTACGGCATGTTTCCGATCAAGTCAAATGACGTCACCTTTACCTCTGTAGCGCTTTGTACAGTACAGATTGTTAATGCTATTAATATTATATTGCTATTAGTGAAGTATTAGATAAAGAACATATACAGTATACATAAAAATAATATTTGAATTATGTGAACAGAATTAAATTCCACTGTAAAGCAGCTCTAAAAAGAAACGGAATGTCTATTTACTCAAAGTGCAAACAGCCAGATATGTTGGCAGAGGCTATTTACATTAACGCCGCCCACCAATGTCTGGTTAGGATAAACAACACTAAAAAAGATGCATGTCTGTCCAGTGCTCTACACTGTGACTACAAATGCGACTGAAAACTACTGTGTGCGACTATGGAAAAATATTTAGGAGCACAAGTGCGACTGACCTGATCAGCATTTTTGAGTTTGCGCTGAGGCAAGCTTCAAAGGTTTCTATGTGTTATTGCAACGTTGAGTAATGTATCACAGACATATCTCACAAATCCGTTCATAAACAAAGTGTAGAGAGAGTGTAAATAAGAGATTCATTGTGTAGTGTAGAGAGCTTCGTTGATTATAATGGAACTCTGTGAGATTGTGATGAAATAAGATGAGTGACAGCTTTTAATGATTTTTAAGGAAGTTTGTAAATGAGATATTTATTTACAGTTAAACATATTTACAGTTTATAGAGTTAAATAAACAAGAAAATAATATTAAGTGACTTAAATTGTCTGACTATAACACTATTGTCTGATTTTGCTCTATTTCATCATCAAAAATAGTTTGAAACAAGTCACAACTGAGCCGCTGCGCATCTCCATTCAAACACAGTGGTGTTTCGTTTATGAATGAACGTACGTTTTTAAGTGAATCTAGTGAGTCAGTGATTTAATTTCCCATTCATTAAGACAGTCACTTGCTTTGTTCCTGAATGAATCAGCTGTTCGAAGAATCAAATGAATGAATGATTCAACAATTAAATCACTGGCAGTTTTAGTTTCATTTTAAAGTATTTTTTCAGTTATTTAAATAATTTAATATTTCTATATTCAAACTTTTATATTTAAAATAGGGCTGTCAAACAATTAATCACATACATAATAAAAGTTTGAGTTTGCCTAATATATGTGTGTGTGCTTTGTATAATTATTATGTATATATAAATACACACAAGTTAATGTATATATTTAAGTGAAATGTGCTATTTATGTACAAAATATTTTTATTTATATATAGCATAAATGATATAAAAATGATAATAAGTACATATACTTATATATATATTTCTTAAATGTGTTTGTATTTATATATACATAATAATTACACACAGTTCACACACATATATTAGGCAAACTCAAACTTTTATTTTGTAAGCGATTAAGCGTGATTAATCGTTTGACAGCCCTAATTTAAAACATTAATCTCAACATAAATTTATGAATTTGATTGCACTCATGCCATCTTTGAGCCTCATTAAATATAATACATAAAATACACCAAGCCACTTTTGTGTTCTTGTGTGCCACCTCTGTAGTACAAACTATATTTTTGTTAATACTGATTTCATTTGATTGGTAACTTATTCTTATTCTACTTGTTCTTATTCTGTTGTTTTAATTAGAAATTTTAAAAAGCTTATAAAAGTGACATAAAAGATAACATACTTTTAATAAAATCAGAAAAATATAATTACAAAGGTAAAAACTAAATTCCCCTGTAAATCACTTTAAGGAGTCAAATATCACCTCGTAACGAGAAGGTAAATTTTTTATCAGATTTTTTGATTGTTGATTAGAAGGTGGTCCTGAAATTTTGACTGTGCTCCTGAATTTTTTAAGTTAGGAACACAAGTTCTTGTAAAAAGAAAAGTGAGTGCAGAGCCCTGCGGTCAGTAGCGTAACAAGTAAGATGCACAGTAACTGCTTTTGACGGGATCGACTCGAGTTCGAATCCGCCTTTTGCCAAACTCGTTCTAAACTCAAGCTAGTTTTTATAGAATTCAGATAAATTGGAACACTTTTTTGCCTTTGAGATGATTCCAGTGTGTAACTGTCATTAGGCTAGTTCTGATTGTCAAGTGGGTTGGTTTAGTTACGCAGATATGGCAACCCCTATGCTAGTGGCACAGAAATTAAAGTCATAAATCACATCTATTACCCAATGTTCTTTTTTTTTTTTCTTTTTGGGTCAGTGTAATGGGCAATAGTGCTGGTATTTCTGTAAGATTACATTCGTTTTGGATAGACTTGTATGTGCCATACTAACATCAAAATTGCCCTGAATGTCAAGATAAGCGCTAAAACGTGTATCGCTGCTTTCTGCATGTACAAAAGCAAAACACACAAATTCCATTAAACCCCCTTTAAATCTAGGCCAAACCTTGAGGACACCAACTATTACAATCATTAAAATAACTGAGCGAAGCAGAGTCCCTCTTCGGGGGGAAAAAAAAATGATGTTTTACCTGAAGATATGCAGAGTGTCTAGTGAAAGGTAAAACACTTTTGTATAATTCAGTATGCAGGTGAATAATTCATAAACTCAGAGCGTTTGTCAGCTCATGCAGGGGCCATTTAGAGCGGACCAGCAGCATGGCTGTCCACACCAACGAGGTCTGTAATACCTGAAAACCATGAAATATTGAGCCTTGGTGCTCAGATGGAAGATTAAGGTTTGAATCTGGCCCATAAAAATCCTGCTTCTAGATAGTGTATGTTGATTGTCGCTTTGATTTCAAGGATATTAGTATGATTTGTCGTGCATGCAGGAAGCTATGTAATCCTATGTAAATGAGTGATGTCATCACAAACACTAATTTGTCAGCTAATCCAAGTTTGAAAGGGCCTGCATTATAGAGATATGACTTTGTGTGACCACTTCCATCCTATCGTGCCTCGCAGTTCTGTCCTAAGTCCTGAGGATTCAGTTATAAGCCCCTGGGTACTGAAGAAAATGACTGTACTCTCTCATCCATGCTGAAACAAATTATGAAAACTCCACAGACAGAAATATCATATAGTCGCACGGGAAATAACTATTTTAATTTATGTCTCTGGCAATTGTCGTAGGAGGCAACAGTCAATCTGTGAAAAGTGGTTGTCTGACATGGCTGCTTCTATCTACTCGATTACTTGGAGCGTTTACAAGTTGGACGTATTGAACTTGCGCTTTGCGGTAAAGAATTTGAGAGTATGGAATGTGTTGATTGAATTAAGCAGCTGTACTCAACAATGTCAAGTTTTTGATTGAAAAAAATAACTCCAGATTTCCATAAAACAGGGAAAAAGCACATTAATTTCCATAGTAGTCTGATTTTCACCTCACACATATACACAGTATATCATGATTTGCTTTGTCATTAAAACTACACTGTCAGAAAAATGTGCAAAAATTATACTTTTTGGGGTTCAGCAGCTTGTCATTGGTACAGTACCCTCAAAGAAACCTTACCCCTAAAGGGTGCATATAAAAGTTGGAAACATTTTAAAGCTTGAACTAGTTTTAAAGTTTAAAGTTTGAATGTTTTGAAAACAACAAAGTCTATCAGATAGATAGATAGATAGATAGATAGATAGATAGATAGATAGACATATTGCTAACATGTTAGCATGATAAATATGTTGTTAACATGATTCAAAACACTGTTAACATGCTGTTTAAGCGTGTTGCTAACATGATTACCATATTGCTAGCATGATTTAGCACATTGATTTAGCACTAACATGATTAGCATGTTGGTAACATGGTGTTAGCATGTTTTTACAATGATTAGCATGTTGCTAGCATGTTGCTAACATTTTTAATGTAACTATGTTAGCTAACATATAATTAGAAGAATAAGCTAATTTAGCAAATAAATAAATAAATTAATTAATTAAAAAAATACAAAATAAAAAATAAATAAATAAATAAATAAAAAACAGCTAAACCAGCTGAAAACCAGCTAAAACCAGTTGATGTAGCAAAAAAACAGTTAGCTGGTTAAAGCTGAAAAGTAACAGGTAAACATGTTGTTAACATGTTTTTAACATGAGCAACACGTTATTAGCATGTTGCTAACATGTTTTAGCATGATAAGAAGAATTGGATAAGATAAGAAAAAAACAGCTCAAACCAGGTGATATAGCAAAAAAAGAACACTTAAAAGCAGCTGAAACCAGCCTAAGCAGGTTGTCTAGTCTTAGATTAAAGCTTAGGTTAAAGCTCAAAGTAATTGGTTTAAGCTTGCTTGGTCTTTAAGCAGGTAAACAAGTTGGTAACATGTTTTTAGCTTGATTAAAAGAATAGCAGACTGATTTAGCAAAAAAAAAAAAAAAAATGTTCAAAACTAGCTAAAACCAGGTGATGTAGCAAAACAACAGTTAAAAAAAACACTAAAAAAAAACAGCTAAAACCATCTAAACCAAAAACATCTAGAAACCAGCAGATTTAGAAAAAACACACACACCTAAAAACCAGCTAAAACCAGCCTAAAGTGGTTGTTTAATCTTAACTGAAAGTAACTGGTTTTAGTTCGCTAGGTCTTTAAACAGTTCTCCCAGCTTGACTAGCCAAAAAGTGACCAAAACCACTTTAAACCCAGCCTGGAAAGTTTTTTTTTTTTTTTCTTCCACTAGGGAGTGGTTAATTTTTACTTTAGCAATAGACAGCTTAAAAAGTCTCACTGCACAAAAATGTCCACCCCCTCAGTAAAAGTCTTTGGGACTTTGGATGGTTTTGATAGTCTGGCTTTAGAAAACCGTAAATCAGATCACTCAGAAAAGATATACAGTAGCAGCTAACTTCAAAATAGTCTTAAGGTCTGACACAAGTTTGGTGGTTGTAGCTTTAAAGCTCTACAAGGAGATACGGACTAAATTTTGGCTCTGAAAAAGAAGCAGCAGCTTAAATAGCATAAGTTTTCAAGCCAACTTAATTAATAACCCTTTAGCAGTAAAGATGGTACAAAGGTTTCTTTAAAGGTACAAGCCCCAGTGACAAGGTGTTATACCCTTAAAGGTACAATTTTTGTAGATTTTTTGACATTGTAGCCACACAAAAAAGTCTAATTTGGACATTTTATTGTAAATATTGTCAGGCATAACACATCAGACTTAGTTTGCATCAAGATTGCTTTACTTGATAATTGTGGTGGCTGAGTCTCTGTTCAAATGCTCTTCCACCCAAAGCAACATTTTATTTTGAAGAAGAAAATTGGTATAGTTGCATAAAAAGAAGGCATGTTTGTGCTGAATAGAATGACAATAGGTGCTTTCACAAACACAGCTTTTCCATAAATTTAACAGCATTTCTGTCTTTAAAGGTCATGTGTGAACAGAACCAATTGTCCATATGAAGTAAAACGTTTGAAAAACATGATTATCTACATTGTGGAAAGAAATGTCATGAAATTGGACAGATGCTAAAACAAAAGATCTGCTTTCTATCCAAACAGTTGGATAAATTAGCTGACAGATTACTGGAACTGTTCTAAGTTTCTATTAAATATGCAACAATGTATGGACACCACCAAGAGCACATGAGTTTAATGGCATTTTGTTGCTAATGTTGCTACACAAGAGTAGAGAGCGCTTGGTTAAACTGGATTACAGGCGGTGGGTGAATATATGCAGGTTTTTGAGTTGAAATATTGTGGGTGTAAAATGGCCGCAAATGTTTAGCGAATTCGCCACGGAATGTGTACAGATGGGTACAAAAGGAAATTCATGTTTTCTGAGATGAATCCATTTCCCAAGCAGCCTGGGATTTGACGGTGCTGTTAAATAGGGCACTGAAACTATCAGTTATTAATAATGCTTATTAATGTCACCATTCCTGTGAAGTTCTGCTTGGGTTTCTGTTTGTTTGCTTTCATTTCAAGCAGCTTATTAGTACTCTGAAGTCAGTGTTTTTTTCATTAAAAAAAAAAAAAAAAAAACTATGCAGTGATTCCATGCTTTCTTTCTTTCTGCTCTAAAACTCTGCATGTTCCTTGTGGGAAAAGCAATTCAAAGACTCAATCAAGCAAACCATTGTGCAATTTTTCTTAAAGCGTCTTAATTATGGTTTTACATTAAAGAGGCTACAGTTGTTTTTTTTTTCGGTTTTGTAGCTAACAAACCATACTCAGCTGAGAACTTCTTGAACATGCTAAGTGTTTGCATGACTGTTATATCTTTCAAATGTATCTAATGCATTTATTCTGTTTCATAGCATGAGAAAAACCTACCTACTCAAAGCACCTTAATATAGGTGAAATTTTACACACTAATGAAGCAACTGGCCACATAATTTCTGACTGATTTCTGTCCTTTACTGAGTATTTATAGGTTGGGTTTGTAATGTGTGCACCCCCATCTGTCATTGGTCACCAAACAGACAGTCCCTCAATGATACCATTGGTTGAGACGTTGTTGTTTTGTCTGGCTTGTTGAGATTCTCAAACAAACACAGTTGTGTTTTGAAAGCGGCACAGTATTTACGCTTTTCATGGGAACCAACCTACAAATTACCTACTTAAAGTCTCTTCATGTTAAGCTATGTCTAAGCTAAGTATTAAGCTAAGTAATATCCAAAAAATTACACACTTCAGCTTTAACATCCATATTACACAGTTCCACTACAGCTTAGTGTATGTCTTGGGCTGTTCTTTTTTAAAACCTAAGACTGAAATTATGTACAGGTGCAGATTATGATGGAATAATGGATAGCCAGACACAATCAGCACTGAACAGTACAGTATGGAGGATATGGTCATGTGATCCTAAGAATATTAATTATTTCTATTTCCACAGGACAGTGAGCAGAAGTGTTCTAACAGTTTTGAATGTGCTGATGAGGTAAAACAACATATATATAACACAACCGACCTATCGGTAAGCCCCACCCCCTTAGTTACTGTTACTTACTCTGACAAACAAATGGAGTTGCTAAGTATCTTACAGTACCTGTTTCCATTACCCTTCAAATTGCACAAAATGAAATTGCGAATTGAAATCATGCCTAAAGGAAACGCGTCAATTTCGCAAAAACTCCCATATATATCGCAAACAAGTTTTTAGCTCGCATGTGGTGGTTTTTTGCAAAATATTACTTTCGAAAAAGTAATATTTTGCAAAACTGCAATGGAAATGTTTTTTTCACATTTACAGGTCACATGGCACGTGTAAAAAGTCATATGGTCATTTTTCAATGTGCTGTAACCTCCAAGAAACACTTCATACGTGGCCGCTCTCGAGTATAAGGGGCTTTCCCTGCAATTAATAGTTTTTACACTGCACACATTTGCGGTGCATAACGGATCTGATGCGGCCACCAGAGCTGATCACGGCCACTCTAGTCAATGCTTGTGTTTATACCAGCCACGCCGCATATGTTTCGGTAGCAGCTCCCCGTGATTTTATAGCCAAGATCCCACCAAAATCCATTGCCATGACTTATCGCGAGAGGAAAAAAAATATGTTTTAGTCGCATAACATTGGTTAATGGAAATGCTGTCATTTTGCAATGCTTTTTCATTAACATTTATAAAATATTGCCAAAGTTTTGTGCAAATCTGTAATGGAAACGTGCCTAATCACAGCTGTCCCAAGATGTTTTTGATAAATTTTGGACACTGAAGGACCACGTCTCGTCGAGGAACATTCAAGTGGGACTTAAATATGGCATGGAGGGATAAAAGTTTTAAAAATAAAAAAATATGGTGTGTAACAAGATTAATTTGGAAGCGAGGGTTTACAGATAGCAATGCAAGTGGGAGAAGCCTCATGTTACAGTCGTCACGATCGCAGATGTCAACACTGTTCATGTACCGCAGTGTAAGATTAAATTAATTTACATTTAACCAGTTTAATACAGAGAAATATAGACCTTTGTTTATGTGTTTTTGACCTACAATGTACATAACGTAAGAACAGTTAGCGGTTTAGGTTTGTATGTTTAGGTTAGCATGGATTCACTAACTTAGTTTTAAGCCAGAGATACTTGCTGAAGCACAAGATGACATTATCGTTTCAGGTGAGTTTCCCTAAAGCATCATTAACCAGCTATGGTTAAGTTATGCTGTTACCAATATTTTTCAATGGTTTGGTGTTTCCCCGAAACCATAGTTCAAACGAACATTCGCAAACAGTGTCACAAGCTTACGTGGTTGGAACTAGAGCTCTTGACCTGTAGTTAGAAGCATAGTTCCTTATTAGTAAGACATATGGGCTCAAAAGATTATACACTTGCACACAATAAGCAAATAACATGCAATACAATCTGTATCTTCCAGTCTATCTAAATATAAATGCATTTTAATCTTTTTTTGCGCATTCTCTATAAGCGCTGTTTTTGAATAGTGCGCATATGCATAAATGCCATAAAAGTGATACTCAACTGATATTCAACTGCCATTGGCTCATCTGCGTTTGAGAGGAGGGGCTTACCAATAGGTCAATTATGAAAGTCTTAACTACCTTAAAACATCATATTTCTACCCAGCAAACAAGGAGCATTCTCAGAACGTTAGCTAACATTCTGGCAAGATTCTTTATAAACAAATGTTCTTCCAATGACATCATTAGAATGTTCATTCAGAGTTCTGTCATGACAACTCTCGGAGGGATTGACACATGACAGTGTAAATGTATTTGGTCTTGGCGGAATAGATCTGCTATGCTACTGCTGCTGCTGCTGCGTCAGAGCAAGCACCAAGACTTGCTACTGCCAATACATCCACAACATGCTGCTTTGAGCATATAAGAAATTTTGCTGCTGCACATATAACACATATGAATAACCCCCACAGCATACATGAATCACCTCGTAGCAGATCTATACAGGTGGAGCTGGGGAAGGTGGAGGGTTTCTGAAGAATGCTGCAAAACTGCTTACAGCTAGCACTAGTCATATATTTGAATGTAAAGCAGTGAGCTCATTGGCTATTGATACAGAAGAGAACCAATCAGCTGTGCCATGTGATGATGTCATTAGGTCAGATTGAGTTAGACATATCGGGATTGCGCCATTTAGAGTTTCATGCCAGAACTCTGTATTTATGTAGTCTATACTAACATTCTCAAAAAACATTATTCAAAATCATTGTTCTTCAAACATGTCAATGTTTTTTTAAATGATACTTCTTGTTTTAGAACTTTAAGATAAAATTTAAAAGTAATGTTCCCACAATGTTTCGAAAATATTATTTTTAAAAGTTTGCAAAACCTAAAACAAAAAGATTTTAAAATGTTAAAAAGTGTCCAAAGAACATTCAGAAATAAAGTTTTCATAACTTAATAAGAATGTTTATTTATTTATTTATTTATTTATTTTATTTTTTTTTTTTTTAGCTAGGTATGTACTTTGGTCAAAATAATAAAGGGATAGTTCACCCAAAACTGAAAATTCTGTCATTAATTACACACCCTCATCTTGTTCCAAACTTGTAAGACCTTCGTTCATCTTCGGAACACAAATTAAGATATTTCTGATGAAATCCGAGAGCTTTCTGACCCTGCATAGATGGCAACACAGCTGACACGTTCAAGGCCCAGAAAGGTAGTAAGGACATCGTTAAAATAATCCATGTGACATCAGTGGTTCAACCTTAATTTTCTGAAGCTATGAGAATAGTTTTTGTGCGCAAATAAAACAAAAATTACTTTATTCAACAATTTCTTCTCTTCCGTGTCAGTCTTCGACACACATTCACAAGAGTGCCATGGTGCATGCGTGTGGTGCTGCTTATGCAGGAGCTGGTGTTATTTCGAAATCTTCAGACATGTTTATAAAGACTGTTTTATGTACAGCATGCATCTTCTGCTTGTAAACAAGGAACAGCATATCCAAGTTCTGTGTCAGAACGCCGGCATCAGCAGCACCACGTGCATGCGTTGTGAAACCCTCATGAACTCTCATGAAAGAAACTGTTGAATAAAGTCATTATTTTTGTTTTCTTTGCGCACAAAAAGTATTTGCGTAGGTTTATAACATTACGGTTGAACTACTGATGTCACGGGAACTATTTTAACGATGTCCTATCTTTCTAGGGTTTGAACATGGTAGTTGTGTTGCTGTCTATGCAGGGTCAGAAAGCTCTTGGATTTCATAAAAAATAACTTAATTTGTGTTCCAAAGATGAACAAAGGTCTTACAGGTTTGGAACAACATGAGGGTGAGCAATTAATGACAGAATTTTCATTTTTGGGTGAACTATCCCTTTAAGTCAACAACAGTTATTGTCATTGAATAAAGAAGTTATTAAATTATGTTAAGATTAAGTTTAAGAGGCTGAGCTTCACAAGTGAGGAGTAAGTAACTAGGAATGAGGGGAATGACCTGTAATCTGAATACCTGAACTAAAAAAAGCTTGTAATATTTCCTCAGAATGTGCTGAACCCCAATATGGAAGGATCCATTGACTCGGTGGGCTCTCACCAGGCTGACAACAACAGAGCCAGACATTCATCTGTGACTTCAATCAGTGTTTCTGCCGCCACACTGACACTGGCCTTTGCACTGGTCAATCAGGTTCTGTAAACACAGCCTGACTCTACAACACTAGGAAGCATCTGATGGATTCTTCTGACCTCAATCAAAGAACTTCTCTAAAGTGACATTGATCTTTCTCTCTCTTTTAGTGTGTGTGTATGTGTGTATCACACGGCATCTTTAAAAACCAGTCAAAACAAAAAAAACAACAAATCCTTTGCAGGAGCTTCTAAAAGACTCAAAACACCACTGCCCCATTGAAGAGAAAGTGAGGAACCACCAGTGGACACGGAGAACTTCTACAAACGTCTTCTAATGCCAGAAGGAAAGTAGCCCACCGTGTTCTCCAATATTATGAGAACAGGCTATAAAATGCAATCATGTGACCCATTGATGAACTCTCTCTGTATATTTACCTAGAGATATAGAGCATTCATTATAAAAACAAAACTCTTCGCTATCTCCCCCGCGCACATCAGTACAGTAGTGCTCACTGCCTTGATCATTACCAATAATTCCATGTAAATGATTCTTTTGTTCAAAAAAACAAACAAAAAAAAGGATGGAATCTCAATCTGTGCCCTTTTTAATTCCGAAAAACTACAAGGGGTTATCCGCGACACGTCTGGATTCTCCAATCTGGCGAGATTCGGATCATACTGCCCGGTGTACAATGTGTATAATGATGTTTGTAAGTATATGAGATTCTTTTTTCCTGTTTTATCTCTAAAGAACCTTTAGCATGTGCGAGAAAGCCGAGCGACGTGGGGAACTAGAACAAAAGCGGAGAGCCACGTGAAACGTATCACCATGGAGAGCCGTCAGTGCCAATGATGTTCGTCTTAGGCTGTTATTATGTGTAATCATTTCTTTCTTGCCAAAAGACTTGGATTATATTCAAAGAAAAGTGCTCCGGGGAGAGCGGAACAAAAGATCCATTTGCGGAGAGGGTCAATTGTTGGTGTATTTTATAGTGTGCAATCTATCGTGTGGCCTTACTTTTTTGTCTTTGCTCTGTTCCTCTCTCTTATGTAATGGTTTCAGACCGTGCCACTTGCAGAGTACCGCCAAGACCGACTGAGATGATTTCAGACGTTCAAAAATAGCAGCTCCTATGACTCAAAAAGGTCTTGGTTCATTTGTGATGCTTTAAAATGAGGCAAGACAGAGGCTCAAGAATGTGTCAGAAATATTTGTTTAAAACTGAATAAAAACATCCTAGTAATGTCTCAGAGAGTCGTGATCTGCTGCGGAATTAAATTAGGCCTGAGTTATTATCTTTGAAAAAGTTTTGAAATGTTCTGTGTAACGTAAAATTACATATTTAAAGTCAACGTGAAATCAAAACTGACCGTTTAACATTATTCTAATGAAAAAATGTTTTCAGAGTTTTTATCAGAAAGATATTTTATCAATTTGATCTTCGCTTCTGGCAGTATTTAGCTCATTTATTTTTATTTTTTTTGCAAAGGGTAGAACGTATTAAAAAGTATTTGTTAAAAAGTTATATGCCATGAACCAAAGTAACCAGCCATGAGGTGATTCACAACTTTACAGAAGGTAAAAGGTAAAAGCTTTAATGAGGGAAAAAACTATAATCCCACGAAACACCGTGAAAAGTATAACATAAAAACAATGGATAAATATAAAACTGTTGATTGAAAGCTGTTGATTTTGTACACATTCTACATTTACTGCAAAAGTTGTATATAGAGAAATATTTAGGTACTTTGAGAGTGTCTGGGAAATTGAATCTACAGCTAAGGAAAACCACTTGAAAATTCCCATTTTCTTTGGATGTTCATTTATAGTTATGTGTTTGAGTAAGATGTAATTTTTGTTTTATTCTATAAACTACTCATCACATTTATTCCAAATTTTAAATACAAATTTAGATGTTTAAAGCATTTTTGACGATTTTTTTTTTTTTTTTTTCAAAATAACACAAAAAATGGCATGTTTTCAGACATGTCTATATCCATTTTAAACAACATGACACCAATGTTTTAACTTCAGAAGAGTTAGGAAATTAATATTTGGTGGAATAACCCTGTTTTTCAGTCACAACAAATGTTTGTGTTATATTGACCAATTGTCATTTTCTGTGGGTCTAAATTACTATTTTTATTTGAAATCTGGAAGAAATGTTATTAGACCTTTATAGGATACATTAACTTTTCACTCAGACCCATTTCTAGTAAATCCAGAGAAACTGAAAATTTTCAAGTGGTTTCTTAATTTTTTCCAGAGCTGTATTACGTCATTCGGAGTACTTTATTGTAGGGGTCAACGATATATGTTTTTCAGGCCCCATGCCGACACCGATTATTACAGATCAAGTAGACTGATAACTAATATTTTGAACCGATATGTAAACTACCAGTAAAAAGTTTTTGAACAGTAAGATTTTGGTAAACCATTCTTACTATTAACCAGTTGCTTACTGGCATGCCTATTCATAACATATTGGCTATTTATTAGTACTTATAAAGCACATATTCTACATCCCCAGTCCTAACCAGTACCTAACTACCAGCAGCAAATTAGTAGTTTATTGAGGTCATAGTTAATGGTTTGTTAATAGTGAGAATTGGACCTTAAAACAAACTGTGACCAAGATTTTTAATGTTTTTTAAAGAAGTCTCTTCTGCTGACCAAGCCTGCATTTATTTGATCCAAAGTACATATATACAAATATTTTTACTGTTTTAAATAACTGCTTTCTATTTGAATATATTTTAAAAAGGTAATTTATTCTTTTGATCAAAGCTAAATTTTCAGCATCTTTACTCCAGTCTTCAGTGTCACATGATCCTTCAGAAATCTTTCTTATATGCTGATTTGCTGTTCAAGAAATTAAGGAAATTAATAATACTTTTATTTAGCAAGTATGCTTTAAATTGATCAAAAGTGATGATAGTGTCATTTATAATGTTACAAAAGATTTCTGTTTCAGATAAATACTGTTCTTCTGAACTTTCTATTCAGCAGAGAAACCTAAAAAAAAAAAAAAAAAAAAATTCTTCTCAGCCATTTTCAACAACATTTAGAATGATTTCTGAAGGATCATGTAACTGGAGTAATAATGCTAAAAATTCAGCTTTGAAATACCAGGAATAAAATACATTTTAAAATATATTCAATTAGAAAGCAGCTATTTTAAATAGTAAAAATATTTCACAGTATGACTGCTTTTGCTATACTTTAGATCAAATAAATGCAGGCTTGGTGAGCAGAAGAGACTTACTGTTTAAAAACTTTTGACTGGTAGTGTATATGTCTGATGTAATAAAAGAAAATTAATTTCAAAATTAAGAATAACAAGGTCTCTGACAAAAACTTTCTTTAAAAGGTTTTAAATTATTTCATTGGCAACTGTTATTTTTTGCGTGTTTAAATGTTATTAGACCTTTATAGAATAAAACATTAGCATGTTACTCAGACCAATATCTAGTAAATCCGGAGAAACTGAGAATTTTAAAATTATTTCCAGAGCTGTAATATGTCATTTGGAGTACATTATTGTAGGGGTCAACCAATATGTGTTATTAAGGGTCGATGCCAATAGCGATTATTACGGACCAAGTATACCATTAACCGATATTTTAAACTGATATATATGTCTAGTGTAAAAATTAAAATGAATGTCAAGATTAAGAGTAACAATGGCAAATCGGCAAATCGGTTTTGAAAATTACCAGTACCGATAACCATAATAATGCTTAATATCACTGCAATAATCGGTCAACCCCTACATTATTGGTATAAAAATTTTAATTAATGTCAAAATTAAGAATAGCAAGAGCTTTGACAAAAACTTACTTTAGAAGGTTTTAAATAATTTTATCAGCAAATTGGTTTTGAAAATGACCGATACTGATAACCATAAATATGCTTAATATCGGCGCAATAATTGGTCAACCCCTACATTATTGGTGTAAAAATTCAAATTAATGTCAAAATTAAGAATAGCAAGGTCTCTGACAAAAAGTTTCTTTAAAAGGTTTTAAATAATTTTATCAACAAATTGGTTTTGAAAATGACCGTTACCGATAATCATAAATATGCTTAATATCGACGAAATAATCGGTCAACACCTACATTATTGGAGTAAGCAATCACTAAAGTGTTTTCAGCACAATATGCTCATCACAATACTCTGATTGGTGGAGAATCATGAGTAATGTAGACAGTGGCGTAACTTTGTTTTAAAAAGTAGGTGGGACAGGAGTGTGTGTTTGGGGGGGTGTTGCAGGTAATGTATTAACGTAGAACTAATTTTTAACGTGATAGTTTTATTCTTACATGTACTATAATAATGTGTATTATTAGCCCTCAGATAATTCATTTCAGTGAATAAATACATAGATACACAGTAATTATTTGCATTTTCAAACAGTCTAGTGGTAGAATTTTCATCAGGCATGTTAGTGGTTTTGGGTTCCCTAGCATATTTTTTTTCCCCCTAATTAAAATCAAAGATGTTCATCAATGATCATATATCAAAAGGAGGGACAGGTTTGTGTGTATTTTGGTTTGTGATTTAACCGCAACATCATTATGCAGTTGACAGATTGAAGCGCTCGTGTGTGAAGACTGAGCACAAGCCACATTGAGAACGTTCTGTCACTAATAACATCGCAACGAACATTCAGCATGATTTTAACAACAGATTCCAGCACCAGATCACATCTTATTTAACAGAAATGAATGTTTAATCAGCTTTAGGTGCGTCTGTGCCACGGGGACAATATCGACCCTGGCAAAAAGTGGTGGGGACATGTCCCACCCTTCCCACCCGTAAATTAGTTCCTGTGGTGCGAACACGCTAAAAAGCAGAACTTCCACCAATAGTTCTAGGAACTATGAAAAGGCTCCTCTCGTGCGAAAGTCCCTTAGTTCTTCCACCAAAGAGTTGAATTAATGCAGGCTGATGGCTTCAGCAACAGCATTTACCAATGACTAACACCTTGTAGGTCTGTCTTTTTGGTTATCTTTATAAATCAGTTGCCTTATGAAAAAAATAATTGGATTTTTACTTCCCAAAACCTAACTTTTGCACTCTATTGGTTGATTTTAACCAATAGCAAACTTCAGTCAGGCTCCATTCCGATATGTAATGCCCAATTTTAACAATCCAAGTAATTACCAATAGGGAATTCTTTGTTAAATATCTTATTTTACTTAAAAACTCCATCAAGTTACTGAGGCAAAATGGATTACATTTCACACTGACTGTAAATGTAGCCCTCATCATATGTGAACACATAAAATGGACTAAATGTAAAAGTCTTTCCCCAAAAGATTGGCGCTCTGTAAAAACACAGTAAACAGCTGTGAGAAGCACCACTACCCCACAGAAATGAGCTCAAGGTCTGATGATAATCCTTTGCAGTTACAAATGGAATCAACACTCAAACACATGGACGTTGTCGCTGCGAGATGTTTGCTGTCAAAGTGCCTGCCAGCTTTGGCAATTCAGCTGCTTTTATTATTTTATGATGCTTCAGCTTCTCTGCTGCTGGAGCTCCATGGGTTATTTTTCTCCCCAAGATCATTAATGCATTTTAACCTACTCATTTTATCCACAGTGACAGAAAAATACTCACAGATGCTTGGCCAATACATTGCAACCACACTGTCTTGTTGACAGTGACAACATGCGCTCAATAAGAACTGAGAATACAACAAATTGAATTATTAACTCACTCAAGTTACCAGCTCAGACTTTAATCACTAGGTTGCATAATGACAACCTTAAGTATCATATATGCCCACGAGATACTGCGTTTAGCTATTTCCTGTTTGCCATCCTGATGTCCTTCATCAGTGCGTCTCCATCTGCTTCACTTCCCCCATCATGTGTCTATCTCTCTTCACTAATTTGTCTCAGAACATGACAGCTAATTAATATGTTCTATAGGCCCACATCTGCTGTTCAACTACAAGGGCAAAAAAATAGATCCATATGCCAGCAAAACAATACATTCGTTTTCTCATTTGAGACAGTTTTCATAACATATTACATCATTAACATAATTTCAGCAAAGCATTGTGTAAATATATCTAAGTAAATAGATTCTGAATCACATATGTGCAGACTTTTGTATAGAATAAACTCCTTACATCAATTCATACTGCCTTACAAAATGAATACTAATTTTTGACAGTCCATTGAGCTTTCTGATGAAAACATATACACTATAGTCATAAAAACAATTTATTTGCATGGAAAATTAAAACCCATAATACTTATTCTCAACTTCCTGCCTTCCATCTGATGCAATCACTTAAGCATAGTCATATACAGGTATGTGTGAACTCCATTTAGCTTCCATTCAGCCACAAGCACTGCCTGCGGCCTTCTGGGAGTTCATCATGCCTGCCGGTTAACATCTGCTGAGATTTGCATTGCGCTGCATAATAAAGTGAGAAATAAAGAAGAGCTTACAGTATGTAAAAGAATAGCAAATGTCAAATAACAACACTGGGGTATTAATGCAAGAGGTTTAATAAGGTTTAATTAAATAAGTTTTGAAAATAAATATGTAAAAATGACTGCAATCTTTTATTATTCCTGACCCAGTTGTGATGTAAAGTAAAGGGAGTTGGGAGTCGGGCTTGACTCCCTGGAATCGAACAGCCCTAATTTTGCTTGTGTATCTTTTTGATTTTACGTTTTATGCAGTTAATTTTGCTTAAATGCTGATATCTTTTAGAGATACTAAATTGGTAATTTAGCATAGCTACACTCAGTAGTAAGGGAAAACTCCATTCTGCCTCATATTGCTAAGCAACGAGAACACAGGGATTATAGTAATTGTCTAATCCATGTGGTAACAGCATCTCGAAAACCTGAGGGAGTTCAGACAGACAAAAGTGGCTGATTAGAGAATATACGCTCTGAGGCCAAGATGTGGTGTCAACTACTGCCAGATTTTGGGGCTACTGACACTGGGTGCTCAGAGGAAAATTAAGTTATCATTTTCAAAACAATTTACATTTTTTAAATCTGTTTTTATGAGATGATCCATGGTTAAATGACACTACGCTTTTTTCATTAAAAAAACAGCCTTTAGCTGTTCCACAGTCCACATTTCTAACACTTTACATCGTGTCTTATTACCCTGGCATTCAATTATTGAAAACTAGTTAATGCTGTTGAGTGTTTTAAACGCAATTTGAGGGAATGACAGCAAGTTTGACAGCTTTATCTTTTCTGACCAATGTAATTAGGGCGCTATGATTTCCATGCTGCGGAAAACGCAGACAGAATCGCTGAATCCAGTCATAAAAATGTAATTTACTGTAAAATGCGGAATGTCATGGAATTCGCCAAATTTTGGATGAATAAATTAGGTCAGTAGGTCAGTAAATTAGGTGGTACGGAGTCACAAACGCGTGAAGCAACAGGGCAGATCCATCTGCGTAGCTTTTATTGAACAAAGAAAGACATGTTCATACACAGGCTTAGGTCGAACAGTGGCAAAAAAGTATAGCAGGGCAAGACACAAGAGTAATCCATAAAACAGGCAAGGGTCGATCAGCGGCGAACGTAATCCAAGGGACAGGGCAAACGGGTAACATCACAGTAGGTCAGTAAACTTAAATCAAAACATGATATAGATATAGATAGTGTCTGTGAATATTTAGTCACAAAAATACTATTTAAATATGAATCCTACATGTTTTGCATGTCTCTGTGTGAATGAATGGCATGTTTACTACACACATACTGAAGCAAGTGGTTTTTTTTTTTTGGGTTTTTTTTGAGAAAATTATTGTCATTTCATATGCAAATTGAAACAGGTCTGTGGAAGCCTGTTTCCATCATTGATTTAAAAATAATAAAAAAAAAAAAGAAAAAAGGCATTTTAATCTCATAATTATGATTTTTTTTTTTCCACAAATGCGAGTTATAAAGTCAGAATTGTGTTATATAAACTTGCAACTGTGAGATATAAATTCAGAATTGTGAGATATAAACTCACAATTCAGACTTTTTTTTTCTTAGAATTGCATGATAGAAACAAAAATGGCGAGATAAAAACAATTTTGACTGTTTTTCTTGCAAATACAAGTTCTTTTCTCACAATTGTGAATTGGGAAAAAAGACTGATATGTTCTCAGAATTGCAAGTTTATATCTCACAATTCTGGCTTTACTCGCAATTGCGTTAAAAAGTCAGAACTGTAAATATATATCTGACTTTACTTCTCAGAATTTGTTAGAATTTCTTAGAATTTAGAGTTTATGTCTTCCAATTCTAACTTTATAACCCACAATTGCAAGCTTATATCACGCAATTCTGACTTCATTGCTCAAAATTGTGGGTTTGCAAAAATAAATAAATGAATAAATAAGTCTGAATTGCAAGCTGTAAACTCGCAATTCAGGAAAAAAAAATAAATGAATTATGACATAAAAAGTCCCAATTAACTTTTTTATTTTATATTCAGTGGCAGAAAAGAGCTTCCATACAGGTCTTCAAAGCAACCCGTCAAAATAAAAGTTCAGTTTAACTTGAAGAAACTGTGACAGAAATATATTACATATTACTTACTGTAATGACAGTACTACTACTAATAAAATTATTATTATAACATCATTATTTAGCAGAAAATGCATTTACCAGAAGATGAACCAGAAAAAAAGTAAGTAAATAACACAGTACTTCTGGAGAAATAATATATATATATATATATATATATATATATATATATATATATATATATATATATATATATATATATATATATATATACACACAATAAAAACAAATAAATTACAGATGCTTTTGATTACTGAAATTTAATGAAAATAAATTAAAATGGAATCCAGAAAATTATTGGAAAACAGAATTTGGTAAAAAAAAAGTAAATAAATAAATAAATAAAACTGAATTTGAGAGAAAAAAAAAAGTATTTAATAGGGCCTTAAAATTTTAAGAAAACGCTGTAAAACTGTGTAAGTTTCATGATTTCGATTAATTAGACATGCTTTTTGATGGTTAATATTTTAGCCATTAAAACAGAGTCTAAAAAATTAAAATGAAAAAAATAATAATAATAATAATAATAATAAAACAAAATTTGTGAAGAAAAAAAAATGGATTTCACAGGGCACTGCGTAATCAATCTCTCAATTTATTTTTTTTTTTCCCTTTTGTAAAATCACAGAAATGATATTATGGATTTTTTTCTTTTGGTTTGAAGCAAATGGGAACTCAAATATTAAATATGTTGTCGTTTCTGTTCACCACTACAGAGGTTTACCCACTACAACTACAGTCACTTCTGGGAACCTCCGAAATATAAAAAGAATTCACTGAAATTGATCTCAAGTCGAGTCCTTCAATTGGTGTGCTAAGCATTTGAGCTACTACTTAAGTAGAGCACCCTAAATCAACACCGAGTCAAGATTTCACAACCATTAGGATGCTGCCTTGAGATTTTTAGGCAGCAAGGCAGCTCACTAGTCATCGGGACGGTGCCGTACTCTGGCTTTTGGTCAAAATTGCGGCATATTTCAATGAAAGCACCCCATTTAAATAACTACGTGAACATTTCTGTCACTTTTAAATTGGAGTCCCTGAGTGCTGAATTCTTGAACAATATTATATTAGGTCCTCTATTATGTAGACGTGAAACATGCATGCGGCTAATAAAGCTGATACAAAAGGTGACATTGAGGAAGAACTCAATAGGCTGGAAATTACCCAGCTCAGTGGGCAGATGGGCTTTTGACAGAAATATTGAGCCCCAGCAGTCTGAAATGGGTGGACCAGAATAAGCAAAACTACAGAAAAAGAGCAGCAAATGCAGAAAATCAAATCAACAGCTGACAGCTTCGCCATCCCCGGGGAAGGACGACAAACACGAGAGCAAACATTATCTGAGCAGGTGGGTGGGAAAACGCTAAAATAGTCCATGATAGAGATATGCTGTCTGCATGACAGAGATATGCACATTGCTCTGACAGGTCAGTAAAAGCTCGTTTCTACTAGTGCACTGGGCAACCAAAGGTGCCTTCGGGGAATGACGGCAGTAATTATCATCATGGCACGGCACCGTTTTATAGCGGAGATGGATATGTCAAGAAAGATCTCGACAAAAAAAGAAGGTCTCAACCTTCCAGCGGCGCCAAAATGCAGGTTCACAGCCATCTTCGCAAGAGGAAGTGTCAACTAAAAGACTATAAAAGGAACGAAAGAGAGGTTTGATATATAGCCGCTTGATTCCAGAGGATAAAAAAAACTGAATAAGTCACCGTCAACTAAGAATGGCTCAAACATGACACATACGTCTTCATTCTTGACCCACTTGATGCTTATTCATTAGCAGTATAGCAGCTATGATCTGATTGGTCGTTCAGATCGTACGTTACAGCATGTCATATTGGGAAAAAGAGGGTATGACACATACAAGCTACTGAAACACAGCTGTTTAGACTCATTTTCTCACTGTGAAATTGTCTAACAGGCTGTGCACACAAGGCTCTTTAGTACAAAATGGACGCTGAGAAAAGGTGACAAGAAAGAGGCCCGTATGGTTTATGTAGAATCATTTAATTGCAATTAACTGTGATCTCACGGTTCTACAAAGCATCTTTAATTAGCGAACTAACACATACCTAGTCTTTTTCTCAGCTTATGTGTTACCCTAACCTCATATTATAGTGAATCTCCAATAAACTGCTTCAGGTTTTACTCTGGGAACAGAGTGGCAACTGAATACCAATTCTTTTTTTTTTTTTCTTTCTTTTTTCTTGGAACATGTGATTCTTTTTTCAGAATCCTCTGATGAATAAAATTACACTCTAAAAATGCTGGGTTAAAAACATCCCAACTTGGGTTTTTTGGCAACCCAGCGCTGGGTGAGTATTGGACAGAACACATGCTGGGTTATTTTGACCCAGCATGGGTTAAATGTTTTTACCAAACATGCTGGGTTATTTTATTTAAGTTAACTATTGTTTAACCCTTGTGCATCAATAAAAAAAAGTTACACATAGGTCCATAGTGGACAAAAATGTCAATGTCAAAATAAGTTTGGTCTCATTTTAAAGAAGACCTATGGCAGATTACTGATGAAGTAGGAAAAAGTTTAAAAAGTGAAATAATAAAAAAAAAAGTTTAAGTTAAAAATCCTTTTATATAAAGCATATTTTATATTTTATATAAAATATATATTTTACGAAAACATGTTCAACTGCTATAAAAAATAAAGCCATAAATCTAAACAAGTTGTGTTCCAAATTTGAGGTTGATATCTCAAAAACGTCCTTTCAGGAAGATTTTGTTTGGACGCAGTACCAAATTTTCCCCATAAGATGCCAGCAAATTCCACTGGTGCACACAGTGGTTGGATTTGTGACTTGCAGTAGAGTTTTTCTCTCTCAAATATTACAAGAACACACACACAATTTTTTATTTTTTATTTTTATGACACATGTACAAACCACACTCTGACATCCATACCAACATACCCACACAGCTGCATTATTTATCTAATTGGTTCAATAATTTGCAGAAGCAGAAAACAGGAATAAAGCAAGTATTTGCTTTATTGGTCAAACCTGAAAAAATGGCACCATCTGGTAAAAAATAGTTAAAAATTTAACTTTGAAGCCTTGCCAACAGAATGAAAGTCTATTAACAAAAATAGCAATAATTTTACAGTTGAATGGCACTGTGAATAGCAGTTTTAATGGGTTTCAATGGGGACATTTTTGTCCAAAAGGTGCTGAGTGTAACAATTTTTTGTACCTAGTGCAAAATAGAGTCATTAAAGGAAATGGAGGTGAAATAGTATATTTCAATAAAAATACACACCAGTGCCAAAATGTATGCACCTGGCAATAACATGGGCAAAATGATCCCAAAAAACAAGACCGAAAAGGACAAAAAATGACCAAAAGTTTGCACAAGGGTTAAAAATTATTATATTGCTGACTTAAAATGGACTGGAACTTATAAAAACACAAACAGAATTACTAGAGGCAACAGCAATAATCAAAAGCTGAACATTTATTATCAAGCAAGGACACATGGACAAAATACAAGACAAATTGAATTTATTTGGGTGAATACAGCATATTTTACAACATTACATACATTTAAACATGTTTAACAAGCATTTTAGACATCAAAAAATAAAACACGCAAAAACAGAATTTTAATTTTAGTGTATTCAACCATTCTCTGTAATCGCTTTTTACCGAAATAGTGCTAATTCTCATGCCGGTGTGTCGCTGAAGTATATGCCAGCTGAGAACCGATCTCTCCTGCAGAGGACTCAAAAAGGCCGTGCTTTGACTAACTGTAACTCAGCAGCTGGGATGTTGCGTCAGAGACAGGCTCAACCCAGCGATTGGTAGAAAAAAAATATCCCTCTGTTAAAAATGACCCAGCAGCTCTACCCATATATATATATATTAAAAATAACCCAATAAAATCACTCAAGTTGAACCCAACACCTAGGTAAAAATATATATATATATTGAAAATAACCAAATAAAATGACCCAACAGGCTGAACCCAGCATTTGGGTTAAAATAAAATAACCCAGGATTTTTTAAAGTGTAATACTTTTATACAGGAAGGATGTGGTAAATTGAAAAAAAAAATGTTAAAGTGTTATATTATTTATATTGTTATATTAAGCAGCACAACTGTTTCCAACATTGATCATAATTCAACATATTAGACTGATCTGCAACCAATATTGTAACAGCTGTAATATGGATTTTTAAAAATGATTCTTACATCTCATTCAAAAAAGAAAAGCACACAAATATTGTTGTCTATCATTATGCGTCTAGTCTATAATGTGTACAGCACAGAGTCAATGACATGGCAGATACTGTGATCGCAGAGGATGACTTTGTAAAACCAATTAATGGCCGAGTATTTGATCAGAGCTTTAACCATCGTTCATCACTCCCATACTGCTCTCCTAACCCTTCCATTAATTAGCTTTTATTAATGTGAGCAGTCAGGGGACTGTTCAGCCCCCAGGGCTAAAGCATTTAGAGTAATCAGCAGCCATGAATGTGAATGATGCTGAGCCCAGATGAATAATTTACCAAGTACACGTAAGGACAAGATCATTCTTGGCCCAGCTCATCCTGCAGAAAAAAGGTTTTGTCCTGCCAACACTGATGGTGGGACAAAATAATTCTCTGCCATAAAACGTCTTGACAAATGGAGTTAACCAGGCTTCAATGTCTGCTTCACGGAAGCCAGTCAATGAACATTTGTGTGCTTGTAAGCGGCCATGACCAAAAGGGTCACTGCTTGGATACAGTGCTGCGAGAACATGTTGAGCTTATTAGGATTAACACCGAAAGTCATAAAAAGACCATTTTGCAGTACACTTTAAAAATAAATACAGTAGTAGTGCACTGGGAATGACATGCTGCTCAAATGGCTGCTCAATCTAATGTTAGCCTAGAAAAATGTGCACTATTCAAGTGCGTGGAGTGTGAAAGCTGAACAGTAGTGCGCTCACAGTATGACAGATGGAGGCGCTAGTGCGGACACTTGCTCTTAAAATAAAAATCATTTTTGGTCATACAAATAAAAGTAATCCATCTTTCGTTTTTGTAAAGATTCTACGTTTATTTGTGTGCACTCACAATAACAACGAAACGTTACGCTTTTGTAAAATAATGAGAGCAAACAGGATGCGCCTTCTGCCGTCTCAGTCTCTGTGAATACGACACTTCGAAACTCTGTGTATACTTGCCTTACAGACCTGAAAAATATATCTGTAGAGAGCAAAATATCTTCTTTTAAATGAACCAGTTCTAACAGAAAACACATATTCTCAGATTATGTACAGTAATCTCTATGAAACATCCATACAAGCGCATCACTACTGCGGAGATGATGGGTCAGTGTCACCAACTTCATCTCTTAAGCCAAAAAGAAAGAAATTACTAGCTTATCAATAAATTATTAAAATGTTAATGCAGTCTCTGTGTCTCAGACGATTTTCCCAGACACATTCATAATTATGATATCTGCCAGTGCACTTTTTTTGTGCGCTTGAGCACTTATTAGGCTATGTAGATAATTAAAGGAGAAGTCCGCTTCCAGAACAAAAATTGACAGATAATGTACTTATCCCCTTGTCATCCAAGACGTTCATGTCTTTCTTTCTTCAGCCATAAAGAAATTATAATATAATAAAAATAACTTTTCAGGATTTTTCTCCATATAATGGACTGATATGGTGCCCCGATTTTGAAATTCCAAAATGCAGTTTAAATGTGGCTTCAAACGATCCTAAATGTGGTTGTAATCGATCTCAGCCGAGGAAGAAGGGTCTTATCTAGCATAACGGTCGGTTATTTTCATAAAAATAATACAATTTATATACTTTTTAATGTCAAACGCTCGTCTTTTCTCACTCTGTCTGAACTGTCTTTTTTCCGGTTCATGAAAGTTAAAATACGTCGAAAAACTCCCATCTCATGTTCTCCCTCAACTTCAAAATCATCCTATATCGCTGTTTTATCTTTTTTGTTGAGGGTGTTTGATCTTCTTTGCATGTTCACTTTGCAAAGACTGGGTCAGTACATCTGCAGCGATATAGGACGATTTTGAAATGATTTTTGAAGTTGAGGGAGAAAATACGATTGGAGTTTTTTGACATACCCTAACTGTCTTGAGTCAGAATACACAGAGTTCATGGAGAGCAAGACAAGATGAGCATTTGAGATTAAAAAGTATTTAAATTGTATTTTTTTTTTTTTTTTTATGAAAATAACCGATTGTTTCGCTAGATAAGACCCTTCTTCCTTGGCTGGGATCGTTTACAACCACATTTGCGATCGTTTGAAGCTGTATTGCGGCACCATTTCAGTCCATTATATGGAGAAAAATCCTGAAATGTTTAACTCAAAAAACATAATTTCTTTACAGCTGAAGAAAAAAAGACATGAACATCTTGGATGACAAGGGGGTGAGTAGATTATCTGTAAATTTTTGTTCTGAAAGTGAAAGTGTCCTTTAAAGGCTCATTATTATGATTTATATGGTTTATTAATAAACATGCAACTAATAGTCGACTAATGCTTAAAATGAGCGACTAGTCGACCAGAAAAAACTTTAGTTGAGGACAGCCCTACTGTTTTATGAATATTATAAATTTGGATACTGTTTATAGTAGGTCGAGTCACTTCAGAAGGCCTTTATTAACTGAAACTGTGTGGAGTACTTTTTATGATGGATGGATACTTTATTGGACTTCAAAATCTCAACAGCCATTCATTGCATTTATAAAGCTAGGAAGAGCCAGGACATTTTTTAACCCTTGTGCACCAATAAAAAAAGTTACTCATAGGTCCATAGTGGACAAAAATGTCCATGTCAAAAAAAGAGCCATAAAAATTTAAAGCATGGGAGCACAGACTTAAGTTCTGTCTCATTTTAAAGAAGACCCATGGCAGATTACTGATGAAGTAGAAAAGTTTAAAAAGTGAAATAAAAAAAAGTTATAGAGTTTTAAGTTTATGACAATGCTTTTATATAAAGCATATTTTATATAAAATATATATTTTATGAAACATGTTGAACTCTAAACCTGCTAGAAAATCAAAGCCATAAATCTAAACAAGCTGTGTTCCAAATTTGAGGTTGATATCTCAAAAAATTAGGTTTTAGTAAGATTTTGTTTGGGCGCAGTGTCACTGGTGCATACAGTGGTTGGATTTGTGATTTTCTGTAGAGTTTTTCTCGCTCAAATATTAAAAGAACACACACAATTTTTTTTTTTATGACACACGTACAAACCACACTCTGACATCCATACCAACACACCCACACAACTATAGCTGCATTATTTATCCAATTGGCTCTATAATATGCAGAAGCAAAAAACACGATTAAAGCGATTATTTGCTTTATAAGCCAAACCTGAAAAAAATGGCACCATCTAGGAAAAAATCGTAAAAAAATTACATTTTAACACCTTGCCAACAGAATGAAAGCCTCCTAACACAAAATTGCATCATTTTACAGTTAAATGCCACTGCGATTAAAAATAGCAGTTTTAATGGGTTTCAATGGGGACATTTTTGTCCAAATGGTGCTGAGTGTTTCACTTTTTTGTACCTAGTGCAAAATAGATTTATTAAAGGAAATGGAGGTGAAATAGTAAAATTACAATAAAAATACACACCTATGCCAAAATGTATGCAGCTGGTAATAACACAGGTGAAATGATCACAAAAAAACAAGACTGAAAAGGACAAAAATGTCCAAAAGGTTGCACAAACGTTACTATAACTCTGTTTGTATTTGTCTGAAAGAAGAAAGTCATAAATGCCTAGGATGGCTTGAGGGTGAGTAAATTATGGGGTAATTTACATTTTTAGGTGAACTATACTTGTAGAATCAGTACAACATTTTTTTTTTAAGTATTTTCAGCTTAAATGGGTTTCAGTGGGGACATTTTTGTCCAAATGGTGCTGAGTGTTACACTTTTTTGTACCTAGTGCAAAACAGATTTATTAAAGGAAATGGAGGTGAAATAGTACAATTCCAATAAAAATACACACCTGTGCCAAAATTTATGCAGCTGGCAATAACACAGGCGAAATGATCCCAAAAAACAAGACTGAAAAGGACAAAAATGTCCAAAAGGTTGCACAAGGGTTAATATAACTCTGCTTGTATTTTTCTGAAAGAAGAAAGTCATAAACACCTAGGATGACTTGAGGGTGAGTAAATCATGGGGTAATTTACATTTTTGGGTGAACTATCCCTTTAGAATCAATACAACATTTTTTTTTAAATATTATCAGCTTAAAAAAAAAAGCCATGTACTGTGCACCGTTCAATATTTTGTACTACAGCACAATTTCTGTTGAGAAATGCAGTAACATATTTTGAAATTAAACAGTTTGTTGTCTCAAACAATTGACAAAAATCACATGAATATTCATTAGGCTACATGAGCGCTCATGAGATGACAACACTTGTGAAAATACACAGCAAGGGTAAGATTTTGAGAAAAGGAACAAATGCATCCTGGCATCACAAGACAACAAGATACAAATAAATGAGACAAAATTGCAAAAACAAACAAACAAATAGTCAAACCATATTAATTATACATGCAGTGCATGTTGGCAAAGAGAGAGAATGGTAACCACAAAGGCTTATTACAGGAGCAAACTGGTTTTAAATGTTGTGCACAGTGGTAACAGCTTATGCATCACCCAGTATCAACACAGATATTTAAAAACTATTCACCATTACAGTTCTCTGAAATACAAAGAGCTTGCAAAGTACTCTATTATAGTTGCAGCCCACTGTGCAAATGGTTTCAGAGTCATTTCGTTGATCAAATGCACAGCCATCATCCTTATCTTTTCCAAACACTTCCTAATTTAAGACTGTTTTAGCATGTTGCTGTGAATCGAATGAAGGAGAGCACTTGACCTTGCTGTCAACATTAATTAGGCTTGATGTGTCTGACACACTGTGTACACCTCAAATTATCATGTTACAGTCTGATATAACCTTTAGTCAGCCTTACAAATCCCGACACAGCTTTGCACCAGCTCAAAAGGAGCTGCCAGGTAATGAGTTACCCAGTTAGACACTGACAGCTGCTCCCATCTGACCGGAGCCGAGACGAGATGTGGGAACAGAGAGATGTCCAAGAGGGTGACAAAAAGAGATGAGGTGCTCCGACTGAGAGGACAGTGAAAGGAGAACTTAAAAAAGCACAATTATACATAAAACTTGTCTAGTGTGGAGAGTAACACAATGGTTTTTGTAGTGCCATTGAGCTGTTGCCTTCTCAGATTAAATTAGCACGGTTGCGTTATAACTTATTTATTTGAGCGAGCGCTCGAGCTGACCCTTTTTAACCTTGCTGGAGTTTAATTAAATTAAATCAGCCATATAATTGTTCTTTTAAGCTTCCAACAACTTCAGGGGAGTGTGTTTGGAAAGTTCACCTAATTCCTGTAGGTCAAAAAGAATCAATCGCGATTACAGCCAAAACATATTGCGCAAATGCTTGTGTGTTGCATTCACACAGTGATCCAGAAATAGCACAGAAAACAACCTGCATGAGGTCACATGAGGGATCATGTTGTTGACAGGAATTGAAACAAAAGTATTTGAGATTCTGGTGAAAACACACACACACACACATATTGACCAAGGAAATTCACATCTTTGGGAACCATGCAGGGACATATAAGAAAATATCATGTAACATGCATTTCCTCCAGTATAAAAGATCTCATTTGGGTCATTCCCACTGCTTTTCATTTTCATTCCCATGATATGATTTAACATATTAGCAAAACATTATATTTTTGAAAAATATAACATTTTAAAATTTATTATTTTATGTATTAAACTAATACTATATGAAAACTACACTACCAGTCAAAAGTTTTCGAACAGTAAGATTTTTAATGTTTTTTTTTTAAAAATCTCTTCTGCTCACCAAGCTTGCATTTATTTGATCCAAAACACAGCAAAAACAGTAATATTGTGAAATATTTTTTACTATTTAAAATAACTGCTTTCTATTTGAATATATTTTAAAATGTAATTTATTCCTGTGATCAAAGCTAAATTTTCAGCATCATTACTCCAGTCTTCAGTGTCACATGATCCTTCAGAAATCATTCTAATATGCTGATTTGTTGTTCAAGAAACATTTATTGTTATTATTATTATCATCATCATCATCGTCATCATTATTATTAGCAATATTTAAAACAATTGAGTATTTTTTTTTCTTTGATGAATAGAAAGACACTATACACTATACACTATACCATTCAAAAGCAAAGATGCTTTCAATTAAATTTCACTTTTTAAATCTCAAAAATGATGATAAAGACATTTATAATGTTACAAAAAATTTCCATTTCAGATAAATGTTGTTCTTCTGAACTTTCTATTCATCAAAGAAACCTGAAAAAACAGCTTTTTTCACTATAATAATAATAAAAAATGTTTTTTGAGCACCAAATCAGAATATTAGAATGATTTCTAAAGGATTATGTCACTGGAGTAATGATGCTAAAATTTCAGCTTTGAAATCACAGGAATAAATTTAATTTTAAAACATATTCAAATAGAAAGCAGTTATTTTAAATAGTAAAAAATATTTCAAAATTTTACTGTTTTTGCTGACTGGTAGTGTATTCCTGCATAAGTGTCATAATTTTAGTGGGACAACAAAAGCATCAATTTCGATTACGAGGCAGATTATTATAATTTATATTATTTTAAATAAAGTCTTTTTTGCATGATTTCTTGCTCAATACTGTTATGATCTTAAAATGCTTCTACCTTAGCACATGATTTCTAAACAAATACATTCTGATGTTTTAATCACATAATCAGCTCCATATGTGGCTTTTATAATTAAGTAAACTTGCTTGGTACAGCATTGCACTTACCAGTCCTGTGAAACCAAAGGCACAAAGACTTGTAGAAGCAAGCTAAAATTGAATGGCTGCTTCAGCAAATGCATTTTTATGGCACACTTGCATAAAAAGTGAAAGGGTTATCAGACCCTCTGTTATACTGCCGTAAGAGTCATAGTCAAACAGAGTTCACCGAACACCAAAACGAGTTAAATAAATGCAGGCTTGGTGAGCAGAAGAGACTTAAAAAACTTCAAAAAACATTAAAAATCCTACTGCTCAAAAACTTTTGACTGGTAGTGTATTCCTGCAGAAGTGGCATATTTTTAGCGGGACAACAAAATCATCAACATCAGTCAGAATCACAGAACATCTGTGATGTTTTGACTGTTGGTTTGTCTCATGTCCAAATCATTTTATCCTGTTACAGAAATTATGACACTATCAACATTTGAAAAGATGTTTAAGAATACATCAGAATTAAAAGGCACCCTCATGGAAGTTAACCCTCAGTCTAGATAACTTTAAATTAGTGGTGGGCCGTTATCGGCGTTAACGTGCTGCGTTAACGTGAGACTCTTATTGGGCGATAAAAAAAATATCGCCGTTAATCTATTCTCAAAGTTGGGTTGGGAGCTGGGTCTATACTACGCAAGCTATGATGACTTTCACCTTGATATTTTAGCGCGGATGTATACCTAGTAGAGACGCGCTCAAGTTCACAGAGACAGAAGGCAGAAAGCGCATCCTTTTTGCTTTAATTATAGTTTACAAAAGCGCAACGTTTCCTTGTTTTTCTGAGTGCACACACAAAAAAAATGTTGAGTCTTTACAGATTCGAAAGATGCCTATTACTCTTATCTGTATGACCAAAAATGACGAGAAAAATTAAAATTAAAGAGCAAAAATTAAAAATTAAGAGAAAGTGACCGCACCGGCGCCTCTGTCATGCAGTACCGCGCTACTATTCCGCTTCCACACTCGCACTGACACTTCAATAGCGCACATTTTTCTAAGTTAACATTAGATTGAGCGGCCATGTAAAGTTGCTACTACATACATCTTTCAGATGAAAAGCCATATGGTCGATGAATGATAGGTGAGCATTTGGATGTCCTGCTGTATTACCACATAGACCAGTCGTTAAACGATCCGTCCGTCATGAACTCACTTGCTTAACCAGCCACACCAAAGCATACAGAAGGAGAGCATAAAGAGACAGGTCACCTAGAATTAAGTTTAAAATTACAATATATAGTTTATTTATATAAAAGGTATATTTGTGTATGAAGTTGGGTTTCATAGCGTTACGATTCCCGGTCCCGCCCACTCCCGCTGACATTTTTTCCTGTCCCGTCCCAATCCCGTGATTATTAGTAGGTGTGTTCGACTTAACGCAGCGCAGTTTATGCCGGTTAGAAATTTTGTCTGACTTGAGGCGGCGCCGACGCCTCGTGACTGTCACGTGTGGCATCAAAATACCGCGATAGCAATTCGAGAGCAGCCGGCCGACTCAGCCGGCGCAGTTTCTTCAGAGCGGCGGCAGGAGCTCTGATGACCACGTGGCTGTTTCACGATTGGCCAGATTCACCGCATGACAACGATCACGTGTGTTTTGGGTTTATTCTAACATCCTGAAGTCCGATAATGCTGACAAATCTGTGTTTTTAGAACAGTAAAAGTGTTTTTACTGTAGTCGCAATGTTATATTGAGTCACATTTATCATAAAACACTGATAAAAGCACATATAACCCTACTTTATTAGTATTTAAATAGTATATGTTTATGTTGATCATTATTCTTGTTCAGATGGCGCTGTATTAAGCAGTATATGAAACGTGTTTCTGTTGCTCATAAAAACGCTTTTGAAAAGTCTGTGTATTTGATAAATATTGCATTTAATTCACTTTATCTGTGATAGTGCATGCAAACACCGAGAGCATCACTAACGAGAGCAGAAAGTGTCCGACTTGACAGCTCCGTTTTCAGCTCCGCCCGCGACTGCTCTCGGCTACTCTCGTTGATCGCCGTCTGTAGCGGTAGATGAAGTCGAACACACCTAGTGATTTTGTTTCCCAAAATCCCGTGACTCGCGGGATTCCCGAAAAAATGTCAGCCTCTATACCTAGCCGAATTGCACTGTAGGGGGCGCGAACGAGTCTTCGAACCTGTGTGTATGCCTACTGTGAAATTACCACATCAAACGTGACGTGCTCCTTCGCTTTATAGGTAGGCTACGTTATGTAATTTTAAATGACATAATTTAATTTAATTACTTAGCCTATTAATTACCACGACACCACGAATTACCACCACATTATGTTTGCTTCTTGATGACTGCTAGTTGTTTACTACTAGTAGTGAACTTATTCTGATTTGGAAACAGGAGATGAGCCCCTGGTCTAATGCGCCACCTGGCTTGAGAAACCCATTCTCAAAGACTTACTTTTAGTCATTATTTGGGTAGCACACATATTCTGAATGCCTTTGGCAGAATTCAAATGAGCCATTTTAATCTAGATTAATCCTAGATTAATTCCAAGATTACAGTGAGATTAATCTAGATTAAAAAAAAGAATCTATGCCCACCACTACTTTAAATCTTTATTTTCATATTGTTAATTTTCTGAAAGTCTGGTCTACATGCTTAAACTATAACACAAATTGGCCTATTTCCATTCTAGGCTTATTTAAAAAAAAAAAAAAAAAGTGCCTCTACTTACATTTTTGCAAAACATACATAAGCAACAACACACAAATAGCCATGCGATATGGCTGTATATCAGCACGGCTGTGATTCAGCCTTAAGTAATCACAGCGTGCCGATATACAGCCATATTGCACAGCTACAAGTGTGATATTGCGTTTATACAACAGTTTGATGCCATGAGCATGTAATGAAATAAGAAACAACAACGAAGTGTCTTTAAAACTCTCCTTTGTGCAGAACTACTTCCTTACGTCACAGATTCAAATCTTAAGTTGACAGTTTAACAGCTGAGCCTAAGCCTCTGTTACTAATTCAACGCAGAGTTGCTTTATTGAAAGCTTATTGTAATAGACAATTCACTCACAAGTACAAAAGCAATGCTCTGATATACAGCAATAAATTTACATAAAATATAATATGATGATTTGCACTGGAACAAATAATAGATTAATAAGACCTAAGACTGCCCTTAGATTTACCCAAAACAAATTATATTTCACATTTAACCACTATAGACACATCAGGGCCAGTGGCAAATTAAAAAAGATCTGGCCAAGGTAAGGCTTATCTCAGCGGCTTCATAAGCGCTGAATGGCCGCTAATGCCCTGGAGCTCACATCTCCAAAAACATCGAAGCAAATTTTCAAATAGACATTATTTTTTATTAACAAACTGGATATTTGAAATCGAAACAAATGCATTCTTGCCTAAAAACAGTTATAAATACATTCCGTGACAAAAAAGTATTATTTATAAAATTAGGGTATATTTAGGTGTCTGTAATGATACTCCGCAATACCGCAAGTAGAGTGATACAACGGGGAAATGGTTGGAGCTGTTATCACTAGAATGTCACACTCCTCTCAGCCAATCAGATTCAAGGACCAACTGTTGTATAAATACACATACAATTTACTTCAGTTTCTGGTTGAAATAATCTAGTGGCAATAAAACGACAATTTATATTCCTATTCACACAAATTATGATTATGGGGCAGATTATTATATTATTTATATAATTATAAATATAGTATTTTTTATATGATTTCTTGCCCAATACATTACAGGTTGGGCAGTTTTTCCAATTTTTTTGGCTAAATTGAATGTTTTGCCATGGTTTTTTTTTTTAGAAATTGAGGAATTGCGGTTTTGAATAGAAATATTATTAAAAGTTAGAATTAGGCGTCAGAGATCAGAGTAAAGAGAAAAAAATGATTCAACCGCTCAAGTTTGACGCTCATATCGCTAGTCGCCACTCACACAGAAAGCGCTTTCATGTTGACAAAGATGCGACGCAGGCAGTGGAACAGGAAAAAACATGTAAGAAGACGGGAGTGAACTTCTTGTCCGCCACGTTTTTAGAATGTTGTTTTAATGCATGAGACGCTGCAAGAGACGCGAGTGAGACAGTCAAACGCGTCCATGTTTATAAAGAAAAAACTATGGAAAAGCAGCGCAATCTAACAAAAAAAAACTGAAGAACTACTACAAGTGGACTGATATTTCATGTTTGCATCACCGTGGCAGGCTGAAAGCTGCTGTTCATTATTTTTAAAGAACATTTATAGTTAATAATAGTCTACTGGTGTTATACCTTCAGTCATTTTTCAGTCAGTTTTTTTTTTAAAGCCTTTTCCTTTTATTATTTCATAACATAATATGTATAAGACAAGTTTGTACAAGATGTAGTTGTAGTTCATGCTTATCTTTTCTGCAAAGTGATTTGTTTTAACATTTACATTATTTTGACAACTTCATGTGTGTGGCACTTGGAATAGAATTTTCTTCAACTAGAGGGTTAATAAAGAAAAATCGGTTAATCGAGAATCGGTTAAACGTTTTGAAAAAGATCTTAATTTTTTGCCCTATCGCCCAGCCCTACTATGTTATGATCTCAAAATGCTTCTACCATAGCATATGATTTGTCAACTAATTAATTCTGATGTTTTCATCACATAACCAACTCCATATGTGGCTTTTATGATAGAGTAAACTTGCTTGTTAGCTCACCTGGTACAGCACTGCCCTTGCAATGTGGAGTGTTCAGATATCGGTCCTGTCAAACAAAGGGCACAAAGACTTGTAGAAGCAAGCTAAAATTGCATGACTGCTTCACTAAATGCATTTTTATGCCACACCTGTATAAAAAGCCAAAGGGTTATCAGCCCCTCTGTTGTACTGCCATAAGAGTCATAGTCAAAGAAAGTTCACCGAAGCCCAAAATGAGTTAAATCCTCAATATTTAAATGAGAAAATAACAAAGTGCACTTGTCCGACAATCTAGTTAAATGTGTGCAGACCACATACTGTCATGGTACAAATGATCAGAACACTATGTCTTCTCTTAACAAGGCCTGTGTCTAATGGTTTTCATCAGAGCCAGACACAGCTCTTGAAATAACCCTCTCATGTTGAAAGAAAAGCTCACAGCTTTTTTTTCTCCTCTGTGTATCTCAGAGATCATTTTCACAGATAATGAGATTTGTTAACTTGGGAGATCAATAGAAAAGCTAGACTGTTTCCGCTTCTGCAGGCTAAGAGTTTTGACCTAAACAGTGAAACCTTTAAATAGACAATTTGTCATTAGGCACATAACAAATGTGCGTTTGATGGCATACATTATTTTGGGCTTGAAAAAAAGATTGTTTAGTTCAAAGCAAATATTTTCTATAATTTTTGTTGACTCTTCATCATTTAATTTGGAAAACTTTAACTCTTTATTTTAGGCTTACTGTTTTTCTCATGCAATATTAATGTGTCTGAAATTGCATAACTGCTTTTAAATTTTAGGAAGGGTTGCCTTGCAACAAGGTTCCTCGTTTTCAGGAATCCTTGGCAACCAAAAAAAAATGACAAACCCTGTTTTATACATTACTCAGTCTTATATTTTGGGGATTTATTTTGTTTTTGCAATGTCAATTATTCTTGTTTGAAATTTTGGCACTGCCTCTGTCTAGAAAAAGACATCTGAAAAACCAATAAGAATATGCTATTATTTTTATCTTACAAGCTACACACCACTCAAAAGTGGATAGAAAATAAATTCAAATATACAGAAAACATTCAGTGGCACATTATGTCAGAATGTATGGCGGCTGACTGGAAACTTCTGGACTGACAAGGCTGTTGTTTCATATTTATAAACAATAGGGCAGGGAAGCACTGGATGTAAAATGTACCTGATTAATACTTACATCTGTTTTAAACAAAAATTGTATTAATAATTTAATACTGTCTAGACAGATTTAATTATTTCATTGCAATGTCAAAAAACATGAATCATCAAGACAAACAGTACAACTTTAGTGCACTTCATACTACATGTGGAGCTGCATTTCGAAGTCTCGCTTCAAGTCTTTAAAGTTTTAATACTGCTAACATTTATAGTGCAACAACTTAACACTGAAATATTTACTGAAACACTGCAATATTTAGAAGGGCCTTACCTTTGCACCCTTTTGGTGGTAGCACTCGTACTGTAGGTTCTTTACAGGGTTTCTCTGGATCAGCAAAGCACCGCTGCAAAAATACAGGAGCTGCGATGTCAAATAAATCTTGTTCTAATGAGGTTTATATAATATTAGTCACGTTTAAATGTACACAGACACAAACTAGCCTGGTTAAATAATTTTTGCAAAAATTAAATCCCAGATAAAAGTAGATGTGGTCCAATAAATCTTAAAAACTTGCTTTGCATATAAGTTTAATTTCCAACACGGATACATGAAAGCCCGTTCAGGCTTGTACAACAGCATTTGCCTGTTTGTCTTTCATCATTTGGGTAAATTGCCCAGTGCAATGGTTATCAAGCCAACAGAACATAAAAAGACGAATAAAATCTCATCAATAAACAACTTTCGGACAAATTTTGATGTATATACAATGTTGATCTTTGATGTGTTTCAATGCAGAATATTTTTTCTTCACAATGTGTAATTTCCTCATTTTCCAAAATTCAGCTGATTTGATGTTAAAGGGAAAAATTATGTCATTAATTACTCACCCTCATTTCGTTCTAAACCTGTAAGACCTTTGTTCACCTTCAGAACACAAATTAAAGGGGTCATCGGATGCTAAGTTGACTTTTTCATGTTGTTTGAACATTAATGTGTGTTGGCAGTGTATGTACAAATCTACCCTATAATGATAAAAATCCATGCAGTGGTTTTTAATTAATCTGTAAAAATAATATCCCCTTTTTCAAATTAAGCCGTTCTCAGATGCCTGTCGGTGTGCCGTCACACCGACAGAGGCCGCTCCCACAATAGTTGATTGACATGAGCTCTTACCTTAGACCAGCTGTCACAGTCCAGTAACTTTCCATGTTTTGATGCTGGAGCAGGGATGTAAGTTAGACAAGAATATCTCAGATTGAGCGATTGAGGTTCTGTGCTGCTGGATGTAATAATGAACATAGTGGTCATCATTTACTCCCGACATCTGAGCCGCTGAAGATGCAGTAGATTACCTTTGTTTGTGAATGGAATGCGCCTCCCGATCTACATATATCCATCTATGTTTGCGCGAATCATTCATGATCCAGCTTCACTTACAGCGGAAGTGAGTATAAGCGTTTTTAATGAATCTTCGCGATCGCCTTTCCTTATAACGTGGTAGTTAGCAAGATTAGCGGCTAAATGCGCTAAATGCGGCTAATGTAAACAAGACTGTCTTTCCACAGAGAGAACAGAGGGGCGGGGTGAGCAGAGCTCATTTGCATTTAAAGGAACAACCCCTTAGAATGAGATGATTTTTGCAGAGCTCATTTTGACAAGGTAAAAAGGGTGTTGTTTTACAAAACCATTGAGAATTTTTAATCAAAGTATATTAGAGACTTTTCATTAAGACCCTAAAGAATCATATCAACTTGTGGAAAATGGGCATCCGATGACCCCTTTCTGATATTGAAGATATTTCTGATGAAATCGGAAGAGCTTTCTGACCCTGCATAGACAGCAATGCAACTGACACATTAGAGGTCCAGAAAGGTAGTAAAGACATCATTAAAATAGTCTATGTGACCAGTGTTCATTTCGTTGACAAATAATTTTTATCATTGTTTTTTTCACCAACGATAACGAGACGATAGACTCATCAAGACTACATCAAAATTTGCTGTCAAAATTACCACTCAGTGTGACATCAGTGGTTGTTGAATAGGTTGTTGAATAAAGTTGTCATTTTTGTTTTCTTTGCGCACAAAAAGTATTCTCGTAGCTTCATAAAATTAAGGTTGAACCACTTTCTACTACCTTTCTGGGCTTTGAACGTGTCAGTTGTGTTGCAATCTATGCAGGGTCAGAAAGCTCTCGGATTTCATCAAAAATATCTAAATTTCTGTTCTGAAGATGAACAAAGGTCTTACAGGTTTGGAACGAAATGAGGGTGAGTAATTAATGACAGAATTTTCATGTTTGGTTGAACTATCCCTTTAAAGGAACACTCCACTTTTTTCAAAAATAGCCTTATTGTCCAACTCCCCTAGAGTTAAACAGTTGAGTTTTACCGTTTTCGAATCCATTCAGCCGATCTCTGGGTCTGGCGGTAGCACTTTTAGCATAGCTTAGCATAGATCATTGAATCTGATTAGACCATTAGCATCTCGCTCAAAAATGACCAAAGAGTTTCGATATTTTTCCTATTTAAAACTTGACTCTTCTGTAGTTACATTGTGTACAAATACGGACAAAAAATGAAAAGTTGCGATTTTCTAGGTCGATATGGCTAGGAACTATACTCTCATTTTGGCGTAATAATCAAGGAACTTTGCTGCCGTACCATGGGTGCAGCAGGCGCAATGATATTACGCAGCCATCAACTCTGCCGGCTGCAACTCTGCATCTACACAAACTTAGTGCCAGTCACTTTCAGGCGCTGCATAATATCATTGCGCCTGCTGCACCCATGGTACGGCAGCAAAGTTCCTTGATTATTCCAGAATGAGAGAATAGTTCCTAGCCATATCAGCCTAGAAAATCACAACTTTTCATTTTCCGTCAGTCTTAGTACACGATGCAACTACAGAAGAGTCAAGTTTTAAATAGGAAAAATATTGTCATTACATATGGTCATTTTTGAGCGAGATGCTATCGGTCTAATCAGATTCAGTAATCTATGCTAAGCTATGCTAAAAGTGCTACCGCCAGACTCGGAGATCGGCTGAACGGATTTGAAAACGGTAAGACTCAACTGTTTAACTCTAGGGGAGTTGGACAATGAGCCTATTTTCAAAAAAAGTGGAGTGTTCTTTTAACATCAAATCAGCTGAATGTTGGGAAATTAGGAAATTGTGAAGAAAACAAAATTCTGTATTGAAACTTCAGCCACATCAAAAGATCAACATTGTATATAAATCGAATTTTGTGCAAGATATTTGTGGCAGAAAATTGTAAATGTTTTATGTGGTTATGTTTTCAAAACAAAAACTCTTTGTGCCTCTGAAATAGGTTCATGATTACAACATAATTAACATTAGTAAAAGTCACTGACATGAAATCGTGAAAATGTTCGTATTTTCAAAATGTTAGTTGGTACAAAAAAATTTGTACCTGCTCTCTGTGTAAATAGTGCGTAAAAAAGTTCTGTGTTCTTGTTAAGCAAACTGATGACACTGTATTTTGATGCACTGTCATAATCATGACAGTGGCTATTGTCGCTATTGACCCAGCTGTAAACAGAGGAGACAAATAACGACCAACCATCTTACTTGTACAACAACTACCTACAACAATGGAGAAGTCAATATTACTGGTTACTGCTTTTTTATATTTAGTAAAATTCCTAAAAATGAGATACTAGTAATACTTTGGCACCGTGGATATTCCATAACAACTAAAGCATCTCAGCTGGAAAAATGCCATGCCACCAAAGTGTTTTCAAGCGCCACCAACTGGTCGTTTTAAGAAGAGCACCTGACATTTTTTTTTTTTAAATTGGCTAAAAACTCTTTGGTGGACACACATTATTGAATATTTATTGTTAGGCATATGGGCTATTAGTCTTTCTTGCATTTATGCAATATACTGGAGCCAAACCTGAGAAAGTAGACCAGAATATTCCACTGTGTTCCTGAACACGCAAAATGCATAGCTGTAATTCATAGGCGGGGATTATGCTAATTGTGAATGAGCGTGCACTATCAAATCAGACGTTTATGAAGCGTTTGTGAATCCAGAGGAAAGTTTTCGAGAAGGTCTGTTTTACATGCAAATTACTCTGAATTTACTTATATATCTACGGAAGTTTCATAAATGAGGCCAATACCTTTAAAGGGGTCATATGATGCGGTTTCTTGTTTTACTTTGTCTTTGGAGTGTTATAAGCTGTTTGTGCATATATAAGATTTGTAAAGTTGCAAAGCTTAAAGTCTCAAACCCAAAGAGGTATTTATTATAAAAGCACAGTCGACGCCATGTTGTGGAGACGTTGTGTGTTTCATTGCAAAAGCGAAAGCACTTTGTTTAGCCTTCCAAATGAGGACACAACTAGAAATTAGTGGTTAAGTTATTTTTACAACACTGATCTGGAACAGTACAACGCAAATATTCGAGTGTGTGCGGTGCATTTTACAGAGTTTTCTGAACCTGGGAGAGCAGCCGACAATGCCAGCTGTACATAAAGGGTTAAGGCTATAAAGTGGCATTGCAAGGACAGTCTGGCGCTTCTGACTCACAGCCTGTAAGTACGCTTTCATATTTAAAGACTGCTACTGACTATTCAAATGTGAGTTTTAAGCAGCGTAGAGTAGTGCTTGTTGTTGTTTCTATGAACACAAATGCAGACATGGTGTTATGTTTTTGCAGCGCGACGCAGCGCAATGCGTAAAAAGACAGTATGAATTATTATAATCAGTAGTTTTGTCCCTACTGGATGCAACAAATGCCTAGTTTATAATGGGTTTTATTGTTTTTGTCTCGTCACAACATCACAACATGGTAAGGGGTGTAACATTTCCATCACACGCTTGAGTTATTCGGCCAATCACAACACACCGGATAGCTGGCCAATCAGACAACACCGTGCTTTTCAGAACGATGAGCTTTGTAAAAATCAAAGCGTTTCAAAGGCAGGGCAGAGAGGAGCAACAATAATGTACAGTATGTCGAAGATAATGTGTTTTTTTAACCTTAAACCACATAAACACATTGCATTACACCAAACACACAAAATAATGTTCTTTTTAGCAACATCATATGATCCCTTTAATATAATTTTTGTACCTACGAAAATGATAGGTGTATATATAAAGGTAATTTAAAATATATTTAATGAGCACAGAGGCAAAAGTAAACTGTAGCCTACAGGTATTAAATTGAAAAACTCAAATTCAATCCAACAAATTAAAACTGTGAGTTACATAAACCTGATGCTTTGATAACAGTAAATTAAACTGAAAACCATCTGGAAACTCATTTAAAACCAAAAAGATTTTTTTTTTTTAAAAAAAAAGGCAATCTTCACCTTTCTGTTTATTGGAAAGCACACAGAAGTGTGATCGTACAAGAGCTGCTAACAGATGGCATGAGTCATCGGGGCCAGAACACTCCAGTGGAGCCACTTGAGGAGCAGCGGTTCACTAACACGCGGGTGTAACACCTCAGGAGGAGTGCTGCAGATGGACTGAATCCTGAACTCAGTGCTGTAGATGCCCATCTTGCTCCAAAAAAAATAAAAAAATTCCCCAAGTGAAATCTGCATTTGTATTTAACCAGGTAAATGTCTTTTTTTTTGCACACAGATGGTCTCGTCTCTGATTACACAGTTAGCGCTTTTTTAAACTGTCAGACAACTTCATGCATTTGAAAGTAAAACTGCATCAATATACTGAATCTGTCTATGGATATGTGCGTACATATTACTAAAATGCTGTGAAGGTGTCATGCTGTTGCACAATCTATAGGAGTTCTTTATTTGCTGTTATGGAGGCAACATGAAGCCACTTTCTCCTGCAGTGTGGTCAACGTCAAGGTCATTTTAAAGTTCAGTCCTCACTACCGCTTTCTCTGAAAGGTTTCATACAACAAGAAGCCATTAACCTGATCTGACTTTAGACATTCTCCATTCATTTCTGGGGTCTGAGGGTGTTTTGGCACCCTGGAGAAGTTTTGACATGCCCTGACATTTGTGCTTTTTTCAGTATCTTAAAAACATATTAATGGCTAAAGTCTGATTACACTGTAATCAGCACAAACTGGGCTACAATAATATGCAAGCAACATTAATGTTCATGTTTGTGTTTTTGAGAAAACAATGTTTATGTGTGGTTAGTGAAAAAGTACAAATTTTAAGTCACTGAAATAAGGCCATGAAACACATATAGAACATTTATTCACAAGACTTTTGAGAACTGGATGTGGTTGTCTACAGTTTTTTTTCTCCAAAATGATGTGAAAATCATCGCATTCACTCGTTTACAGAAAACAATATATTGATTTAAATTTTCTAAAACATGTTTTGTGATTGAAAGGGAATATGCGAGGGAGTGACAATGGCCATGAATATTTAGTGATTCACACCTGAGAGACAAAAGGCCCTCCTCTAATGGCCCATCAATGAGACCGTCAGGTAGAAACAATGAGAGATTCAAATAATGGAGTTTTGGATTATTTGTATTTTATTTACAACACAGTATCATCAAAACATACATAATGAAGGTCAAAAGCACATTACTGACTACACTGATCTAACCATAGAGACGTGAACAGACTTTGTGTCATTCCTGAAAACTGTTTTCTGAATTCTGTTCAACAAGTAAATTATACCTGATATTTAAGTGATTCTGTTTCTTTCCATGGAATCAAGAAACAAAACTCATCATCAGTAGTCCAGGAATTTTTTTTACAATAAAATATCAGTGTAGTTGAACATCTGATGTTGGTACAGCACTCTTCATGTGGCATTCATGTAGCATTCATCTGTGGTGCAGGTATCAGATCACTAGGAAAAAAAAAACAAAAAAAAAAACATCTGTAAGCATGTTAATATCAGGAGCTTGCTGATAACATGCTTTATATCTTAAAAAATGGCATTTTATATCTGAGAAACTATTATTGTTTAGCATGCTAAACATCTATTCATTAACAGAGTGTTAATAATAAACTAATATTATCCTATTGTTATACAATAAATAAATAAATAAATATGATGTTATAGTCAAACACAAGCATACTTTGTATGTATTATACAATACAAAACCATTTTATGTCTGGGAAACTAATTTATTATTGTTAAGCACGTCATAAACATCTACTGACAGTATATGACAGTAGTTTTGCCTAAACAATCTTAGACTTTATTATTCAGTGTTACAGTGTAAACACTATTACTTTTATATCGCAACATTTTTATTTTATAGAACATTAAAAACATCCTGGCGTCGTGAAACATTTCGATGCACTGAAATGAAACATACTTAACATTTCACTTGACTGCACTTGTAGTCATGAATTATAGTATGGAAAAATCTAACTACTATAATGTCTACAAGTTATATCACAGTAGCACAACAATTAACCCACTAAACATTGGACGTCGGATAGACGTGCAGATCATGTCTATATTGGGTCCGTCGGTCCATGACCAATTATTCGACGTCCAAACTAGGTCCACTATTTGGACGTCTATCCATTACCCAACTTGGACGTCATTTTGACGTTCAACATTTGATCTGGGTTTTTTCGGACGTCATTTGGACGTCTATGGCAGTTGCAGTAAATGTGTTTTACAAAATAGAGCCTATCAACATGATTATATATATGAATACAGATTATTTATAAACAAACAAGATTTATTATCTGTATTACTATTTATTTATTTGGTAGCCCATATGTTTTTTTGACATGGAAAAGACGTCACTACGACGTCACATTGCGCAGTGGGAACGTAAGTAGGCTAATAAAAGAAAGACTTACTCGATCGGTGGATCTCGCCGTGCGTCGCATCGCGCTCTTCCTCTGAGGGCGATATAAATCTTATTCCTCACAGCGCGTCTTTTTCCAGTAACAAGATGGAAGTAGTCAGATAAACAATGAAGTCAAGGCTTGCTGCTTTGTTTATGCTGATGTGGGCGGTACGCCGCTTGCGCCTCCACGTGGCTGATTATAATAGTAGCTCGTGGGCGTGATCAAATTAAAAAATAATAAGGTCTGACGAGAAAGACTGGACATGGTGTTGGTTTCATACAGATTACTTTAACACATGATATTTGTTTTCGATAAGACTTAATTCGTTTAAAAGTAGACATAACAGGCTTTCTATAGATATATCTCTCATGTCTCTGTGTGGAGTATTCGCTGAGTTTTAGTTCATTGTAGTGACGCATTTCTTAATGACGATCACAGAGAACAACGCAGCAGACTACATACCCTGTTTGTTTGCTTTATTTCACAAAACCACACTGGTGTTGTTATTATGAGCGTACACACATAACAGTACATTCCTTACAGATTCGATTGATATATTGCTCTTATCTGTACGATCAAAAATGACGGAGTAATTTAAGTTCTTTTTGGCGTTATCAGAATAACTGTTTTTCGACCCCAGAGGGTTAAAGTGATAGTTCCACCAAAAATTTAAATTCTATCATTAATTATTCACCCTTATGTCGTTCCAAACCTTAAGACCTTCGTTCATCTTTGGAACACAAATTAAGATACTTTTGATGAAATCCAAGAGCTTTCTGACCCTGCATTGAGAGAAATGTAACGGAAATGTTCCTAGACCCAGAAACATAAGGCAACACACAGATATAAAAACACACACAGAATTACTGGAGGCAACAGCAATAATCAAAAGATGAACATTTATTATTAAGCAAGAACACAAGGACAAAATACAAGAGAAATTGAATTTATTTAGGTGAATACAGCATAGTTTACAATATTACATACATTTATACATGTTTAACAAGCATTTTAAACATAAAAAAATGTAACATTTAAAAGTAGCATTTTAATTTTAGTGTATTCAACCGTTCTGTTTTTCACCGAAATAGTGCTAATTCTCATGCTGGTGTGTCGCTGAAATGGGCTGTGAGCCGGTGAAGGGCTGCTGTTCGCCGGGTAAACAGCGAACTTCAGACCACTGCCTTGTAGCTAAAAGATGCCATGACTGACTTCAAAACTTGCCCATAAACAAACAGTACTGACATTAGAGAACATATTTTAATATCAAACTAATTTAAACTTTATCCAATAATGAATAAAATCCATTTATTTTATGCAAGGCAAATGGCATTTCCATCCTGACGCAGCTGACTGACATCTCGTCCTTATGTTGCGTTGCACAAAATAATGCAATTTATAGCACAGTAAAGACTTTATAAATGAAATAAAATGTATACAAACCTTTATTTCGCTGAAGAAGTGCAAATCGGCAGCGCTGAGAACGGATCTCTCCTGTAGAGGACTCAAAAAGCCTGCGCTCTGACTGTAACTCAGCAGCTGGGTTGTTTCGTCAGAGACAGGCTCAACCCAGCAGTTGGGTAGAAAAAATAACCCAGCGTTAAAAATGACAGCAGCTTAGGTACAGAAAAACTACCCAGCACCTGGGTAAAAATATAAAAAATAACCCAATAAAATGACCCAACGGGCTGAACCCAGCATTTGGGTTAAAAAAAAACTTAACCCAGCATTTTTAAAGTGCTATGTCTAAAATGCAGGTAAAAAGAAGAAAGAAATTTTTTGCGTGAACTACTTCTATACAACATCATGACGATAATTATGGTAACATACCTCTGTTACTTTCATACCTCTAGTATCACTTTCTTTTTTCACATCAGGGTAATTGCTGCCATTTTGTGCACTACATGATGTAAAAACCTACTGTAATTCCTTTCTAGCCTATTCATACTACAAAAAAATTAAGCTAGCAAAAACCATAGATTTTTTCCTTCCTGTTTGAACAAAGCCTCTGTGATTTTGATAATCATTCAACGTTCATTTGTTATTTTAGGTGTAGGCTACTTTTTGTAAACAGGTTTGATTGAAGTTTTTGACAATCCAGTTATGATTATCAGAACAAGTCTGTGACTAGATGTTTCGCAGTAAGCGGAGTCAGTAAAGTCATGCATGACAAATAAATGGAAGTCTGCTTCCCGGTTTGACACAAGATGTTTATTTCCATTAAGTATTTCCATTAGGCAAGTTATTACTTTGTTCCCATTATGGTAATTTTGTCATAATACAATAATATTATGATACAACTAATGCATCATCAATACAAGCCACACAATCTACAGAAATTAAGACCCTAATGATTGCAGCACAAAGAAGGAACAAAATGAACCAGCGGTTGCTAGGAGATCTGCAGGAGTAATTCTGTTGCTGCGTGGCTTCAGAATAAGATGCACAGTTTTAGATTTTCTGCTAATCCAAATTAGTTTTCTTTTGTATGCGTCAGTAGCCCCTTCCTGTATCATACGGGAGTCTGTCTACCATTACGGACAGATGTATTTTCTTTTGACAAGCCCCGACAACTTAATGGTCCTTCCATAATGTGTATGGTTTCTAACTGCCGACAGCAGCATACAAATAGCATCAATTACCATGTAGGACTACAGCAGGGTGAAGCCGGGTTAAGTATAGCTGTACTGTACCTGCCTGAGCTTTCCTTCTATTCACAATACAGCTAAGATAGCAGTCATCAAGGCAGACGGGATTTTAGAAATCAATCTTGGCAGAGCGAGATTTCTCTTATTGACCACTTAAATACACAAAGTAATGCTGAATCTCTGCAACTTGTTCAATACAGACTGATTTAATAGCATATATAACTGATGTTTTTATACTGTTCACCAAAGGCTTTCACTTTAATTCTGCAACTTGGGAATTTTAACTTAAAAACATTTTGTAGATTACTCTGAAGAGATGCGAATTATGAAGACGATTCGAATTTGAAAAGGCATAAGTTCTGTCACTGTATGAACTTGCCTACCCAGGATCATTGGAAATACCTAAATGCAAAACTCAAAAAAAATGTACCTATATGTGTGAATCGCTGCAGTTTCCAGTGGAAATGAACACTAGAGGCAGTAAAACTCATAAAACTTTTATTCCCCAATTAGCCTGGGTTGGAACTTGCAGCTTAAAATTACAGTTAATTTAAAAATACTATTTATTTATTTATTTATGTACACTGACCAAAATTATAAACGCAACACTTTTGTTTTTGGCCCCATTTTTCATGTCCGAAAACCAGTCAGTATCTGGTGTGACCATCATTTGCCTCACGCAGTGCAGCACATCTCCTTCGCATAGAGTTGATCAGGTTGTTGATTGTGGCCTGTGGAAGGTTGGTCCACTCTTCTTCAATGGCTGTGCGAAGATGCTGGATATTGGCAGGAACTGGAACATGCTATCATATACGCCGATCCAGAGCATCCCAAACATGCTCAGTGGGTGACATGTCCGGTGAGTATTGATGGCCATGCAAGAACTGGGATGTTTTCAGCTTCCTGGAATTGTGTAAAGATCCTTGCAACATTATCATGCTGCAACATGAGGTGATGGTCGTGGATGAATGGCACAACAATGGGCCTCAAGATCTTATCACGGTATCTCTGTGCATTCAAAGTGCCATCAATTAAAAATGCACCTGTGTTCGTTGTCCATAACATATGCCTACCCATACCATAACCCCAACGCCACCATGGGTCACTCGATCCACAACGTTGACATCAGCAAACCGCTCACCCACACAACGCCATACACGCTGTCTGCCATCTGCCCTGTACAGTGAAAACCGGGATTCATCCGTGAAAAGAACACCTCTCCTAAGTACCAGACACCATTGAAAGTAAGCATTTGCCCACTCAAGTCAGTTACGACAATTCTTTGTTTATGCAAACCGATTGTTGCAGCAGCTCTCCGGGTGTCTGGTCTCAGATGATCTTGGAGGTGAAGATGCTGGATGTGGAGGTCCTGGGCTGCTGTGGTTACATGTGGTCTGCGATTGTGAGGGGAGTTGGATGTACTGCCAAATTCTCTGAAACGCCTTTGGAGACGGCTTATGGTAGAGAAATTAACATTCAATTCATGGTCAACAGCTCTGGTGGACATTCCTGCAGTCAGCATGCCAATTGCACGCTCCCTCAAAACTTGCGACATCTGTGGCATTGTGCTGTGTGATAAAACTGCACATTTTAGAGTGGCTTTTTATTGTGGCCAGCCTAAGGCACACCTGTGCAATAATCATGCTGTCTAATCAGCATCTTGATATGCCACACCTGTGAGGTGGATGGATTATCTCGGCAAAGGAGAAGTGCTCACTAACACAGATTTAGACAGATTTGTGAACAATATTTGAGGGAAATAGGCCTTTTGAGTACATAGAAAAAGTCTTACGTACACAAAAAACACTTACTCTGTAGGCCTTATCATGTTAAGAAGTTATATTTCGCCATAACACAAAGTATGTTGCATTGATTGTATTATATAATCCATATATAAATTCTATAATAAAATTATTAAATAATACAGTTTTGATTAAATCTTAAATCATTCCATCATATACAGTGAAAGAGTGAGAAAAGATGCATTATACTTCAGCTCTGAGGTTTCTCTGAATAATGCAGATATATATAACGCATAGTATGTACAGCTGGCTAATGAGAGGTTTGTCATTTGGGTCGGTATAAAAGGTGTTTATTGTGAGAACTGGTGAGAATGACACAGTTTGCAATGCTTGAGGATCAGGCGAATATGGAAGCTTGTTTCTGCCATAGAATAAAACATTTTTAAAGACATTAAAATTGCGAGTTTGCATCTCACAATTAAACAAAAAGTCTTAACGGTGTGATTGATGAAAATTCACAATTGTGAAATAAAGTTGCAATTATTTTTTCAAATGTTTTATTCTGTAGCAGAAACAAGCTTCCATAGGGGAGAGCACATCTGCAAACACTGGCAAGTTTGACAACAGTGATGAAAGTCTGTAAGGAAAGTGTGTGTGGAAAGCCCTTATATGGAGATGTTTGTGCGTGTTTTGTGCAAATGACTAACCTTGTGTACACAGCCGCTAATTTAGAATACTCCAGATTCACTAACATTAGGATAAAGTTAAGACCAAATGCATGTACATGCAAACGTGTTGTGAATTTTTCGTAAGAAGTTCTCCTGTGCATACATTTACAAAATATTCCATGAAAAACATCCAATTTTTATAGGCACCAAAATTTATCTTGTTGCTCGTAGCCCATATGAACACTCCACTCGTGTACAGCTCATGCTCTCCACATGAGTTCGCTCAAATAACTACATAAATTTCTATGTAGTATACTTGTTCCTGTTTGCATTAGCACTACTGTGCTGTAACATGGCAATGCTGGTAAAATGACGCTATCCTCTCGTTCACTGATCTGCTCCCGGCTTACACTGTAAAAAACAATTTGTGGAGTCAACTTAAAATAATTTGTTACCCGGCTGCCTTAAAATTTTAAGTTCGGTCAACTCAAAAAAGTTTAGTCAATTTGAAATGTTAAGTTGAAATGAATGACAACTTAGATATTTGAGTTCATTCAAGCTCTGCTTTTAAGTTTAATAAACCAAATTTTTTGCTTGATCAACTCAATTTTGTCGGGGCCGATAGCCTTGAGGGCAGCACGCCAACATACTCCGGGTGTCGCGTGTTCGAATCCCGACTCAAGGACCTTTCACGATCCCGCCCCCATCTCTCTCTCGCTTTGCTTCATGTCACTTCTGATCTGTCCTGTCATAATAAAGGCAAAAATGCCAAAAAATAAAAACCTTTAAAAAAAAAAAAACTCAAATATCTAAGTTTTCATTTCAATTTTCACCTTAAATTTTCAAGTTGACTAAACTTATTTGAGTTGACTGAACTTAAAATTTGAAGGCAGTAGGGTAACTAATTATTTTAAGTTAAAGGAGCACTCCACTCCCCTAGAGTTGAAAAGTCGAGTTTTACCGTTTTCGAATCCATTCAGCTGATCTCCGGGTCTGGCAGTAGCACTTTTAGCATAGCTTAGCATAGATCATTGAATCTGATTAGACCGTTAGCATCTCGCTCAAAAATGACCAAAGAGTTTCGATATTTTTCCTATTTAAAACTTGACTCTTCTGTAGTTACATCGTGTACAAAGACTGACAAAAAATGAAAAGTTGCGATTTTTTTTTTTTTAAGTCGATATGGCTAGAACTATACTCTAATTTTGGCGTAATAATCAAGGAACTTTGCTGCCATACCAATATATTGATATTTAATATTAGCAAGTTTTCTGTCCTATTTTATTGTGTCTATTGTATCATTTTATCGGCATGTTTTCTAAAATCAGCATCATTTAAAATTATTTAGTTAAATTAAATTTTTTCGGTTTTGGCTCAGACTTTTCATTGCAGTGCATCCTTAGGTTTTTTTTTTTTTTTTTTACTGTTTTTTGGAGGGATTATGTGAACATTATTTTATCATTTTGGAAACATTACAGCAACGTTACTTTTGAATGTTCTCTGAACCATTTGAAACAAGCTATAGTAGTAACTTAAAAAAAAAAAAAAAAAACATTTGGACTTACTTCCAAATGTTTCAGAAAAATGTTCCATGATCAACATATGAATAAAAATGTTGTGCTGACATTTTAATAATGTTACAAAAGACCAGATATCTTGAAACAATTGTTCTAGTAACCTTAATGGAATATAACGCTTGTTCATAACTTTGAAAAAATCTTGCCAGAACAGTAGCCAAAGAACGTTTCCTGTTAGCTGGCTAATTATTTTCAGTACAAACAAACGTTTTTACTCCAGATATGTTTATTATAGAATATTTTTATTCACAGATTCAGGATCTGCCATTGCTAGGCCAAAAGATTTGTCTCTGTTAAAATAGTAATGAAATAGTAAAAAGCTACATCAGTTTCTGCTGTTTTCTGAGAAGTTATACCAGAGTAACAAAGAGGCAGATATTGCTTTTATACAACAGTTTAATGAACTAGAGCTTAATATTGAGTAACTCGCATTTTAGACAAAATATTGCCAGGTACTTTCTTTTCTCTACCAACAAACAAAACAGTGCCTGAATAAATTGTCAGTTTTGGACAAGTCGGTTGAATTAATGATTCAGTGACTCGCTTACCTGGGCTGCAACAATAAGTTGCAATTAGATGCATCATGATTCGTGGATCGATTCTTAGTTTTTAACAACAGATAGCACTCTAATCTTGTTTTTACCGGCACATTCAAATGCTCACGAAGAAGAGTGTTTAGGTTCAAGTGTGTGTAAAGAATTAGAAGCAAGCAGATTACGGCTGTTTTTGAAGCATGCAGTGCCATCTGCTGTTACAAACTAAGCTCAGATTCGAATCGAGAGAGAATCGTGATGCATTCGGAAAATCTCAGAATCAATGCATTTCTCGATTTTCCCAGCCCTATCGTTTACAATAAACTTTCTGTGACAGTAATGAAATCGCATACTGCCTGAGTAGGTGCTATATTTGAAGAACTTACTTCACAACTGTTAAAAAAAATTAATGTTCTATATATCTGTGTGTGTAGTAGGATTCTAATTGAATGCACACTTCAGAATCTTGGCTGAAGTAGCAGCTCACTTGGGTACTTTCTGCACTATATATAGTAGAGAAGTAGGCATATTTGGATACTGTGAGTGTATTTTGCTCTCCTGAATAAATCAAGGTTTTCAAGCATATTGGTTAAATTAATGAGTCACTGACACAATAACTGGTGAAACAATGTAACCTGCACAAGTAGATTGATGAACAGTCCACACCAGTATAGACAGGATTGAGATGGGTTTTTTTTTCTGTTAAATGATAACATACTTTTCATACTTCAGTGAACTTTCAGGGTGCTAAAACAACTGGACTGAAAACGGAAACAGCGCAAAATGGGGGTAAAAATGGATTTCAGTTTCAAAATCTGTTTCACAACATTTTGTATTTGCTGCTGTGCTCTTTTCTAGAAAAATTATGTTATTTGTTCACAAAAGACTGGAGGTTGTTGTGATCCATCTGTGACGTGTGGCCTTGCAGGACAGTTTGTTTGGAACTAACAATTTTGTTGACAATGGGCTCAGACAATTGACAACTTCTTGCAAGAGAGAGTCGTTTACTGCCCAATGCAGACATGACTGTCTCAATCTTGTGTTCATTTCCAACTGATTTCCCTAAAATGTCACCAGGCTTATGATAAGCTTGAAAAACGTGATAGTAAAACCAAACAAAACATACAATCAAATCATTAAACTTGTGATCTAAAATATGTATTTGCAAACATTAACAAGCAAAAGCAGCAGACATTTACACTCAGGAAGGATGTGTAATTTCAATATAACAGTCTAACAATATATGTTAGCACTTGCTAAGATATTTACCGGGAGCAATGAACCCAGCCTCTGTGCATTTCTTCAAGAACAGCGTGAGCCCTGAGGGATGTTATGGCCCTTTGTTGGGAGTCAGGCTGACTGCTGTGTGTAAGCCTGTGGCTTGTTAATGAGTCCAGTGCTTTTTTTTTTTATCATTAGTAAAATTGTGAAATATTATTATAATTTAAAAGAATTGCTTTCAATTTGAATATATTTTAAAATGTAATTTATTCCTGTGATGCAAAGCTGATTTTCAGCATCATTACTCCAGTCGTCAGTGTAACATGATCCTTTAGAAATCATTCTAATATGCTGATTTGCTGCTTATTATTGGTGCTCAGTTTTTAATAATCATCTTTTCCTTATCAGTGTTTGTTGCTTAATATTTCTGTGGAAATCACATCTTTTCAGGATTCTTTGATAAATACATTGAAAAAAACCCCTCTAATTTTACTGAATTTTTCAGTTTTTCTTTTTTTTCTTCTTTTTACCTGCATTTTGGACATAGCACTCTAAAAATGCTGGGTTAAGTTTTTTTTAACCCAGATGCTGGGTTCAGCCCATTTGGTCATTTTATTGGGTTGTTTTTAATATTTTTACCCAGGTGCTGGGTTATTTTTTCTGTAACTAAGTTGCTGTTTAATTTTTAACACTGGGTTATTTTTGTTTTACCCAAGGTTAAGCCTGTCTATGACGAAACAACGCAGAGCGCAGGCTTTTTGAGTCCTCTAGGAGAGAGAGGTCCTCAGCGCTGCCGATTTGGTGCACTTCTTCAGTGAAATAAAGGTTTGTATACATGTTATTTCATTTATAAAGTCTTTACTGTGCTGTAAATTGTATTATTTTACGCAACACAACATAAGGACAAGTCAGTCAGATGCATCAGAAGCGGTCACTTCGCATGATGGAAACGCCTTTTGCCTTGCATAAAATAAATCGATTTTATTCGTTATAGCACTGAGTTTAATTTAATTTGATGTTAAAATATGTCAGTACTCTTCGTTTATGGGCAGGTTTCGGAGTCAGTCACGACATCTTTCAGCTATGAGTGAAACTCAAGGCCAGGGTCTGAAGTTCGCAGTTAACCCAGATTTCAGCAATACACCGGCATGCAAATTAGCATTATTTCTGTAAAAAGCGATTAGAGAATGGTTGAATATACTAAAATTAAAGTTCTACTTTTAAAAGTTAATTTTTTTTTGTCTAAAATGCTTCGAGTTCAAATGTATGTAATATTGTAAACTATGCTGTATTAACCCAAATAAATTCAGTTTGTCTTATATTTTGTGTTCTTGCTTAATAATATGTAGTAAAAGTAATTCTGTGTGTTTTTTTTTAAGTTCCAGTCGATTTTAAGCCAGCAATATAATAATTTTTAAACAATATCAAGACAGAGCATTTATGTCATGCAACATGACCCTTCCTGACACATTTAGTTGACTGACATGACATCTCTTCCCCGTACGTTGCATTGCGTTGCGTGAAAAAATCATTTACAGCACAGTAAAGACTTTATAGATAAATAAAACATATATACAATATAACGTATACATTATAAATTAAAGAATACAAAACTCAATTTAACTGAAGAAGTCCTCGAAATCAGCGGCGTTGTGGCCTCGCTCTCTCCTGAAGAGAATGAAAAGACTGCGCTCTAACTGTAACCCAACAGCTGGGTTGAAGTGAGTCCATGCTGGGTTGTTTCGTCAGAGTCAGAGGGAGAGATGTATAGTTTCAACGGTCAGTGAGATTAATCCAGCCACTAACTCAACAGCTGGGTTACACAAAAACTTCCCAACACTGGAAAAATAACCCAACATAATGACCCAACAGGCATAACCCAGTGGTTGGGTTAAAAAAAAAACAACCCAGTGTTTTTTGGAGTGTAGTTGATTTAAATAAAATAACCCAGCGTGTTTGGTAAAAACATTTTAACCCAACCAGCTGGGTCAAAATAACCCAGCATGTGTTCTGCTGGGTTCCCAAATAACCCAAGTTGGGTTGTTTTTAACCCAGTTTTTTTATAGTGTGTGAATAACCTTTTTTTTTTTTTTTTTAACAAAAACATATAAATGTCTTTATGTTTGATCAGTTTAATGCATCCCTGCTAAATAATAATAATAATATCTTTCTTTATCTTTTTGGTAGTGTCCACGAAAATGTTAAGCAATAAAAACAGTGTTTTCAACATTGACATTAATAATAATAATAATAATAATAATAATAATAATAATAATAATAATAATAATAATAATAAATGTTTCTTGAGCAGCAAATCAGCATATTAGAATGATTTCTGAATGATCATGTGACACTGAAAGCTGGAATAATGATGTTGAAAATTCAGCTTTGCATCACAGGAATAAATTTTAAAATATATTCGAATAGAAAACAGTTTTAAACTGTAATTATGTTTCACAATATTAGTATTTTTGATCAAATAAATACAGCCTTGGTTTTAACAACTGGTTTTACAATTTCTGGTAAGAAACTATGTTACACTGATCAATGATTCAGAAAATCAATAACTGAATATATTACTAGGTCATTTTTACTGCTTCCAAACCAGCCTAGAAGAGGATCCCATGGCAACAGAATAATGATAATGAGGCTTGTCTCTTCATTGAAGCATTGCATTAAAGCAATGACTAGATGAAATAAGACACATAACTGCTCATGAATTATTCTTATGTTCAGCTATGCTGAAGAACACATGATTGCTTATCTTGACTGAATGTGAAATTAGAAACACAGCCAAGAACGGAGACAGTAGAATTTACAAAAATTTACAAGTGAAATGTTGTGAAATGTGCCATGGCAAAGGGAAGTCTAAATATTGATGGTCTCACCTTAAGAACTGATGCATTTGGGTCAATGTTGTGCTTTAATGCATGAATATTCATAGCATGAATATTCAAAGCAATGCTGTAACCGCGTCCACATTAAGCATTTACTATGCTCCAGTTTGCTCAGTAGTGACAGAATGGATCCTCTCACAATTTCTCACTACCCACAGAATACAGAAAAGACAGTTCACCCAAAAATACAAATTCTCTCATCATTTACTAACCTAATGTCATTTCAAACCTTGATGACTTTCTTTTATTCCGTGGCACAAAGAAGATTAAAATATGTCTTTTTTGTTCATAAATTAAAGTCAGTGGAATCCAATGTTCTTCAAAATCTCTTCTATTGTTGTCATGCATCAGTGGTCAAGTAGTCATTTCAGGCCAGCACCGTTAATACTGGCGGTGCTCTGTGTACCTAATTAGTTCGGTATGTGGTCCGCAGTTTTGACTGTAAGCAGAAACCGAGTGCATTTTGCACACGCTGTGGTTACTTAAACACCAATTTTTTAAGAAAAACATTTTTAGTCTGATTTAAATGTAATAATGATTGCAGTGTCAATATTAGATTCTGAGAAATGGCAGACTAGTAAATTGAAAACTGCTGTTAGCGTAAGTAAGAAAGAATGGCTCCCATTTCCTTAAAAAAAGCATTATTTATGTGAGCTGTGAATAGTGTGGCATGTTAGCAAATCGCCTCATCTTCTAAGTCCTGACGCTCTGATCCAAATTTACTTGATTATTTATATATATATATATATACACACACCCATAGAAATGTACAGATATTCAGCTGCCTAAAGTGTTTAATTGTTTAAGTATGAGTGGAAACAAGTGAAAAAAGGATTTCATTTAAGTTTAATGTTTGAATTTAACGTATTTTGTTTACTTCTCTTCGTGTTACATTTTATGGGCACTGGAAGAAATTAAAATATGACTGACCTTCAAGCCATCCAAGAAGCCAACAGATTTGGAGAAGTTTAGCATTACATCACTTGCTCATCAATGGATCCTCTGCGGTGAATGGGTGCCGTCAGAATGAGAGTCCAAACAGCTGATGAAAACAAGGCAATAATCCACAAGTAATCCACATGGCTCCAGTCCATCAACATCTTTTGAAGAGAAAAGCTATGCGTTTGTATCAAACAAATTCAAATCAACTTAACTTTTTACAGATTAGTTCACTCCAGAATTAAAGTTTGCAGATAGTTTACTCACCCCCATGTCATCCAAGATGTTCATGTCTTTTGTTTTTCCGTTGAAAAGAAATTAAGGTTTTTGAAGAAAACATTTCAGGATTTTTCACCATATAGTGGACTTCAGTGGTGGTCAGCGGGTTGAAGGTCCAAATTGCAGTTTCAGTGGAGCTTCAAAGGCAGGCCTCCAGAGTAACATTTGAGAGCAGTGACACCAGAGCCACTAAGTCCTACAGGTGGTGGTGCCAGGAGCAGAGAAGTGCTGGGAGAAGGGTCTGGCTGCAGACATGCACCTGCACTCTCAGACAACTGCACTTCTGGAAGTGACGTCACTTGCAGTCAATTTTATTTTTACTTTATTTTATTAATTTTTTTTTTTTTTTTTAATTGAATCTCTCAACATTTTACAACAGTAGCCAGGTGGTGAAGACAAGAAAAATAAACGAAATTACAATGCCACTCGCAATCGCCACCTGCACTCTCTGCTACCTGTGACGTCACTTGCAATCCACACAAATGGTGCGTGTTGCCAATGGAGACAAGACGTTGTGGTGGTTAAACGATTAAAATGAATTTAATAGCATAATGTACAGGGTCCTGCAAGTCATCTGTAGGAGATAAAGATAAGACCCGCAAATCCGTGGCCACAGAACAGCAGAATATGAACACAATGCACAAAGTCTCTCATTAAACTTTTTCCTCCTGTAGAAAACCATTAACACTTGATATGGCTTAATGTGTTAAGATACATTAAGTGCCATTAAACGATCAAATTTGTGATATAGTTTATTAATTTAATGTACTTCAAGGCAAGCATATGGCCATGAATGCGCAAACTTTCACTTTTATTCTTGCCCAGCAAATGCTTAATGTGGCAAAACGGACTAAGATGATAAAGACTAAATTCAATATAAACCTTACTGTTGTCAAACGATATACCAGCAGATAATATATGCCGCCCTCCTTGATGCCTCTATGTTCCGCTTGGCTCTGTATGAATGAATGGTGGAGACAAGGTTTTGTTTACTACATAAATACTGAAGCACATGTGATGCTCACGGTTATTTTTGGCCTCTGCGTCTCATTATATGACGACATAAACGCATGAACTTAATCTCCAAAACTTCTGTGAGAGTCACTTCATGTAAATTTTACCGTTTCATTTGCATCATATCATACTGTATACACAAAAAACTAACCGGCAACCTGTCAAAATAAAAGTACGGTTTAACATGTAAAAGAATTGTATTAGTCTTGTATTACTTTTGTACAGTATAATGTAAGTGTTTAAATATTCCTATTTCTGGCAAATTTACATAAAACAATTAAATGCAAAAATTATAATTATAACAGAAATAACAGGAAAAAAAAAACGTATTTGTTTGGCAACAAATAAAAGGGTTTAATTTTCATTTCATTAAAAACAAATAAATGTTTAATTCCTGCATTTGATTATCAGAAAAATTAAAACACAGGAATTTCTGAAAAAAAAAAAAAAAAAAAAAAGATTGTAGGGCCCTATTGTTCAAAATGTTGAAATTGAGATTTTTCGACTTATTTTTTCACTGAAATAAATGTTTTTGTTATTACAGAGTAATGTGCCGAAAAAAAGTACTGTACCGTTGACCGTTGAACGTGGAACTGTTCCAGCTGCGCTGAAGTCGCGCTCGCTGCTGCAGCTGCTGCTGGACGGACCCACTAAACGCCTTCTGAGCTGGTCTCGAAAGTGAAAGCGAAAATTAAGTCTCGTGTTGTTTCCACCAGCCCGGATTCTTTGTTAATTGAAAAGTACAAGAACAATAAAACAGTATACAAACTAACTTCTATAATGTTAATTAACATAAAACGAATAAGGCATGGCATATAGGCTACACCAGAACGTTTAGCAATTACTGAGGAATCATATAAATAAAGAACATTCCAAGAAAGTCTCCAAAGCATAACGTGAAATAAACAGCAAGGACAAAACCAACATGTTCACCTTCTCTGGTTCTTTTAATTTACTTTCGCTTAAAAACCAAATCCTCTGTGCTGTCCACCATCGTTTCCTCAGTATTCGCGTCATTTTGCTGCTCCTGCTGACGCAGCGAGTATAAACCAGGCTTTGCTCCCAAAGAGCTCGCACTGAAAGCTCACTGTTTTCACGTGATCAGAGAAATCTGACTCTGGCTGCACTGAGCCACAGCTCTGCACCGCCTGCTTTATGCATCAAGCAGCGCAGACCGTACACTGGCACAAATGCAACCATGTAAAATTTTAGCTTGCACATTCTCAAAAAATTGTTTCCTTAAGAAAATCAAACTATCAGTATCGGTATCGGCCGATATCATTCAAAATAATCGGCTATCGGTATCGGCAGCGAAATTCAGTATCGGTGCATCTCTACTGTATTGTGTTATATTTTAAACACAATATTGTGTTTTTGCTAAATTTTGCAGAGAGCATATTACCTTTGAAGACATAGAATTGTTGCGTCTCCTGCCAACACAGCAGTGTTTAGTTTCTGAATGAATCCGCGCTTTGAGCGAATCGTGTGAATCAATGATTCAAAGGCCCATTTATAAAGAGAGCCATTTACTTCATTGTGAATGAATCAGCCATTTGAATGAATCCAATTGAATGAATGACTCAAAGACCTGCTGGCAGATTTAGCTTCTTATTTAGAGTTAGAAAAAAATTGTCTCAAAATGTGACCATTACTTTAACCACAATCCCAGCCAAGGAATAAGGGTCTTATCTAGCAAAAAGATTGGTAATTTTCTCAAAAAAAAAAAAAAAAAAAAAAAAAAAAAAAATTGTTAGTTTATTTATTTTTTATTTTATAACCACAAATGCTCACCCAGCACTAGGTCAGAATCTACGACTTTGCATATTACCCCCCTTTCACACGGGGTGTCAAGGTTAATGCTTCTCATTTACTTTGAATGGGTGACGTCATGCATGGCGGAACTGTATTGCGGATCTGTTGTGCTGCACCACTGGAGTTGCTCGCGGCAGAAATTGAAAAACGTTCAACTTTTCAAGCGCCGACACAGGCATCAGCCAATCAGATCGCCTTATGGAAATACCCTAGCGCAGACCCTAGCTTATCGCGTTCATGCAACACCAGAAAAGTAAAGCGATTGGCTGTTCTCACTATGATCGTTGCGTCAGCAACAAGCTTTAGACAAGCGTTAACACTGATGCCCGTGTAAATGGGGCGTTACTTAGTCATGACCCAGTGTTTACAAAGCAAACGTACAAAGAAAGTCAAACAGCCTTTACAAAAAAAGGTAAAACCTCGATGTCGGACGATTTAGAAATTGGAGGAGAAAATGAGATGCCTTTTTGAACTGGAGTACACAATTGAAAAACTAACCATGTGTGAACTTTCCAACATGATTACATAATTAACCGATTCTGCTTATCGATTTCAATTGTTAATGATTCCTAGTTTCGATTCCAATAACATAAAAAAGTCAATTAAAAGTTAAGTCAAGCATTTTTATTCTGTTTTTTTTTTTTTTTTTTTTTTTTTTTTACAAAGCTTTCTGTTGCAGCTGAATAACATTAGCAAAAATCAACAGCCTACAGAAAACTATGATTTTAACAAAAAAATACCACAGCAAAAACAACTGGACTAACATAAATTTCAAACAGTCAGTAATAAAATAGGAACAAGCAAATAAATTAGCAATAGCATAAATAAATACAACTGAACAAATTCCAGGTACAGAAATTTAAATCAAAACTTTAAAAATAACTTGTGTTCTTGCATTACCACTTATCACAGGCAGCACATTTATTAGCTATCTCTTTAACACCGAACGCATGTGGATCTAAAAATACTGTTACACGTGTTTTCTTTCTCATCTGTTTACTTTCACTTTCGACAAAAAACGACTGTGTTTATAATGATACTGCCGTATTTTTGTGCATATTGGGTGGTAAATGTGAAAGAGAAATCAGATTGGGCCTGAACCGACCTTTTCTGCAGTGGAAATGCGCAGAACAGTTTGAGAACGGACACAGGTGAGAACCCGCACCGGGATTGTTGTTCACTGTGCTCGCGCTTCAGATGTGCACTGGACACAAACAGTGCGCAAGTTCTCTCCCTTTCTGCACTTAAATCGTGTGATTTTAAACTTCAACATCACGTTAAAATGCGAATGCAGGAATCGTTAAGCAAAACCGAAATGCATGCGTCTTATCGAATACCCGGCTCTTGGAGATTTGGAACTAGCTCTCAATACCCAACCCTAGTGACAGGTGAAGTCACACATCCGCATTGCAGAGCTAGTGCGAGATAAGCATTTGTGGTTAAAAATTATATACTTTTTATATACTTTTATATACTATATATATATATATATATATATATATATATATATATATATATATATATATATATATATATATATACTATATATATATATATATACTATATATATATATATATATATATATATATATATATATATTTTGTTTTTTTTTTTGTTTTGTTTTTTTTGAAAATGACACCTCGTTTTGCTAGATAAGACCCTTATTCCTTTTTGAAACTGCACTGATGCTGCAATTTGGACCTTCAACCCGTTGGCCACCATTGAAGTCCACTATATGGAGAAAAATCCTGGAATATTTTCCTCAAAAACCTTTATTTCTTTTTGAGTGAAGAAAGAAAGACATGACATGGGGGTGAGTAAATTATCAGGAAATTTTAATTCTGGAATGAACTACTCCTTTAATATTCCTAAAACTAAATCTGTGGCAGTACTAGAGCTAACCAATAAATGAGGTCACTGTTATGGGCCAGGGAGACCAAATGAAATCATGTACCATAACCTGCCATTTCAAATTCCAGACATACAACTCAATGTTCACAAATTCGCCTACAGAAATACAAAGCTGCTGCTGCAATACGCCATATTTCAGTATCAACTGCAACCAACCATACAGCACATCTTGCAAATCAGCACAATAAATAAAGTCATAATCCAATTTAGCTGCTATCTAACTTGTCTGCACTCGCCTGAGCTCACATAATTATAGTGATTTTCAGTAGGCACAAATGTTGAGCACATCAGGCTAGTCCCTCAATTATATTAGCATTCATCCCAAAATATTGTTGAAGCTTGTGGGGCATAGTGACTTTTCAGTCTACTATTTGAGCTTCTGTGTCATGCGATTCTCCTGAGTGTCGTCTACTACTCCCGTCACCGTCAAAATCCGGGCATTTATATTTATATCGTCAGCATATGTTAGCAAAGCACTTGTGACTAAGCTGCCATTCTGAAAACTGAAGATTTAGATGTTTCTGCACCTATAGGTTTCATAAGCTGTATGGAACGAGAAATTGCAAAGCTTGTTACCCGTCTCACAGCTTAATATATTGTCAATAATGTTGAGGAACGAGCAAGAACTGTTGTATACTCACTTATTCGCTACAAGCTCCGCTGAATAGTTTCAGCTGTTCATTATTCAAACAGCTCTGAGGATGAAGCAAAATATATTTCCCATGTTCGGGCGCAATATGCTTTAATGAGTTTCGTTAACCAATTCAATAATTCATCCCACCACCAATGCCAACAGCCGCATAAAGTTGTAGATAGCATGAGCATATGGGCCTGAATCTGCTGCTCCCGTTTAATAAGCTCCATAAAGGGAACAAACAGCTTGAATCAAATCCATCCCATGCGATTCCTAACTTATTAAAACACATTACTTCCAACAATCCCTTTCTCCCTCAACTAAATCAGTGAGCAACTTGGAATCTAAGAGCGGGATGTTTTGCTTTTTCTGTTAGAAATAAAAAAAAAAATGCTTAGGCTCTTTATTTCACTCCCTACGGAGCTGGTTATAATTGTGTTGGTTTGCTTGGACTCTGTTTGATCTGCCGTTCTTTGATGCCGGATGCCGCAAAACGCTCACAAGATGCTCTGTCAGAGTTGATTATGGTAGAAAAAGGTGTTAATAAGAAAGAGACTTCTCTCCCTCAGGATTTTTGATTCACGATAGGAGCGGAATTTATAAATGTCAGCATGCTTTCAAGGATGACGTCAAAAAATTATTACTCATTATGCTCTTTGAATGTGCCACGGATTTTCAAACCTATACTGTAAAGTTTAAAGCTATAATTATGCTCTTATTTAGCATACAGACACTACCCAAAGTGCTCTTGTGACTTTTGAGTGACTCACATTGAAAACGCATACAAAAAGGTCTGTTAGAATCATCCAGACGTGTGAATAGAAAGAAAAGTGCGCAAAAAAAACCATTCGAAAATAGCATTCGTGACAGGTGAATGTTGTCATGCCTGCCATTTTTCTGGGAACTCATTACTTTTGTGTTGTGAAAAACTGCATTAATCAGCCACCGCATTATAAAGTTGAATTCCGTACTCTTAAAGTGTCATTTGTATGTCATACTGTAGATCACAGCGACCGTGTGGGCTGCTAGCTTCCGTTATTAAATGGGACTAAATGACTAAATGATGAATAGGACGGGCTCACTCAACATCCTGCAGGGGTCCAAATGGCACATTAAGGTGCCAGTTAAAGGGAACTCTCAAAACAAGAGATAATGGATTGGTCGACATCCAACAAACACTAACATTTAGCTGCAGAAATGTGTGCTTAATTAGTCTGGATGCTGATTAGAGACAAACGCGCAGCGTGTGGGTGAATAATTGAAATAAAAAGCCTTGTCACAAAGCTAGCGTAACGTCACAGCCAAAACGCGGCCACTCCATGGGGTCTGGATTTGCCAAGCCCACGCAATAATTGTCAACAGACCACCAGTTCTGGAGAGAATAGCGTTGCAAGTTAAAAAGCTCCAAAGTATCTCTGTATAAACATGAGCTACGGGAGCGAGCTGATGAAACAGCCGCTCATATATTCTCTATTTATTGGACTAAAAATCACTCTCACACCCACAGCGTGCTGAATCATATATTTAGTTAGTGCTAACAGTGAGTTTCTAACAAGCGCTAATGGCTACCGTGCATACACTTTTGAATCTCCCCACGGACCGCTGAAAGAATTAGCCCGACTTTTCTCCAGTAACACGCAGATTAATCCAGAGCCCTTGACCTTCTTAATGAATAACCGCCGTGGAGATTTGAGGGTCAACGCCTATCGCCAGCTTTCAGCGGTGATATTTTTAACTTTCCTGACAGACAAGCCAACTGCCAAACTGCGTCTGAACACAGAAGACTTAAAACCAATCTACTCTTTTTAAATCAACACGTCTGTAAAGCACAAAGCCACAAAAGGCATAGACGACTGTGTCACATATTAGAGAATCTCACATTTGTGTGAAATGGCTCTTTTTGTCTGCACAATCGACAGAATGAGCGTTACATAAAGGAAGATTATCCAAATCGTCGCAGTAAGTACACTCGTTCGATCGCACGGATTGACAACCTGCCTTTACTTATATTTCTGAATGTGTCATCGGTAGGGTTTTAACGATTTCTCCAATTGTCTGAACAGTTCGGAGCTTAAAATTAAATGGGTTGTGATTGCTCTGCAGAAAGAGATGAAAGTGACTATGTCAGTACAGATCAATCCGAGCAAAAATGTTTCGGGCGGGACGCTGGCAATCTGAACGTAACAGTGCTGGAGACAATATGTGAGGACGCCTTGTGAAGCCTTATTCCATAGATAATTACAAAAGTGAATGCTTCACGTTGAGTTTTAGCAAAATCTTCCTGGATTTCCCTTTCTAGGAATAGTGCCTTTGTGTACCCTTAAATAACCTGAGAGAATTTACACCAGACATAACTGTGTGTTGTGGTCATGCTACCTTTGTCGGTTTGTTTGCTGATGTATTTTTTCAAGCTGGTATTTTTAACTAAAAAAAAATAAATAAGGTAGAATAGGTAATAGGTAAAATAGGTAGGTAAAAAAATAGGTAAAAATCCTTGGGTGACCTATTATTTTCCGTGAGATTCTGCAGTGTACATCTGATTGGGCATTTTACTATCCCATGAAGCCACAGGAGAGAAGTTGGGAATGGCAGTGTAAGGTAAGTCACATGACAATGACAACAACATGATGAATGTGGTACGTCCAGATTGCATTCTTATAGTGCATACTTTTTTTTTTAATGGTCACTAAGTAATTGCTTATTCATTTCAGACACACCCAAGGGCTTAAATACACAAGGGTTAATGAGGAAACAAGGAACAAACAAGAGCAGCCAATCAGAAAATTCACAGAACTATAAAAATCAGTACAGGAAACAGAAAACAAAGAAACAAGAACTTTACCACACTTCCAAAACATGGAACACAATGGGGAATGTGACAATATTTAAAAAGTTTCAGGTGTAGATTTTTGGTGAGCTGCAGAGAAGTTGATTCTATAGAAGCTGAATAGGTAATTGCGACTTTTTATCTCACAATTCTCACTTTTTGTCTCGCAATTCCAACTTTTTTCTCAGGATTGTGTGAGCTTATGTCTCGCATTTGCGTGTTATAAAGTCAGAATAGCAAGATATAAACTCACAATTCTGAGAAAAATCTAACAATTCTGACTTTATAACACGCAATTGTGCGTCCGAATTGTGAGATACTGTAAAAACTGATACAAACTCGCAATGCTGAGTTAGAAAGTCAGAATTGCATGACAAACTCACAATTCTGACTTTTTTTTTGTGTGTGTGATTATATCTCACAATTCTGGCAATTCTGAGAAAACAAATAAAATTGTGAGATAGAAAGTGACAACAATCTTTTTTTTTTTAAATTCAGTGGCAGAAACAGGCTTCAAAATGATTCAGATTCAAATTTTGATCATTATTCTATTCTGTTCTGTTTAGAAAATGGCCAAAAAAATGCATTTGTGTAATAAAAATATCCATATTTTAAACACACAATTCTGAGAAAATTCTCTCAATTCTGACTTTATAACACGCAATTGCGTCAGAATTGTGAGATAAAAACTGATACAAACTCGCAATGCTGAGTTAGAAAGTTAGAATTGCGTGATATAAACTCGCAGTTGCAAGTTATAAAGTCAGAATAGCATGACAAACTCACAATTCTGACTTTTTTTTCTCAGAATTGTGTGTGAGATTATATCTCACAATTCTGGGAAAAAAGTCTGAATTGCAAGTTTGTATTATGCAATTCTGAGAAAACAAATAAAATTGTGAGACAGAAAGTCACAACAATCTTTTTTTTTTTTTTTTTTTAATTCAGTGGCAGAAACAGGTTTCCAAAGGATTCAGATTCAAATTCTGAACATTATTCTATTCTGTTCTGTGTAGAAAAATGGCAAAAAAAAAAAAAAAAATGCATTTGTGCAATAAAAATATCCATAATTTATACATATTATATAAACTATAAAATTGTAATCTCTAGCCTTCACTAACTGTCATATGTGTTCACAAGAGAGTAGTGTTCCAGTGGATGACGTAGGATGTAGGCATAGCATAAGCTCTGGTGAGAATATGCTAGTCTTGTGAGAACCAACTTTTGTTTACAGGAATGGAAAACCAGTCTCCTTTTGGCTTATATAGAAATTCTCCAATATTTTTGGTGTTTTGTTTTACTCTCTCCACTGCGCTTCCACATTCATCACTTCTTACTGGAGCTTACGCTACGCCTACGTCCTACCGTCATCCACTGGAACATCACTCTCTGGTGAATGCGTGTATGTAGTGCTGCACGATTAATCGTATCGCAATCGCAATCGCGATGTCAGCCTGTGCGATTATATGACGGCAGAATGTTGCGATTATATTAAATAAGTGTGGACTTGAGAACACCTACTTTCTGAGACAGTTTGCTGATTTTCCGTGCCGCTAACAACACAAACAAACAAAAAAGATTAAAACAAAAAATCTGACAGTCTCTCAGTATAGGCAGTGCACGTGTGGCGTGCGCGTGTGCGTGCGTGTTCACTTGTGTGCGCAGCGTGGATGGATGCCGAGGAGATCGACACTGATCTGGTAGCCAAAAAAAATATATATATATATGGCGACACTTTGAATTTGAGATTACTGACACTGACCAGAGAGAGGTACTGTGCAAGAATTAGAGGCCCTGTTTCACCTGGTATTAACATGCGTTTTCTGATGCGTCGATCTGATCACAAGTGGACAATGCTAAGTACAGGTGTAAATAGAGGTGTAAAACGTTTTCAGCTTGTCCACTTTTGACCACATCCACTTTTCAAAATCCCGTTTGTGTCCCCCTCACTTTCAAATTCGTTTGTTAAATTAATGTCTCGTATTGTAGAAAGCACGCTCAGCGCCGCTAAGAATTTGCACGATCCTTAAAACGAAACCGAAAGTAAAACGCGCACGCGCCTTCAAAAGCAATTTTAATACACCCTTTTAGAGAGCGTTTCCACAGTGTGCGCAAATTAGGCTACATAACATATATGTTGTTATTTGTATGTATCCTAATAGGTTGTGTATTTGTCTATAGCTCTGTATCAGGCTTAAAAAAATTGGTCTCTATTTGCACTTTAAACATTGAGAGAGTAGCCTAGCCTACTTTGATTATGGCTGCACTATTGTTTGCACTTAATACAGCTATTTTTTGTTTAGACTATTTTTATTTATACTGTTTTTATTTATATTTGTAAAAAAGATCTTCAGTTAGGAGGTCAAACGTTCTAGAAGCTCATAATTCATGTACAGTTCTAATGTCTGAAGAGAATCACATGAAATCATACAGGAGAGACGCCAGTCAGTTGAGTTTGTAATGTATGTAAATGCAGGAATGTGGTCAGAAGTGGTCGAAAGTGGACAGAAGAGAACGCCAGGTGTAAATGACTGTGTCTCCATTGTCCACTTGTGATCTGATCGACCCAAAACATATCCAGTTTCGTTTTCAAAAGAGTTTACACAGAGTATATGTTACATTCTTCATAAATGTCTGTTTGTTTGGGCAAAATCTTTAAAATATCTTATTTTTGTGAAAATGTGTATGTTTTTATTTTATTTAATTTAGCTATACTTTTAAGAAAATAAGTTTACATTAATGCAAATGCTATTTCATTTGGTAAAAATAATTTATTTTGAAACCATTTCTAGTGTTACAAATACACATTTCCGCATTATCACTAATCTGTGTGTGCATTTTCTTTAAAAACCCATCAAGTTGACTCACAATACCATTTATTATAATCGCAATCGCGTATCGCAATATTGACCTCAATAATCGCAATATGAAAATTTTCCCAAATCGTGCAGTCCTACGTGTATGACAGTTAGCAGAAGCTAGAGATTACGGTTTATAAAGTTTTATACCATGGTCTGTCTGAATACTCAATTCTGATTGGCTGGCAGGTAAAACTGTTTAATGCACAGGTTGTTCAAAATCAGTTTAATTACCGTTCTATATTAATGTACTGCTTTAATTGATGCACATAACCCACAGACACACACACATCACTCACATACAATAATTAATTGAAATAAATGCTATAATTTATTAAAATAAATGTGACTTCACCACACTATTTTATCTCTGTTTGTGATTTGAACTGGACAGAATGGTAACGTTAGAGCTAAAGAGCCAAAACTGATGAAAATAACCATCATTTTTACCCATTCGGTCAAATATTGCGCTGCAAACATCATTAACAGCTTTAACTTGTCAATGCTGGCAAATGACCATGGTATAAGCAGGATAATGCACGGCTAGCTGCGCATTAAATGATTTTAATGCACTTTGTGTCGGGTGGTTCTTGGCCTTCACGTCGTGCATTAAAATCGTTTAATGCACAGCTAGCCATGCATTATTAATTACTTAAATACGGATATTTTTCTTACACAAACACATCGCTTCACTTCAGAAGGCCTTCAGGATGCACTTTATTTTGCTTTAAAAACTCGACCACAATTCACTGCCATTATAAAGCTTGGAAGAGGCAGGACATTTTAAATAAAACTCTGACTGTACTCATCTGAAAGAAGAAAGTCATATACACCTAGGATGGTTTGAGGGTCAGTAAATCATTTGGTAACTATTTGTTTTTGGGTGAACTATCCCTTTAAAAAACTTGGCGGAATATTCTGATGGGGAACATTTTTTAAATGGGAATGACATATTACTGTTATTCTAATACAGACCTGACTCCATCATCTGTGAAATACAATTGCTCACAAATTTATTTTGCCTTATTTTTCTTTTGAGGACTCCCATTTACAATATTATGCCTCTGGCCAAATTCATACCCAGAAACTGGGATTTTCTTTGATCTGATAATAGGGGAAACACATAAGTGTTTAAATATTCTTGAATTTTTTAGCTTGATGACTGAAGATGCCTGAGGTGATCAAATTTTGAAGCGCAGCCTGAGGATTTAACACTGGCAAGCCTGATATTCATGCTAAAGGTAGAGTAAGTTATTAGGTACAAGCTCTGGGAAGAGGATGTATAATACAATGCCAGTATTCATTGCCAGAAAATATGACAATACAACAATAAATACAATCATTATATATGCCTCAGGCATTCAGTCTGTTATGGACTTCTGCTGAACTCTTTATTTCATAAGCATGTAGGAAATGCATTCATAGTTGTAGGTGGTATACTACATTGTAATATTGCATATTTTGCGCATATGTGTTAACACTGCTGAGCCGCATAGTATTGTTGACTATGTTCATTATTGCTACATTTCCTTATTATGCTGTTGCATGCTGCTCTGTTATAGTATAACATCAGCAGAACCATATTGCAGGAAACAAGCAGTGTTAGACATTACAAACAAAGCAGAAACCTGATTTACAAAAAAAGGACTGATAACCGTATCCTGCTGCTGTTTGGCGAAGGCCTAGAAATATCGAGTCCTAGAATGACTTCACAACCTGTTGTGCTGTCTGGCCCCTGAGGTTAGCGTTACCCTATCTTAGGACTCAATAAGAACCAAATGTTAGAAAACCATAGGGGGTACTCTTCTTTTCACATGTATTTCCCACTAGACATCAAAATGGCAACAGTTGAATCAAGGATACAGTTACAGCCCATGCACAGAGATTTTATTCAGACTTGACAACATAAATGAAAAAAGTACAATACTCACAAATTTGAACATCGAGACTAGCCCAATAAGGGGGGGCAGACACTATATATACACAGACTAGCACGCTGACAAGGTGCAGGTGTGCAAAACTAACAGGAGACAGGAAGTCAACACAAAAAGAAGAAAAGGGTAACCCAATTCCATCTTGGAAACAAACTATTTGTATTAGCTGTAAGCTACAGTACCCTTACAAAAAAAAAAAAAAGTTTATTAATCTGTGCTGATAATATACTTCTTCCTCTATACTTCTTTGAGTCTTTGATTTCTTTATTCTTTAAAAGAGCCAGTTTTTTTTTTTTTTTTTTTTTTTTACTATTTCAGACATTTCACTTAAAAAATGTATGTTTAATTCAGCACATTACTTGGTGTTTCTATGTAATTATTTAAAACTTCACAAGCAATTTCTAAGTAAAAACTGTTTTAAAGTAAACCCAAATTTCTTTCAGAGATTCCTGCTGGCCTTTTTATAATCATTATATTAAAAAAAGATTGTGTTATATCTAAAGATTATCAACAAAAATCAAATTTCAACCTTCAAATGAGAAAAGTCTGTCCTCAAAGGCAAACAAGTGTTATCAACATAATTTTGGAGTCAGTGGGAAGCTAATTGACCCCAACAAGAGGCAGAATGAGTTGACTCGTATTATTTGAGCCTGGTGAAGCGCTTTATAGATAATCGCATTGAGGCTGTCTAATCTTAGCATGAATGAAAAATGACAATGAAAAAGAAACAACCCAAGAGGAAGGCCTGGACAATTTATCTGATGTCTCAATCTGCAAACCTGTTTTAATTAAGCATGTCTTGTTCAGTGTGATATATGATTAGTGGTTAAATTATTTATAATGGAAGTATTAACGCATGCTTGCATCATCTTCGCGTAATAGATCACAGTATCAAAGAGGCAGAAAGTGACATATTGTTGGGTGTTAGCATATGTGAACTCACACGTTCAGTTTCTAAAGATATACAGCCACACAAGCTGTTTAACAGAAACTGTTGAAAAAACGTTTTTTGTTTTTTTCAAAACTGATCAAGGGAACTATGATTCATTAATTTGAACTTAAACTCACAGTAGAATATGAGCTGAACTATTTGTATGTTTGCTAATGACTTTGTTCCTTTCATTATGCTCATTGTTACCTAGTCTGCCATTTTGTGCACATTTGGTTGCTTGTCTGTGCGTAAGAGAGTGAATTCAGTTAAATGAATCATTCTTTTTTTGTCTTCAAGTCTTCAAGTCTTGAAAAGTCTTTGTAACAATGTCACGTTGTGACTTTCACTACCGGATTAATAGCAATGAAATATTGACAGCCCACATTGTAAGTATCTTTTAATAGCTCGACCTTGGTTTCTGATTTCATGCCTTTTGTAGATCTTGAAAAAGGTATCCTGAAAGAGAGAATGGTGACTGAGAGGAGTGTTAAAAAAAGAAACTCGCCAGAACTGAAGTTCTTTATTCTTTGACTGGGATTTGGCTTTCATATGAGAACAGTTTAGCTGGGGGTCAAGATTTGGCTGGTTCGCATTAGCAGTTACCCCTATTTAGGCTAAATTAGACTAAGGTCTATTGAAGACTATTCAAAAGTTATACAAATGATGATTTATGACTAAGGCTTTCAACTGTTTGATTAATTTACTATCAGATGGAAAACATTATATTTATAAGAGTGTTAATCAGATGTGTGCATTAGCCTTTTTGATAAAGATGTACTGATTAACATGCCAGGGACTGGAATCAGCCAAATTTTCTGCGCAATCATCATTGGAAATTTTGTTTTAACGAAAACTGATCATGCGAGTCTGTCTGTTTTGACCATCGGCATGGAAGTTCTTAACTGCGAGTGAAGAAGACACAAAAGTTTGCAATTTGTAATACGTGTAGGGCCAAAGTAAACCATGGGGGAACCACAGGGCTCGATTCTGGGACCTGTCAATTTTTTTAAAGTGGCAAGTGTTTTACTTGCTCGACCAGACAAGAAGCCTAATTAAAATGTCAAGAACAAAAATAACTAGGGAAGCTCTGAAACTTGGCCAAATATTTTGAGAGAATGGTTCTGATTTTATTGCATTTATTGTAAGTGGAGACTGATAATCTATTGATGTTGTGCCAGATGAGGTTTGCGCACCCTGTCTGATGTGAGAGAGAGGCGAGTGCAGAAATCAAAACAAATGAGCACAACAGCACACACAAAGTTACTCACAGAGAGTTATAAAAGCCTACTGAGGTACAAATAAATTATACCTATAATGTATATTTTAGGTAAGCAACATAAACATGTTTCCCCAAATATCAGCAGGATTGCAATGTGACATTCATTTTAACCAGTAGTAGTAGGGGTGTGCGACATATAGCTGGGTAGTAACTGATTACATGTAATCTGGATTACGTAATCAGATTCCAAAAATTAAGTACTTGTAATTAGAGTAAATTACATTTTAAAATACTCGTTATCAGACTACAGTTACTTTTTTATTGATTACATGATTACATATTACTCACACAATAGCGATAAATTATTCATAATTTATTGATTCGCTTTAATTCCTCTTTATCTTTTAAATTTTCCTTTCTAAAATAGTGTACCGCTTATATACACTCAGAAAGTCAAGTTTTGGACATTCACATATAGACTAGTCATTAGTCAGGTGGCGACACTGCATTTGACCAATGCGTTTACAAAAATCATTTAAAGTTTAAGTGTTTCAACATTGCATCAACTACTGATGAACGCACTCATTTTTGTTTGAATTATCACTCAGTAGGTTATTTAAACATGTATTATATCAATTACCCTTTTAAGTACCCCTGAGATTTTAAAATAAATATTTTAATTAAGTATCACATTTGCACATTCACGGTTCTCTGATATTGGTTAATGGTCATATGGCGTACAGGCAAATATAAAATTATATAAGTGTTTTTTTTGTTGTTGTTGCTGTTTTTATTTTAAAATGATTTATTTTAATTTTACATTTTTATGATTTAATTACTTGTTAGCCTTTCATTAAACTCACAAACCCTAGTTTGGGAAACCTTGATGTAAAATAATATTTAATGCACTTTGTGTTATTAATTACAATGAAAAGAATATATTTTCTCACTCTTTGTATTTTTACATCATTATGGTACAAGATTATCCTGTTTAAATCAATGTGATAAATGAGTAAGGTCAAAGGTAAACTAAAAGTAATCTGATTATATTACCTAAAATGTATAATGTAAAGGATTATGTTACTGACAATTGTCACGTCACTTGGAATCAGTAACGGATTACAATTTGCAAGTAATCTACCTGCTCGTCTGCGATAATATCGTAATTGTTGTTTTAACAATGTGCAATTTGATATTATCGAGTATATCGTTAAAAGCAAACAAAACATGCCTACAGAGAGCATGAATACATTACGTGATAAAGTCTAGTAAGTTAGGTTAAATTAGTGCAGATATGCATTTAGAGTGTTCTTTCACTGCATGATTCTGTCTATGAAAACGCATTTAGAATGATCAAAAAATTCAAGATATGGGGGCAAAAAAAAGGCATACATTTATATCATTTCATATAGTTAATCAATATCACACGAACAGTGCTGTTTTTCTTTCTCCAAAAATCAGCATGATTACAAATGTGATGTTGATTTTATACAACAGTTCAATAAACAAGAAGCTAATATTAAGAGAGACATTTTAGACACCATATTTCTTGTTTTAGCTCTATCTCGTCAACAAAAACCATTCCAAACACAACAACTACACTGTTTTGCATCTCTGAGGAACATGACAGTGTTTTGTTCCTGAATGAATCAACCATTTAAACGATTCTGTTCCATCGCAATGACTCACTTAACAGTTACTTGCTGCCATCTACTGGTGGTTTTAATTTCATATTTAAAGTATCTGTTCATTTTCAAATACTTCCAAATATCAGTCTTCGATGTTTTATGTTGAAAATATCAAAACATTACTTATGTATTTGTAACTGCAGGTTAAAGCATTCCATGTCCCTCTGAGTTGAATCAAACATTGTGTAAATACATCTAAATACCACTTCAGATGGAGCTTCTGTTTCTTCTGCACTGCAAAGATGAATTTTGTTGATACTGATTTCATTTGCTTGGTAACAGCCCAAATGTCTAATTGACTGGTTAAATATAAGAATTTGACTCAAAAGATGATGCACACTTTCAGAAAAAAAAAAAAAAAGGCTTTATAAAAAAAGTAAAAAGTGCCCATGAAAGGTAAAAAAAAAAAAAAAAAACTTTTAAACTTATAAGAAAAGATATATAACAGAATATAACACACAATAACACACTCAGCAAAATATCATCTAATTATCATTAACAATAAAATCCTAGAAAATATTGAGATTTTTTGTCAATATTTCACACCCTTAAGCAGTAGTTTGATAAACAAGTTAAAATTAAGTGACTTACATTTTGGACACAATATTGACTGTTTTTGCTCAATTTCGCAAATGGAAATAATTCCAATCAAAACCACCACAGAACTGTTGTGTGTGTCCAAGCAACACAGCAGTGTTTCAGTACTGAATGAATCCACTTTTTTGAGTGAATCAAGTGAGTCAATGATTCAGTAACCCATTCATAAAGACAGAAACTTGCTTTGTTTCTGAATAAATGAATGAATGAATGACTAAATGACTCATTTGCCACCACCTACTGGTGATTTGGTTTCATATTTAAGAGTATCATGCATTTTTCTGAACATTTCTTATTTGTATGTTCAAAAATATGACTTATAGGAGAAGTCCACTTCCAAAACAAACACCCCCTTGTCATCCATGATGTTCATGTCTTTCTTTCTTCAGTTGTAAAGAAATTATGTTTTTTGAGGAAAACATTTCTCCATATAATGGACTGCTATGGTGCCCTGAGTTTGAACTTCCAAAATGCAGTTTAAATGCAGCTTCAAACGATCCCAAATGCAGTTGTAAACGATCCCAGCAGAGGAAGAAGGGTCTAGCGAAACAATCGGTTATTTTCATTTTAAAAAAATACAATTTAAATTCTTTTTAGTCTCAAATGCTCATCCTGCCTTTCTCTCCCTGAACTCCGTGTATTCTCAAGACAGTTAGGGTATGTCAAAAAACTCCAATCGTATTTTCTCCCTCAACTTCGAAAATCATTTCAAAATTCAAAGTTGAGGAAGAACATGAGATGGGAGTTTTTCGACACACCCTAACTGTCATGAACCAGAACAAAAACAGTCCAGGCAGAGTAACACAAGATGAGCATTTGGCATTAAAAAGTATATAAATTGTATTATTTTTTATGAAAATAACCAATTGTTACACTAGATAAGACCCTTCTTTCTTGGCTGGGATCATTTACAACCGCATTTAAAGGAACACTCCGCTTTTTTTGTGGAGTGTTCCTTTAAACTGCATTTTGGAAGTTCAAAATCGGGGCACCATACCAGTCCATTATATGGAGAAAAATCCTGAAATGTTTCCCTCAAAAAACATAATTTCTTTACGACTGAAGAAAGAAAGACATGAACATCTTGGATGACAAGAGGGTGAGTACATTATATGTGAATCTTTGTTTTGGAAGTGGACTTCTCCTTTAAAAGATTAATCTTATAACATTATGCATTTGCAATTTTGCAGTGTAAATGCATTTATGGCACCTCGGCTTCATCAAACAGTCTGTGTAAATACAACTAATGCAACTTCAGACGCATCTTCTGTGTTTTCTCTGCAGTGAAAAGTTTGCTGTAAAGTTTGTTGAAACTGATTTCACTTGGATGGTAACAACTCTACAGTTTCTTATTATTCTAACTGATTTGATTTAAACAATGTAATCAATTTGATGTGAAAGATGGCACATACCTTTAATAAGGCAAGAAGAAAATTGCATATTTTTAAACAGTGGAAAAATTTCTCATTTTCATTTAACTGTTTTTTCTTCCTCTTTACAGTCAAAGAGCAGTTTATTCTGAGAGTTAATTGTTTAAGTGAGGGAATGTGTTTAAGTGAGAGATTGGTGGAAACTGTAATTCTTTTTTTCTTCTTTTTTTTTTGCATTGGAAAAAAAGTAGATTTTCATCTCTATATGCTGTCAATTATAGTTCTTAGAAAGAAAATCTGAATTGGCAAAAATCTGTATCGGCAGATCACACTTACAAAAAAAATCAAAATAGTGCATCTCTACTTTTGGAGTACATACTAGAGCACAACTTTCTGCAATAAATAATTTAGTAATAGTAATTTGTGTCTTTTAGAATGAGGCACATTTTTACATTTAACATTTAAGCAACTATTTTATTTTCAAACCCAGATACTGATAAGAAATCCTGATTGCAAAGAAACTCTTATTTTTAAAGTTTTTAAAATTCTGTCATCATTTACTTAACCTTGTGTTGTTTTAAGCCTGTTATGACTGTTTTTTTCATCTGTAGAACACAAAAGGAGAGATTTTATTGAACGTCTTTCTTTGAAAGTGAATGGGGACCAAATTTACAAGCTCCAAAGCAACAAACAAGCATCATTAAAGTAAAAATGTAGTCCATATTAATCATGAAACATATATATTTGAACTCTTCTGAAAGCATTTAACAGCATTGTGTGGGACGCAGATTGAAGTTAAAATTTAAGTAATTGAGTCTTGAGAAAGTTTAGATATTTGTACTGGAAAACAAGACAAAAATATCAGTATCTTTTCTGCAGTGTAGCCTTATAAAATGTGTTGTTTTTTTTTTTTGTTGTAATTTTCTCCTACATAATGTTGAAAAGCTGCTAAATGATTTTAGAGTATGACGGCATTTCCACAAGAACACTTTCTGTAATAACAATGATTATGTTCACGTAAGTAGAGAAGCCGTGTCTTAGAGAGTCATTTTTACATTCATGCAATCAGAACAGAATTTAAGATGATGAGATCTAATGTATAAAAAAACGCACATTTCTATGAAATGTTATAGGATATCTAAACTTGTTATATGATGCTGCATGCTAAAAATAAATGTATTATTTTCTGAATGTTGTTCTGAACATTTATGACCTCAGAAGTCTGGAAATATAATTACATTGAATACTTTTATGGCTGCTTAATTCTCTAAGGTACAGAAAAGCCATGTTCAATCTAATTTCTTCTTCCATATAAAAAAAGCAAGTCGGGTTTGGAACAACATGTGGGTGAGTAAATAATGACAGAATCCTCACAGCTGGAGATGACTTAATGCTGAAGTTGTATGAGGTTTTACCATATCAAAAGTTTATCCTGCTATTTGATTCACAGGCATCGGTCTACCGCAGAGCTGAAATGGAGCAGTTTCTTTGCTCCAATAGCACGGCGGACCCTTTCAACCTCTCCGCTGCTGATTTGATTAGAAGGCTGCCGTGGTCATGAGAGACACACTGGACGTTAGCATCTGCAAATTACCACACAAAGCAGCAGCAGCACGAGCAACAACACTATTTCACCCACGGCTATGCTACTCATTACTGCAGCACATTCTTTCAACAGCACATCTGGTGTGCCAACACAAGGTCAGCTAAAAAATTATTAAGACCTGATAATTAAAGGAAAACTGGCTGATATCTGTGGCATCTGAGAAATATTCACATTTATTTTGACCTCCCTTTGTAGAGTTCACAAAAAAAAAATGTATTATGCCTTAAGCCATATGTTAGCTTTAACAACTACGACTGAAATTTCACACAAAGCTATTTTTTGGCTTCGGAAGACTTAGAATATAGATCATGAATCATAGAAACTACACTTTTATGGTGCATTTACGTCATTGACAGCTTTTTGTAACAATTTAGTTTTATTAAAACAGTTCCATCAACCGTCTTATTTCCCTTTTTGTGTTCCACATAAAATCAACAAACTGACAAGAAAATGACAGAGGCTTCATTTTAAGTGAACTATTCATTTAAGACTTGTAGAATATAAGTAAGTTAAATTAAATAAGCACCAATATTTATAAAATATTAGCATATTTTATAATATTCACTGTCATTTAAAATGTAACATTTTTATAATTTTCTTATTTTTTCCTGGAACATTTTTTATTTCACTGAGAGCATGGTTGAAATATTAAATGAAATATTAAAAAATATAGTTCTAATAAAATAAGAAAGGTGCACTTTAAGATTTTACATAAAGTCTATCCAAACAGCTCCCAAACTACTACTCCTTTTATATAATGTGATTTAAACTTTTTAAATTATTAGTAAAATATTAGTATATTAAACTATTAGTAAATTTAGTAATATTGACTGTCATTTAAAATGTAACATTTTTATAATTTTCTTATTTTTTTCTGGAACATTTTTTTTTTTTTTTTACAGAATTCACAGTAGAAGAGCATGGTTGAAATATTAAATGAAATATTAATAAATATTTCTAATAAAATAAGAGAGGTACACTTTAATATTTTACATAAAGTCTATCCAAACAGCTCACAAACTACTGCTCCTTTTATATAATGTGATTTAAACTTTTTAAATTATTAGTAAAATATTAGTACATTAAAATATAAGTATATTTAGTAATATTCACTGTCATTTAAAATGTAATATATTTATAATTTTTTTAATTTTTTCTGGAACATTTTTTTTTACAGAATTCACTGTAGGAGACCATGGTTGAAATATTAAATGAAATATTAAAAAATATTTCTAATAAAATAAGAGAGGTACACTTTAAGATTTTACATCTATCCAAACAGTTCCCAAACTACTACTCCTTTTATTTAATGTGATTTAAACTTTTTAAGATATTAGTAAAATATTAGTATATTAAAATATTAGTATATTTTGTAATATTCACTGTCATTTAAAAGGTAACATTTTTATTTGAAAAACATAACATTTTATTGAAAAATATTTCTAATAAAATAAGAGGTAGACTTTAAGGTTATACATAAAGTCTATCCAAACAGCTCCCAAACTACTGTGTGTTGCACTGTAAGTGTTTTATTCTCAAAAACAAATGTCTCGAAACTTTACATAGATACCTTTATTTTTTGAGATTGCCCTTTTTTTCTTATTGTAAAATCTCTTAAACTCATTTCTAACAATAAGAATAACAAGTTTCTTATAAAATCATGACATTTTTATGGCAGTGGTGGAACCAGGATATTTGGACAGTGATGGCAATGTTAATTATTCATGAAAATGTTATTTTTACTATAAAACACTGTCTTAGGACTTACACCACAACTGTTTCATTTCACTGTTGAGATGTGACTGGAATAGATCAATTAACACCGGGTGAATTTGACAATTTTGTCTTATTCCTCACAAGGCACCAGGAATATTAATAGAAAAGAAGCTGAAACTACAGCTAAAGTTTGACTTGCGCATGTTCTTCATTATTGCTTCCTCAAGAATACAGAGACATAATTTTATACAGCCTTCACAGAATAACGAACTCTTTAATTCTTCTAATTGTGGATTAGACTGTCAGGTCTGTCAGTAGTCTTTGAAATTGAAAACTGTAAATTAAACGTTCTGTTAGTTGTCTAAATAAATTAACTTAAACAGTTCTATAATAGCCCTACCTTAATGAACTCGGTACAATGGAAAATAAGCTCTTTTTAAACCCCTAAAACACCCACGTAACAAACTGAATCTGGTGGCAGCATAAACAAATCTTACCAACTGTTTTTCATCTTGAAATATCGATTTCAAAATCATTCTGATGGTTCACTTACTTCTGATAAATCGACTGGCTTCTGTTTCTTTCACGCTTCCTTCCAAACATCTGTTCTGGTAGAATAGTTTGGCGAGAGGTTGCTTGCGAAATTCCGCGAAAAGCGCTTACTGCTTTACGGCAAATGCAAATGCACCCTACAGCTATATTTACGACACTGAATTTCGCGTACTTAACTGTAGGTGGCTCCAAAGTCGCAAAAATACACAAAACTACATACATTTGCTTTCAAGTTGATTCGCATACAAAAATATCCACAAATTCCATACTAGAATAATAATTAGTGAATTCAATAATTTTATAATACACAAATAAATCCATTTTCAGTCACAGAAAATTACAAAAAATAACTAAGGGTTTACTATAGTAAAAGTGTAGTAACCATGGTTTTTGGTGAAATAATTATGATTTGTATAACCACAGTTTTACTAAAAAAAAAACCATGGTAAATTTGAGGTTATCATAGTTTAACTATAGTAATCATGTTTTTTTATTTTATTTGTAGTCAAATCATGGTTAATTCATCCTCTAACTCAAAATAACTAATTTTCTGACTTACTTGTGCATTAACTACATATAAAAATCACATGTATTTGTTCCTAATGCACTGTAAATTTTTCTGTACAAATAATTTCCACTTCAAATATACTAAACTGATTTGTTGAATCTAACATAAATAAAAAAAATGAATAAAACTGGATAAATTTGAGGAGTTCAAGTAATGGAAAAGCATGTTGACTTGATAATATAATTTTTATTGACATAGCAGTTCATTTATATTAGTGCATGATAGGTGCGTTGATGATTTTTGGCAGGTAGCCATTTAATAATGTGTATCTGTAATAATGTATGCTACAGTCAGCCAATGACTATACAGTATATTAATACAATCAATATGAACATACAGGTGAGGTCAAAAGTTTACATCCCCCTTTCAAAATCTGCAAAATGTTAGTTTACCAAAATAAGAGGGATCAGACAAAATGCATGTTATTGTTTATTTCGTACTGACCTGAATAAGATATTTCACAAAGATGTTTACATATAGTCCACAAGAGAAAATAATAGATGAATTTATAAAAAATGACCCCATTCAAAAGTTTACATCCCCTTGATTCTTATTACTGTTTTGTTACCTGAATGATCCACAGCTGTGTTTTTTTGTTTAGTGATAGTTGTTCATGAGTCTCTTGTTTGTTTTGAACAGTTAAACTGCCTGCTGTTCTTCAGAAAAATCCTTCAGGGCCCACAATTTTTTTGCTTTTCCAGAAATGTTGTGTATTTGAACCCTTTCCAACAATGACTGTATGATTTTGAGATCCATCTTTTCACACTGAGGACAACTGAGGGACTCATATGCAGCTAATACAGAAGGCTCAAACGCTCACTGATGCTCCAGAAGTAAACACAATGCATTAAGAGCCGGGGGGTGAAAACTTTTTGAATTTGAAGATCAGGGTAAATTTTACTTATTTTGTCTTCTGGGAAACATGTAAGTATCTTCTGTAGCCTCTAAAGGGCAGTACTAAATGAAAAAATATGATATTTAAGCAAAATAAAAAATTTTTACAGATCTCCATTCCGTTCAAAAGTTTTCACCCCCCAGCTCTTAATGCATCGTTTTTCCTTCTGGAGCATCAGTGAGCGTTTGAACCTTCTGTAATAGTTGCATATGAGTCCCCCAGTTGTCCTCAGTGTGAAAAGATGGATCTCAAAATCATACAGTCATTTCTGGAAAGGGTTCATTTTGGTAAAATAATTGACATTTATCAGATTCTGAAAGGGGGCTGTAAACATTTTACTTCAAATGTACACATATAAATACAAGACATATTTCTATCTTGAAATATTGTTTGCTTAAGCATTAAGGTCATGTTACCCTAAGTTGCTTTCTAATTGACTGATAAATTGACCTTTTTTTAAACTCCCATTGCAGGACTCCAGTAACTCCTGAAATAGGTCTAATAACCAGCAGGCCATTAAACTACCTTGCTGCCTGTTGTACTGTGTGGTCACCCCATCAATCTCTGCTCTACATGGTAATTGTAGTTTAATTGCAAGACAACTGCCCAGAGAGTATGTTTCTTTATATAGTTACCCTGTAAACCCATTTGTAACCATGACTTTATGCATGATAATTACCTGCAAATCTTTCAAACAAATTTAGACATGGATGCGAGGGAAGAAACTGTGTCACATAGCTTCATCTAATTAACAGAGAATGCTATAATCGCATCCAAGACACCCATTGCACAATCAGGGTAAGGGTGTGTGGTGAGTATCAACACAGCTGCTCAAAACACCCGTTGGTATTCAACGCATGCAAACGCGAGTAGCCTGACAATTACCATACACTGCTGAAAATGCTCACTTTGCTCAAATTCAGATAAGCTGTTGGATCTGCCTCTTCATTATTTACGAATTTTACCTTTGAAGACGCTTGTACAGCAAAAGCACATGCCTGTTTTTTCTCCTTAGTCCGATAGCAGTTGCTCGAACCCCTCTCCTTCACCTTCATGTCTGTTTGTAGGAGACGAGACCATCAATCAGAAAATCAGAGAGCTGGAGAGGAATCTGACAGCACTCACCTGTTCTCTTGAAGGTGAACTGGCAGCATATAGCCTATTGGCTTTTCCTCCTTTTCCTACTATTCTGTATTCTTGTCTTTGATACTTTCGAATGAAGTCTGCATGGAACATGTTTAAATTCTGTCTGACAACCCACAGATCTTAGTGCTGTTAGGTGCGGAAAATCCATCTTAAGATAGAAGCTTGGCAGCTCAACCATCACCTACATAACATATATTACTGCATTCACGTAGTATTTAATTTCAAATATTCCATATGCATGAAAAAAAAAAAAAAATCACACGTTGTGATTTACAGAAGAAAGACATTTTTGAGCGAACTGTTACAGTGACCAACTTACCGTCTACTAGCTGTAAACTTGAGGGGAATTGACTTCATACTTCCAGTAAAAATCTTGGGACCAGTTGGTTAAAAAAGTAACCCTGATAGCACATGTACATCTCAGAGACGTCTATTTGACATCTGCATTTACAAGTGTTTGCTCATCTGCAATATGTCTCTTGGTTTCCTATCAGATGTCAAATAGACATCTATTAGATGTCTTTAAGATGTTCATAATTTAGAATGTATGTAAAACTGACATCTTACAGACATCTGTCAGATGTTTGTACACAGCAGATGCTTTCCAGATTAAGTGATCTTTAACAGACATCTTGCAGATGTAAGTGTGCTATCTGGGAACTGGAAAAAGAATGGCTCAGAAAAGTTAATTGTGAGAAAAGGTCTAGCTTCTTTGGTTTGCACCTCATTGTTTTGATATTTTGATGATCTTTTTAAAGCGATTTCCAGGTATTAAGACTTGTATGACTTAATATAACATAAATTATGTCTCTTACTGAAATACATAGAAAACCCATAAAAGAGTTTGGAAACAATGCATCTAGCATTTCTTGTCTCTGCCGTTTGTAAGTTCTTTCAGTAGTTGTGGTCTACTAAAAGCCTCAAAGGCATCAGGGCTAAAGTGGAGAGAACAAAGATGCAGGTCTTTAGGAAGTTTTATTCGTCCACAGGCATCTTCCCATTCTTTTCTCCTCTTCTTATCGCTATGAAAGCAGTGAAGACTTACATCGCTTCTTTGTTGCCCTTCAACTGAAAATTACAACCAAAAGCCACACAATGTGGCATCGTATCAGTATTTTATTTTCAAAGTTGAAAAACTCCCATCTCATTTTCTTCTCCAACTTCAAAATCGTCCTACATTGCTGTTTTACCTTTTTTTTGTAAAGGGTGTTTGATCTTCTTTGCGTGTTCACTTTGCAAACACTGGATTTGAACTTCTACAGTGATGTAGGACGATTTTGAAGTTTTTTGACATACCCTAACTGTATTGACCCAGATTAAACAGACTTTGCATGCGCTTCGCAGGGGACAGACAAGATGAGCATTTGAGGTTAAAAAGTATATAAATTGTCAATTTGTTTCAAAATTGACTGATGGTTTCGCTAGATAAAACCCTTTTTCCTCGGCTGGGATCGTTTAGAGCTGTTTAAAGCTGCATTTTGGAAGTTCAAACTTGAGGGCACCATTGAAGTCCACTATATTGAGATAATTCGTAAAATGTTTTCCTCAAGAAACATAATTTCTTATCGACTGAAGGAAAAAAGACATGAACATCTTGGATGACAACGAGGTGAGTAAAATATGTGTAACTTTTTGTTCTGAAAGTGAACTCCTTTAACAGCTGACCGTTTGTAATGTTTGTAATAAACTTCTGTGATGGTTTCTCATGTTTTTTTTTCAGCAAGGGTGATTGACAATATAACTTTTTTAAAGTTACATATCATAGACATCTTCTTACCGTATGTTTATATAGAAAAACAGTGAAAAAGTAGCGCAGCTTAATGCAAAAACACATTCTGTGTGAACAGCCACTAAGCTTTTTAATTCAGCTGAAGCACACATGATCTGGAACAAGTACACACATAGAAGCAGCTCCATTTTGTGTTGCATTGTGAGCTTCCTTTTCTCTAGTATTCTTATGCACTTGATAAGATTGTTCAGAAAGGCGAAAAAAGAACTCATTTTCCAGTTAATGTCCCTCAACGATATTCCAGCAGAATAGCAGTGTTCTCACGGCTCTGTTCCTGTACGGCTGCTTGGCTGACTCTCACTGATATGGTCTTTTGGATGACACTCCAGAAAATGTTATTTCCAGCAAATGTCACCCTGACTTCACTGATCTCTCTGACAGTGCTCGGGATGGCTCAGATATACCCCCGTTCTGGAAAAGCTGATCATGTTCTATGCTTCTCCCGCCCGGAGCACCCTTCTCAACATCCCATTTACTTTAGACTGAATGCTGTGCTTTAGAACAGACTGCCTCCACTGAGAGGAAAACAACCTTGGAGCTTTCTCCCCATCTGGGATGTGAGAACGCATTTACACACCCGCCATCCCATTAATCAATGTTTGGAAATGATTTGCGGGGGAAATTTTGGTTGTGCCTGGCAGAGCCAACCTTGTTTGGCCACCTGACCGTTTCCTCATCAGCTTACCATGTGCCTTTCCTCCCGCACAGTGGTTGATGACGGGCCGCAGCTCTCTGGCTGATGTCCCTTTGGTTTGCAAGGCTACAGCAGCTGTCAGTACTGTGCTTTCAGACAGGCGGTAATTTGATAATACACCTGAAATAAAATTGGGCTATGGCTGGATTTCAGGTTTAAGAGTTCCTCCTTCCATCTCCATTGTTTTCAGCCTCACATGTGAACGTTCACAGATGTGTGGAGGAAAAGGGTGACCTCAGCTGTTTGGATGAAAACGTAATTGATTTCTACAATCACGTTTAAAGGATTAGTTCACTCCTGAATTAAAATTTCCTGATAATTTGCTCACCCCCCAGGTTATCCAAGATGTTTTTCTTTTTTCAGTCGAAACATTCCAGGATTTGTGATTAAAAAGTATATAATTTAATTTTTTTTTTTTAGAAAATGACCGATTGTTTCACTAGACAAGACCTTTATTCCTCGGGTGGGATCGTGTAGAGCCATTTGAAGCTGCATTAAAACTGCCATTTGGACCTTCAACCTGCTGATCCCCATTGAAATCTACTCTATGGAGAAAAATCCTGGAATGTTTTCCTCAAAAACCTTAATTTCTCTTCAGCTGAAGAAAGAAAGACAAGTTTATCTTGGATGACATGCAAGTAAGTGAATTATCAGGAAATTTTAATTCTGGAATGAACTAATCCTTTAACTCTGCTTTGTGCCTCCATGTATTAAATTATCTTAAGTGGAAGATTAAGAGCCAAAATGTTGAGAAGTGTGGAAAAACTGGTAGATGTTTTCATGAAAAGCAGGGTAGGTGATTTGGTTCAGAAACATTTTTTGTTATGCTGGTTTAAAGTCATTTCACATCCCGATAGCAGTCACTAAATGGTTTAAATATATAGAGGGTTTGCATGTGACGTCACCGTCAGCTGGAGTGGCTGTGGCTTTGCCCACTGAGTGGCAAAAAGACTGAGCACCAGCATTGGTTTTCAGCGTGAATGCTGCGACAGAACACACAAAACACCTCTAAAACCAGTAAGAGCTTTGTGATTGACTGTACAAATGGATTTGACAAGAAATCTGAGATATATTTTTACAGACTGCCGAGCGCTACAGAAAAGAGAAGCAAATGGATCCTGCAATTCACAGAAACGAATTAACTCCAGGCAGCGAAACACAAAAAATACAGTTATTACTTCATGTTAATATGTTGAATTTTGCGGTAAAATCATACCCTGTATTGTACTATAATATATCACATTGACAACTCATTAATTAAATATTTACCATCTTAAATTCTGCATAACTGGATGTTTTTTAAATAAACACTGTATAAAACTATATAAGTTTTTGGGCTGGATGATATGACTATATATATATATATATATACAATTTAACATTGATATAAGTGACCACCTGGATTTAGACCTATTAGACCACTGGATATTTGGTATGTTGTAACAAACACTATATCGAGTCCAGAAACCTTTAGTTTTAACTGATTATTGTTTGTTTTACACACGTTTTCACAGCTCGTCACCCAGCGATAAGCACTGTTATTCAACAAAATTCACATTAGATAGTGGTATAGTCTTACAGATCCGAAACGGGGATGATGTTTTTTGTGGGCGGAGCCTATCTGGTGACAGAAAATGACGGTTTTCAAGTGGCAGTCTATGGAGCCATGGAATAAAATAATTAAAAAAAAGTAAATTTGATTTTATATTTTAAAATTCTGACTTCATTCTTGCAATTCCCCAGACTATATCTCACAATTCTAATAAGGAAAAACAACTCGTCATTCTCTCTTTCCCTCTCGGCTCAGAATAGGAGTTTATATCCCACACTTGAGTTAAATCAAGTTATAAAGTCAGAATTAGGAGATATATACGTGCATTTGCAAGGGAAAAAAAGTCATAATTGTGAGATAAAATAAACAAATGTTATGTAAAATGGGTTTAAATAATATTTCATGCGGTAACTGTAGGGCTAGTACAATACGTCTCCTATGAACAGCATATGTGAATATTAAGTAGACCTATTGTTTAAATCAAATTTATGCTTTAAAAGTAGCATGATTAACAAGTTACAAGCATGATTATGGTTGCTAGGGATAGATAGATAGATAGATGAGTTTGAATGGGTTTAAATAGATTAGAAATACAGTCCATAGAAGGGAAGCTTGATTGAGTCTCAAGGGATTCTGGGAATTTTGACAGTTGGAGTTTGAATAGTGTTGGCTCATTTAAAAATTCCGTCAATGTAAGTCCAAGGGATTTTTCCCAGTTTTAATCGTCATTTTTAGGAAAATTGTAAGTCCGATCAGTTAGAAAAGATATAGTACACCTGGTCAGATCAGTCTGAAGATCTGGGCTGAGTTTGTAGAGTTAAATCCAGATCAGATGGTCACTGCAGTCCCCCAGATCCAGTCCGTACCCAACCCAGACCTCTAGAGACGACCTCTACAGCCCTGAATGTCAGCGGAGACCACATCGACTAGATGAGCCCCAGAGACAGATCCCCAGTGAAGACCTCGTCACCTAGACGGCCGTCTGCACAAGACCACGGGAACCAGATGAGTCCTCTGCATCTGGCCAGAGGAGAACTGGCCCCCGACTGAGCCTGGTTTCTCCCAAGGTTTTTTTCTCCATTTGTCACCGATGGAGTTTTGGTTTCTTGCCGCTGTCACCTCTGGCTTGCTTAGTTGGGGACACTTTTTCTTCACACGATATTGTATTTTATTTTATTGTATTTGATTAACTGCCTTTACCTGAAAATCGAGTTTATTGTTGCCTTTTTGCATTATTGATGTACAATTTTCTATTTAATACTGTACAGCCGCTTTGTCGCAATTCTGTATTGTTAAAGGCGGTATATAAATAAAGGTGACTTGACTTGACTTGACTTAAAGCTCTAGGAGGAGTTAGTGTCGACAGATTCAGTCTCAGAAGAAGAATAAAAAAAAGTAGTTTTAATAGCATTTCAGTAAGCTGGCTTTCTCAAGCCAACTTAAAAAATTATTTGCGTTCCGATTTTGACATCAAAAGGCACAAAAATAGTTTTTTTTCTCTTATTCAATGGATTTTACCCATTTACCTCCACTTGTTACCAGTGTTTCCTGCAACCATTATGCGCACGCAGCTGCAAGTGACGTAACTGTGACGTCTATTCCAAATTGGTATATTCATATGTATTTACATCATCTGTGGAAGGCGTAGGATAATAAAATGTTCGTCCAATCATATCTCTCAGTCCGAGGACTGCGATAGACTGTCCTACCAGCCTGTCAATTTATGTTTTTGCATACCTCCACACTACGTCTTCAGCGCATTCACTACATTACTGCAGACCAAGCGAGAACGTAATGCTTTGTTATTGTAATATGATGCGTTTTTGTATTTTAATGTTCTAGGTAATCTGACAGCGCTGCGTTCAATCTTCCACCAACACGCGTTCACGTGTTTTGGAGGAGGCATGAGTTTTGGAGAGTGATCATCTATCCTATGTTTAATTTATGTGTGTTGAAATTAAAAATGATTAAATAGACGGATAATTTGGTTGATTTTTCTTGTGAAATGTGTAAGAATTATGTTAACCTCTCAATTCCAGCTGTTCATGCATCTTACTTTATGTCCATTATTAAGGGGCACCTGGTTTCATAAATCATCCAGATTAATAATTGACACGTTCATTGATTTTAAGCTTGGAGTCATATCCAAGCATATGATAATGGATTTCTTATTGCACTTCCTATACAAGAAGAAAATGTGTTTTTTTAGTTCAGGAAATTATGTTAATTTGACCACACAACTCTTTCTTGTAAGCATGCGGGTTTATTACTGCAATGACCAGCGTTACGCTAATCGCATTACTTTTTCTTTACTTCTGGCCAGTTTCATTACACTCCAAACAAGCTGTAATGTGCCTGCCGAAGGTTCTTGTGGATGCCTCAAATGTAAATAATTGGAGGAATCAGGCCATCTAATCAGTCATCTGCTAGGCTGCTTAAAGAGAGCCAGATCACTGCTCTCCATATGTTTGCAATACTGAAGCTCTGCCAGCTCTCTAAGATCTGTCCCTGTTAAGGCGCACACACATATTTCGCCTTTTTTTATCTGAGCATTATTACAGCTAAAGCATTACTACACAACCTTGAAACATGTATCACATTTCTTTACGCCCGTGGCACTTTTCCTGAGTTCAACACGCAGTCAAAAGAGGCCGCGATCTTCTCCGAGTTCAGTTTCAGGGCATCATAAATGAGATTTTTATTGCTGGCTCCTCTCAAGGCTTCACTAAATGGACAGTGAACAACATACAGTTGTTACAGAAATCCAATGGCTGAAACATTTATTTTATTGTGCAAAAGGCATTGCTAGACCCTGATTTGGAAAGCTTCTACCCTGTTTTCATCTCAAAATCATGGAAATCTGCTAGTTCAGTCATCGGTGCCCTTAAAAATCTGTGATTATGTCTCACTTCATGTTGACTAAAAACAGAGGCTGTTAAAAAACTGTAAAGTTCAAGAGATAGTTCACCCAAAAATGAAAATTCTGTCATCTTCATTCATCTTTGTAACACAAATTAAAATATTTTCGGTGAAATCTGATAGCTTTTTGATTCTGCCTAGACAGCAATGCAACTGACACATTCAAGGCCCAGAAAGGTAGTAAGGACATGTTAAAATAATCCATGTGACATCAGTGGTTCAACCGTATTGTTAAGAAGCTAAGAGAATATTTTTTGTGTGCAAAGAACACAAAAATAACAACTTTATTCAATTGTTTCTTCTCTTCTGTGTCAGTCTCCTCCACATTGTCTATGCAGGGTCAGAAAGCTCTCAGATTTCATCAAAAATATCTTAATTTTTGTTCTGAAGATGAATTACGGCTTACAGGCTTAGGATGACATGACGGTGAGTAATTAATGACAGAATTTAAATTTTTGGGTGAACTATGTCTTTAAGTATTCTCTTTCTAACTGACATAATAAATATTTTAATATTTGTAATATTTTTTAACACATATTTTTAAAATAATAAATGTTGCTTAAATATTTTAAATAATAAATATTTTAATAGTTTTTTAAATAAATTTGATTAATATATAATACATTTTAACTCTCTGGGCCTCTTCGTTTAGGAGTCACACTTGGCTCCTTCAAGGTCGAAAGTGACCGAAGCCTTGAAAGGTAACTTTTTGTTTTTTCAGGAAAATCATTGTAAAATATTTTTGTTCAATAATATTTTTTGATTATTATTTAAAATTTGGAGGGGATTTTATAACAATATGCAATATTTATACAATTTTAATGAGCTATTTTTTTTTCAATTAGAATTAATATATATTTATTTATATAAATATTTTTTTATTATTTTTCAATAAATGCAACATTTCACATTAAAACAGAATGAATGCATTTAAAATCTATTCTTTTGAAGTAAGAATTGTGCAATTTGGTGTTATTAAAAAATAAAAACTTGTGTAATGCCATGTAAGCTCCTGTATAGCTCCCTATATACATATTATACATATATACAGAGGCTTTTGGATTACCATTGTTTTTTTTTTTGTTTGTTTGTTTTTTTACATTTAGACATTCTAAAAGACTACTTTTTATCAAGGTTCAGATATTTTTGGTTAGATAAATATCAGGTTGCATTATGATTATAATCAAACATTAAAATTTTGTCAGAAAGGGAACACATGGGAAGCATTACTGTTACTCAGATATGAAGAACATCTGCTAAAATGAAAGCAAAAACAATAATTATCAAACAGTAAATTGAAGGAAAAAAAAACAACTAAATAAAATAATTGTAACTATTTACATATAAACTGTAATTATTTTACAAGAAAATCTCGCATATTCCCGAAATTTGCTCTTGTTCTGTCTTACCAGTTAATTTCTGTGTGTGTGTGTGTGTGTGTGAGAGAGAGAGAGAGAGAGACTCTTTTGTATTTTTTCATTTATTCATTTTATTTCACATATTCTCAAAATCTGCTCTGCTGCATTTTTATCAGTTCATTTCTATGTGTTTCTGTGTGTGTGTGCGTCTATTTTGCACTCTTGATATTCTAGAGTGTCACCCCTTGATTGCTGTGCACTTTTTTCTGCACAGTGGCTGATTTGTAGTTAGTGCCACTAAAAGATTATCAGAGTTTTCGTATTTTTTTTCCTCGTATTCCCATGTCGGTCATTTTTGATCGCGATGGAGCCAAGTGTAACTTTTTTTTTTGTGACCCTTTAACATATCCGAATGTGTGTTCGCATAGCTAATGCAACAAAAGTCACCAAGTTTCATCTCATTCCGATGAAGCTACGATTTTTTACATTTCAAAATATACATTTTTTCAGTCAAAAATGATCAAAGACACCCAGAGGGTTAATACTGATTTTCACATTAATAAATGTTTCTTAAACATTTTAAATATTAAATATTTTAAAAGAATTTTAATTCATAATTTTAATGATTTTATTTTACTTCAAGTTGTAAGCCAAGCAATCTAACCTCTTGCACTTCATGCAACTAATATTCCTCTGAGTCACAAAACCTCATGCTCAACCCTGCCCAGACTGAAATCTCTGAATCACCCTGGGCATGAACTTTGAGAAATTTGATTTATTTGTATTGCTTTCTGTTGCTTTATTTCATTTCTTCATGCTAATACTGCCACCTCAGTTATTTAGATTGCTTATGTACTTTGCTTGCTTACATCAGCCTGTGCTATGACACCAGGGATTGAATATCTATACTGATGTCTCGAATCCTCGGTTTAAAATTGGCAGTAATCAACCTGATTATAACAGCAATACAAACTAACAAAGTAAAAGTTAAATATTTCATCATTGCAGGCGGCACATTAATGCAACATTCTTGCCAGGGGCTCCATATTAAAATGTATGAGCAAAAGGGCAGCAGACGCAAAAATACACTGACATCATTAGAATCGTTGAGGATGCTCACAATATGAATAAACATAATCCAGGAGGACTGTTGCAATGAGAGGTTGCACCAGAGCCTCAGGACACCGGGGAAACGATGTGACTTAAAGTACATGGACATGTGATTAATGTTCTCATAAAGTAGGGCAAATATTGTTGCCAAGAGAGCTCATTGGGATTGTAAAGCTGTTACAGAGGCCAGAGAAGATAATGATGATAACTGTATCATAGCACACATTAAATATGCTACGCTTTACCAGCTTTTCATATTTAGATGATATTATGATGAATTGATATCTGAGAGGTATCAATGGTTTTCCCTCCACTCTTCTAATGAACTTCTACACCCACTATGCAATTTGCTGCTAACATGTGACAAATCAAAAGGTGATGTGTCATGACAATAATCCATTATTTGGCACCAGAATGCTTGCTTCTCCTGAGGGCCGCTGGCACATCTGTCCATGAGAGCGGCCTTAGTGTTTGGCAGACGCATGTTGACCTATGGGACGTGACCATGAGGTCACACTGGAGCAGCAGGACGAACGATTCTAATGATGATTACAAAAAAGGGAGATGAGCTGCCAAGCGGAGCACTGTATGCCAGGATTTGTCCCATTGCAAAAGACAAGAGTGGTACAAGAGCTTTCATCAAGAATATTTCATATTCACAAAACCCTGCTGGTTCGCTATAAAGAGCCTGACAGATGCTCTCAAGTGAGCATTTAGTCAGAGAGCGGGAAACAGTCTATATGCTGATTGTGGTTTATTATCACTCTCTTTTTTTAAGTTTTTTTTTTTTTTTCTTTTTTCACAGTTCTGCTATATAGATTGAGCACGTTGCCTGAAATCTTATAGCAGTTCATACTGAAAGTGTTTAAAATTGTGTGAGGAAGCACAGTCTTGTGAAGTGTTTCAAAGTTCAAACTTTTACTTTGACACTACGGTTTAAAAATGCAGCACTCAAGCATGAGCAAGACACAAAACAATTAAAGCAACGGATTCTCTGCAGTGAATGGGTGCCGTCAAAATGAGAGTCACAGCAGCTGATAAAAACAATCTGATAAAAATCAAAAAGTAGTCCACACAACTCACATTTGTTTAGAACTTTTTAAAATTATTTTCACTTGTAATTGTGCTTAATCTGGGGGTATTTCTCTCCTGATTCAGACGGGACAACTTTTTCACTGGAGAATGCAATATTATGAATAGCGGACTGATTATTTTAGCCAGACTCAACAGTTTGATGTTAAATGTCTTAATTATGAATTTGTTAATTGATGGACTGGAGTCTTGTGGATTGTTTATCAGCTGTTTGGACTGTCTGCTGGCACCCATTCACTGCAGAGGATCCACTGGTGAGCAAGTGATGCAGTGATAAATTTCTCCAAATCTGTTTGGATGAACAGACTCATTTACATCTTGACTGGCCTGAGGGTGAATTCATTTTTAGCAAATTTTAAATTTTGGGAGAACTATTGCTTTAAAAAAGTAGAGCAATGGAATGAAAATGTCCACCATCTTATCATTATTGTGTTTTATTATTTATAAAGACATTACAAATATGGTAAAAAAAAAAAAAATAGTACATTTAAGATGACAAACAACACAACGGGACATAATTTGTCATTATTTAACCAAGAGAATTTAAAAAAAATAGGATGCATGAAAAAATGGACATTTCTTCAGTTCATCATAGTTTACAAACACTGTAAAATTCTCTTATTTTCTGTCATCATTTTGTCACCTTCTGTGAAACGTAAAAGTCAATGGACTTTTCAATTTTAAATTTAAATTCAATCCAAATTTCAATTTAATTTCATTTTGTGTCCACAGAAAAAAAAACAAACAAACAAAAAAAACATATAGGGTACGACAGGGCTAAAGGCACTCACATACATTTTTATTGAACATTTATGGAGCAACAGATTTTGTGTGAAAATAAATCATACAAGTTGTTCATTTTGTTTAAAAATCGCATACATGTATGAGGTGGCAAGGAGGGCCTTTTACCCCACATACGGTGTAAAAGGCACACAGTATTGATACAAATACTTTAGATAAAATAATGTCTAAGTTAATACTTGTTTAGCAAAGTTTGTATGATTTTCTGCTTATTTTGATAAATAAAATATTTTTTTGTCCAATAAATATAGTCATTAAAATATGTTAATATAAAACACATATTTAAAATTCAAGATTCTTAAAGCAAGGATATCCCATAATAATTTAATATAGATTTACAGTAGTAACAACAAATGATATTTTATTATATGATATGACTAATAGCATGTTTTTAAATATGATGGTTTCATTCTAAACATGGTGATTATCTTTAAGATGGACACCCAACATAACATATATTTACCATCTGAATCTAACAATGTCATGTCACCAAATGGAAAAGTCAGCCTTCTATTAATTATCATGTTAATTATTGTGCCTTTTAGCCCCAACAGCAGGGGTGCTTTTTACACCCAAAACCATACTTTTACATATTATTTCGTTATTTAAAATTGCTGTTTTAATTATCTTAAACAAAACTAAAAATCATTAGGAAGACCTTTCCCTGATAGCACACATGGAGGTGTCTATTTGACTTTTGCATTTACATCTGCAAGACGTATTTTTTAGAGTGTTTGCTCATCTGCAATACGTCTATAGGACGTTTCCTATCAGATGTCAAATAGACGTTTACTAGATGTCTTTAAGATGTTTATGATATAGAATGTATGTAAAACTGACATTTTACAGACGTCTATCAGATGTTTGTACACAGCAGATGCTTTCCAGATCAAGTGATCTTAGACATCTTGCAGACATATATGTGCTATCTGGGTTGTCTCAAGATATGTTGAATAATTTTAGCGATTCTCATTTGCTACTTAAATCTACAACATTCTTAAAAACATCAAATATTAGATTAATTAAGCACCGAATCAACTTTGCGCTGCTGCCTGCGATCGCGTCAAGGATCAGACAATTTTCTGATGTTGAAAAACGGATGTTTTGGAAAGTGCTACGCCACGTTTTTCTGCCATCTAGTGGTTTAGAGGAAAATGAGAGAATGAGTAAAAGTTGACAGAATTTTTAGTTTTGGGCGGACTATCCCTCACCACATCAAAATGGGGTTGTGGTCTGGTCTTTCCTGGTTATTCCATGACCACGACTTCTAATTTTCTATTTCAGCCAAGCTTTAGATGTTGGACAGATGGCCTCAAATTTGTCCCTAGAACTCTTTAGTATAAAGAGAAGCTCATGGTGAACTCAATGACTGGAAGCCGTCCAGATCCTGTGGCTGCAAAACAAGCCTAATCATCACCCTCCACTATCATGCTTGATATCGCATCATAACATTTGGTGCTTTTTGTGATACATTTTGTTAGGGTTGTGCTGAAAATGGCATTGTGCATTATGCCCAAACACCTTCACTTTGGTCTCTCCTGTGCAAATGACATACTGTTTCCCTGACTTTGTATCTTTAGATACAATCCCATTAAAATAATATTCCATTTCTATCAGGAAAGTGCCTCAAACATTCTACCCACACATTTCAGTTGCCTGCAATTTCATACACACAGGTGGACAGAAAGGAAAACATACAATACACTGCATGTCGTGTAAAGCAGCATTTTGACAGAAGAGCATTACATGAAAATGAGAAAACAGGACTGAACCGGATCACAATTGGCAAATCTGTAATAAATACACAGCATTATTTAGGAATTCAGCCTTTAAATTCATCTCATGTTTTCTGCTATCACAGTATCGTCAGGCGTTAACATTCACAATGTTTATTTCATCAAATCAATAGCAGAGCTGCATAATTTTATATGTACAATGCCATGTTTATCCACACTGTTGCAAAAATCGTCTCAAAGGGCAAGACAGCCCAGTGAGAAATAGATTTTTAGTGTCTGGTTTTAATGACCACAGCGCCACTCTGTGGTGGCATCCTCAATGTCATATACAAGCTCTCATTTAGATTATTTTAGGCAGTGGACAAATTAAAATCAAGAGTGGAATTTATGAAAACTTAAAAAAAAAAAAAAAAGGAAAACACACCCTAATACATATTCTAAATACCCTAATATTATTTAACAATTGACATTTTCCTCTAGTTGAGTCCTTTGCAGTAAGGTTAAGTAAATTAGGAGAATAAGGGGGGGCAAAAAATAAAAACCCCAAAGGCAGAACACTAGAACTTAATCTGTGGTTAAGTTAAGTATTTGAACAAAGATAGTATTAGCACAAAGTAAAGACAATTCAAAAGTAAAATATTAGAAAAGCAGATAGTTTGACTTAAATTCTAATTGAATGAGCCATTTAAACCAGTCAGTGGTGACATATGCAGACCTGTGGCTGCACATGTGGTATAAAATAATGCTTCCTACTGGTTGACACAATCAGTCTGCTATCAAAACTAGGACTGCCTACACAGTCACAGATTTAATGTAAAAGCTACAGTGCTAGGCCTACTGCTTTTAGTCATTTTAAAACATGTTGCACAAAAAAAAAAAAAAAAAAAAAAAAAAAAAAAAAAAAAATTTAAAACCCCTACCAAGGCAGATTTGATATTTTAGTCATTAAGATTAGATCTAAATGGTCACTGAAATGTTTAAAAGTGCCCCATTTTTAGTCACTGAAGTGCAAACAGCAAGTGCCACTGTATTTTAACCCTTTAGGCATATTAATCCAAAACTTTGTAGGAGAGCCATTTCAACAGGGCATGGCACCCTTTAACAGTTACAGCAACAACCAGCAAGAGTGTAATGATTTAAATTTCTCAGAATAAGGAGATGCACAAAGAAAATTGCTTTGCTACAAACATTTATTAAAGGTTTCAATTCTGGAAAACATCTGCATTGCGCAACAGTTTACCAGAGTAAAAGCGGCTTGAAGATGAGCTGTGGGATGGTTGAGCAGGAGCATTCTGGTTGTACATTGAACTGTAGCCACTCAAGAACTCAGCAGCTGAAGCACTAGATGTACCTTGACTGGCAACATTTGGATCATAGAGCTGGGACCCGGGGGTGTACTTGGTAGAGAGGCTTTGAGATCGGAAAGAGCCACCATAACTGGCACCACCACCTTGCGCAGAAACAAACTGACCAGAAACTCCAGAAGATGACAGTATTGGAGAGCTTTGAGATGAAGAGCCCTGTGATGCAGCAGCATCTGAGGTCTGAACACTTTGTATCCAACGAGTGGCTGAAGGCTGCCATCTTTGAGACTTCTGGCTTTGGGACACAGAATAGCTTTGATATGCTTGGCTGGGCTGACCAGCAACACCTTGAGGTGAGGACAGTGATGCACTTTCATAGGAGGACTGAGATCCAGGGGCAAACTCACTAGCAGCATCTTGAGGCTGAGGTGACCCACCATAAGCAGTGCTTCCCTGTAGGGTGAAGAGAGTGGAGGACCCTGTCTGGGTGCCAGAGCTGCCTCTGAAGGTAAACTGCTTCCCCTGAGATCCAGGGGCAAACTGACTTGCAGTACCTTGAGACTGGACAGAGCCACTGTAACGGCTACTCACTCCTTCTGATGCAAAGCCAGTAGATGCCCCAAACTGAGCCCCAGAGCTGCCCTGAGAGGCAGAGGTAGACTGCTTCCGTGAACTCTGAACAGTCGCAGGACCAGCAACAGCTTGGGGTGAGGGCAGTGATACACTTGCATATGGGGAAGACCCAGGAGCAAATTGACTTGTGGTACCTTGAGGCTGTGATCCACCATAAGTAGTGCTTCCCTGAAGGGCTAAGAGAGTAGAGGATCCTGCCTGGGTGCCAGAGCTGCCCATGTAGGTAGAGGTAGGCCGCTTCAGAGAACCTTGAACAGCAGCAGATGGGCCAGCTTGGGGTGAAGACAGTGATACACCTGCATAAGATGGAGATCCAGGGGCAAACTGACTTGCGGTACCTTGAGACTGGACAGAGCCACTGTAACGGCTACTCACTCCTGATGCAAAGCCAGTAGATGCCCCAAACTGAGCTCCAGAGCTGCCTGTAAATGTAGAAGCAAGCTGCTTTCTTGAACTCTGAACAGCAGTAGAACCAGCAACACCTTGGGGTGACGACAGTGATACACTTGCATATGGGGAAGACCCAGGAGCAAATTGACTTGTGGTACCTTGAGGCTGTGATGCACCATAAGTAGTGCTTCCCTGAAGGGCTAAGAGAGTAGAGGATCCTGCCTGGGTGCCAGAGCTGCCCATGTAGGTAGAGGTAGGCCGCTTCAGAGAACCTTGAACAGCAGCAGATGGGCCAGCTTGGGGTGAAGACAGTGATACACCTGCATAAGATGGAGATCCAGGGGCAAACTGACTTGTGGTACCTTGAGACTGGACAGAACCACTGTAAAAGCTACTCATTCCTTGAGAGGCAAAACCTGTAGAGGCTCCAAACTGAGCCCTAGAGCTGCCCTGGGAGGCAGGTGTAAACTGTTTCCATGAACTCTGAGCAGTAGTAGGACCAGCAACTGCTTGGGGTGGGGACAGTGGTACACTTGCATACCCAGGGGCAAACTGACTTGCAGTACCTTGAGATTGGACAGAGCCACTGTAACGGCTACTCACTCCTGATGCAAAACCAGTAGAGGGCCCAAACTGAGCCCCAGAGCTGCCTGTAAATGTAGAAGCAAGCTGCTTTCTTGAACTCTGAACAGTAGTAGGACCAGCAACTACTTGGGGTAAGGACAGTGGTACACTTGCATATCCAGGGGCAAACTGACTTGCGGTACCTTGAGACTGGACAGAGCCACTGTAACGGCTACTCACTCCTGATGCAAAGCCAGTAGATGCCCCAAACTGAGCTCCAGAGCTGCCTGTAAATGTAGAAGCAAGCTGCTTTCTTGAACTCTGAACAGTAGTAGGACCAACAACTGCTTGGGGTGAAGACAGTAATACACCTGCATAGGATGATTGAGATCCAGGGGCAAACTGACTTGTGGTACCTTGAGACGGAGGTGATCCATAAGCAGTGCTTCCCTGCATGCTGAAGCGAGTAGAGGATCCTGCCTGGGTGCCAGAGCTGCCTGTAAAGGTAGAGGTAAACTGCTTCTGTGAACTCTGAACAGTAGTAGGACCAGCAACAGTTTGGGGTGAGGACAGTGATCCACCTGCATATCCAGGAGCAAACCGACTTGCAGTACCTTGAGACTGGACAGAACCACTGTAACGGCTACTTGCGCCTTCTGATGCAAAACCAGTAGCAGCCCCAAACTGAGCTCCAGAGCTCCCTGTAAAGGTAGAGGTAAACTGCTTCTGTGAACTCTGAAGCATAGTAGGACCAGCAACAGCTTGGGGTGAGGACAGTGATACACTTGCATATGGGGAAGATGACCCAGGGCCAAACTGACTTGTGGTATCTTGAGGCTGTGATCCACCATAAGCAGTGCTGCCCTGCAGGGTGAAGGGAGTAGAGGACCCTGCCTGGGTGCCAGAGCTGCCCATGTAGGTAGAAGTAGGCAGTTTCTGAGAACCCAGAACATTAGTGGATGGACCAGCTTGGGGTGAGGATAGTGATACACCTGCATATCCAGGGGCAAACTGACTTGCAGTACCTTGAGACTGGACAGAACCACTGTAAGAGCTACTCATTCCTTGCGAGGCAAAACCTGTAGAGGCCCCAAACTGAGCCCCAGAGCTGCCCTGAGAGGCAGAGGTAAACTGCTTCCGTGAACTCTGAATAGTAGGACCAGCAACAGCTTGGGGTGAGGATAGTGATACACCTGCATAGGAAGGTTGAGATCCAGGGGCAAACTGACTTGTGGTACCTTGAGGCTGAGGTGATCCACTATAAGCAGTGCTACCCTGGAGGGTAAAGAGCGTAGAGGATCCTGCCTGGGTGCCAGAGCTGTCTGTGAAGGTAGAGGTAAACTGCTTCTGTGAACTCTGAGCAGCAGTAGGACCAGCAACAGTTTGGGGGGAGGACAGGGATCCACTTGCATATCCAGGGACAAGTTGACTTGCAGTACCTTGAGCCTGTGGTGATCCAGCATAAGCAAGGCTTCCTTGCAGGGTGAAGGGAGCAGAAGACCCTGACTGGGTGCCATAGCTAGAGACAAACTGCTTGCGTGAACTCTGAACAGTAGTAGACAGACTATCTGCACCAGGGGCAAACTGACTTGTGGTACCTTGAGACAGCACTGAACCACTGTAGGAGCTGCTCAGTCCCTGAGAGGCCCCAAACTGAGCCCCAGAGCTACCCTGGGAGGCAGTGGTGTATTGCTTACGGGAACTCAAAACACTAGTGGCCTGACTGGAAGTGCTTTGGGGTGAAGAAATAGGCTTTAAGTAATAGTTACCTCCCTGAGATGTAAACTGACCAGAAGCTCCAGTTTGAGACAGAGAACCAAACCGTGAAACTGCACCATAGGAAGAACCGCTACCTGTGGTCTGGCTATAAATAGCTTGGGGTGCAGACATGGGAGCACTGAGAGTGCCTGGAGATAAACTAAGAGAGCTACTACCTCCTTGTACAGGCACATAACTACTAGACGTTGCTAACTGAGTGCTTGACACAGACACACTAGGTGAACCTGGACCACTTGTGGACTGGCTAGAAACCTCCAGGGGTAAAGCATCAAGCTTGTTAGACACCAGGGATACTGGAGTATACAGACTAGAGGCACTGAGAGACTGGGGCACACCACTGTAACTGTCAGTCCCTACTTGTGCAGGGATAGAGTGGAGAGAATTTGGAGACAGTTCAGCCCCAGAGCTGCTCTGAGAAGTGGCAGAGCCTACAGCCTGGCTATACAAGCTACTGTAAGAGCCACTGCCCTGACTGTACAGAGATGAAGCAGCATCTGTCAACTTCGATTCAGAACTGCTCTGAGGGACAACTGTAAGCAGACTAGGGGAGCTTTGACTACTAGTAGACTGGCTAGATATCAAAGGCATGGGCAGAAGCTGACTGGAGGTTTCTGGAGATTTGGAAGAGTCAAGCGGACCAAGCCCCGTTGCTTCCGCTAGAAGGGAAGAACCAGAAACTAAAAACATGCCAGAACTACCCTGAGAGCTGGAACCAAGACTGGGGGAACTCTGGTCACCAGTGGACTGGCTAGAAAAGGTTGAAGAACTGAGCTTAGCATTAGAGTCTGGGGTATACTGACTAGAGGCACCTTGAGACAAACCACTGGAACTACCTTCACCCTGAGAAGATACAGGTTGACCCATGCTCTCTAATAGTACAGGGCTACTTTGAGAAATGGAAACGGCACCTGGAGCTGATGAACTGCTTTGAGAGATACTCTCCTGAGAAAACACGGACAAAGAGGCTCCTGCTGATTGAAGACCAGAACTTTCCAGGGAGCTGGACACAGGCAAACTATCACTGGTGGACTGGCCAGAAACAACAAGCTTGGCAGGGTAGCTACTACTCTCTCCTTGGGTAGAAACGACAGGTCCAGAACCACTTGCAGCATACTGGGTTTGCGAACTTACTCCACTGGCAGCACCTTGAAAGGTTGATCCAGAGGATGTCAAACTGCTTGAAGGTTGAGCAGCTACAGGCAGAAGCAAGGCAGCAGAGACAGAGCTGCTTGGAGCAGTTTGGGCATGGGATGTTGACTGAGAGCTGACAGAACCACCTTTGACAAACTGGGTTAGATTAAACTTTGATCTGCTCTTCAGGGGTCTGCTAGGGAACAAACTGGAGCCCACTTCTTCAACAGGCAAAGTCCCAGTAGCACGGGCCTCTGGCATAGAAGACTGGACTGCACGAGGTGAGTGTGTGTCAGGAGGCAGACCCCACAGATTATGGGCATTGGAACGAGCTCCACCTATAGAATGAAATAAAACATGTTTGTATACAAGCCCCACTAAACAAGTTCTTGACTTGTGAGGAAGCACAACTCACCTCTAAATCCATCAGCACTTCTCCAAAAAAGCAAGAAGATCACTAGCAAGGGTAACCTACAAATTTTAAAAACACATTAACAAGTGTTTGTAAAGACACAAACACAGAATAAATACTAAATTGAATAAATAAACTCACCTTTTCCACCCTTGATCCATGGCAAAAAAAAAAAAATCCACAAGGGCTCCAAAAAGCCAATGTTCAAGTGCTCAAAACACCACAGAGAATACACAAATCCAAGCATACAGGTAGCTAGGACTAAGTGTATTTTATAGGCCTTCACCACTCTAATTAGGGCAAATGACTAATCACATCAAATAATGTTCACCTGGGAAACTGATTGTTAAAGATAATTGATGCTTGTTTTGTGAAGGATCTAATGCTCTCTGCAGTTTAAACATTTTAAAATATCTAATTAATCAGAAAATTACATTCACTGTCTGCATAAGAGATCCTCAGACATCTTATGCGAAATACATGTTCTATTTTTTTTTTAAATGTTTTAATTGGATTATGTGCTAATTCTATTACTTTTATCAAAATGATTGATATTAAAATCATTGGTTTGCAAGTAATTATATCTTTTTTTCTCTCTCTATTTTGTTTGCAAATGTTTTTCCCACTTATTGTCTGACTTAGCAAGTTACTACAAAATTTTCTGGTGAAATGAGTAGGCACATTTAATGAGAAGCACAATTATATTTGATTACTCTCAGCATGATTATTCATTTATACCACATCAAGGTTTATTTCATGAAGCAAATGTTCACATACATATTTTCAATATAGCGTTCATGCATTAGGACAACAATCACTTCATTATGAATACACTTGATATCACATACTTTATCACAGTACACATATTCATGGCACCAAAATAAATTATAATAAACATATTACTTACACAAACATAAATTACACATTTTATACAAAATATAAAATAACAGTACATGACAAAAGAAAAATCTATTGCTCAGTGTTTGATTTTACTCCTTTGATTTGATAGGGCCACTATGCTTTCTCCATTCCTTTGTAATGCATTCTATGAATATATGGCTTCTTTTCATACTTTATGATAAATATCTACTTTTATATAGAGTGTATTCATTATAACGATGAAAAATTCATAGAATACATTAAGTCATTATACATTCAACTTGGCATTTCTGAAATACGGAAATACAATGCTCTGAACTTTTGCCAGCGAAAAGAAAAAAGAAAAATTGGCCTATCCTGCATTGTATACCACTTGTTCAGAACACAGTTTGACACACTGAGCCACACACACACACACAAAACTTTCACACTGCGGTGTAGCAACAATATTCATACAATATTTGCTTTACTATTCAGCAACACTTACATGATAAATAAATACCAAGAGCAGCAATGAAAACAACTCTGTATTCCATCAATGTAGACTCTGTACTTGTTTTGGGCAGAGAAAGTGAGTAACATCTAGAACTGTTGAGGACAGATTCACGGCTGATTGAGAGACACAGTGAATAAACGAGGAAGGAAGTAAGACTAATGTTTGGAGTCTCGGGGATAAAACTCGGCCAGAGTGCTCTGAGGAATCCGCTTCAGCATCTCCTTGGGGAAGATTCTCAACAGCTGCCAGCCAATGTCCAGTGTTTCGAACACAGTTCGGTTCTCATATGCACCTGTGGCACAAAACAAAGGATGTTGTCATTCACACAATTATATTACTATATTACATATTATTAGACATCAACCGCATGCCATCAGAGATGGAGATGAGTTGTTCCTTGGAGAAATTTAGTATTGCATCATTTGCTCACCAAGAGATTCTCTATAGCGAATGGGTGCCGTCAAACAGCTGATAAAAACGCCTCAATAATTCACAAGACAGACTCCAGTCTATCAATTAACGTTTTTGTTTCTTAAAAACATGCAGCTTGTCTGAATCAGGAGAGAAATATGCGTACACGTAGCTTTTAATTTCACAAGACATTAATTGATGGACTGAAGTGGTGTGGATTACTTGTGGATTATTGTGATGTTTTAATTAGCCGTTTGGACTCTCATTCTGACGGCACCCATGCGCTGCAGAGGACTCATTGGTGAGCAAGTGTTGTAATGCTAAATTTCTTCAAATCTGTTCCCATGAAGGAACAAACTCACCTACATCTTGGATTGCCTTTTTATTATAGGATATTTTTCATTTTTTAACTGATATTACACATTTTGATTTGAGATAATATTTGTTCTGCGCTTGGTGAGAACAACTGATTTGATGTGTTACATTTTTTGTGTGAAAGGGTGAGATTAAGACAAGATTTTTCATATCGTTTCACAGGTGCGCTTCTGTTGTTACTTACCCTGGGAAATAAAGTTCTTCTCAAATTTCTGTAAGAACTCCAAGTACAACAAGTCATCTGATGTCAGTGCTTCTTCCCCAACCACAGCCTTCATTGCCTGCACATCTTTTCCGATGGCATAGCAAGCATACTGCAGAAAATGAGAAATAATGTAAATCTCCATATATACGTTATGTGCCTAATGCGCATTAGATGAATAAACTGGTGTGCACAACTGCTTGTATTACAAACCCAATGGTTTTAGTCACTATTGAGATGGTGGCCTTTCTTTATTTCTTTCATTGTTAAATAAGCAGCACAACTGCAACATTGAGGAACATTGGGAAGCAAATAAACATATTAGAATGACTTCGGCATGATCATGTGACACTGAAGACTGGAGTAATGATGTTGAAAATTCAGCTTTGGATCACAGGAATTAACTACGTTTCAAAATATAAACAAAATACATACATATACATACACATATACACACACACATATATTATATATATATATATATATATATATATATATATATATATATATATATATATATATATATATATATATATATATGATTTTTTTTTTTATTTCATACCAGCTGGTTGGAAACATCTGAGTGGTCTTTGCGTGTCATTCCTTCACCAATGGCTGACTTCATCAATCGAGACAAAGAAGGTAGTACATTGATGGGAGGATAGATCTGTATAGAAATATCAACAGTTAAACTATTAAACAGCACATGGGATTCAATCATGTACTATACATCTAATGTTCAGACTGTAAGCTTGTTTCCATGACTTGCCTGTCTGTTATGAAGCTGCCTGTCCACATAAATTTGACCCTCAGTGATGTAGCCGGTTAAATCGGGAATAGGATGAGTAATATCTGTGGAGAGAAAATTAAAATATTAACTAAACCAGTTATGACAATTTAAAGAATAAAAGTAGAGTAGATAGATGTTTGCTGACCATCGTTGGGCATAGTGAGAATTGGGATTTGGGTGATGGAGCCATTGCGTCCCTCCACACGTCCGGCCCTCTCGTATATTGTTGCCAGATCAGTGTACATGTAACCTGGGAAACCACGTCGACCAGGAACCTCTTCTCTAGCTGCTGAGACCTTCAAGATGACAGGGTTTAATGCTTAGTCAGGAGTAGCATGATTAGCCTTGATGCTGTTAAATCGATTAATTGCGATTAATCACAAACAAAAAAAGTTTGAAAAAGTTTATGTTTACGTAACGTGTGAATACTGTATTTTTATGTACAGTTGAGGTTAAAAGTTTACATCCCCCTTTCAGAATTATTAAAAATGTTATTTTACCAAAATAAGAGGGATCATACAAAACGCATGCTATTGTTTATTTAGTTCTGAACTGAATAAGATATTTCACAGAAAAGATGTTTACATATAGTCCACAAGAGAAAATAATAGTTACATTTATAAAAATAACCCTGTTCAAAAGTTTACATACGCTTGATTCTTAATACGGTGTTGTTACCTGAATGATCCACAGCTGTGTTTTTTTGTTTAGTGATAGTTGTTCATGAGTCCCTTGTTTGTCCTGAACCGTTAAACTGCCTGCTGTTCTTCAGAAAAATCCATCAGGTCCCATAAATTCTTTAGTTTTCCAGCATTTTTTGTATTTGAACCCTTTCCAACAATGACTATATGCTTTTGAGATCCATCTTCTTATAATGAGGACAACTGAGGGACTCATATGCAACTATTACATAAGGTTCAAACACTCACTGATGCTCCAGAAGGAAAAAACATGCATAAAGAGCCAGGGGGTGAAAACTTTTGAACAGAATAAAGATGTGTACATTTTTCTTATTTTGCCTAAATATCATATTCTTTTTATTTAGTACTGCCTTTCAGAGGCTACAGAAGATAGTTACATGTTTCCCAGAAGACAAAAGTTAAATTCAAAAAGTTTTCACCCCACAGCTCTTAATGCATTGTGTTTCCTTCTGAAGCATCAGTGAACATTTGAACCTTCTGTAATAGTTACATATGAGTCCCTCAGTTGTCCCCAGTGTGAAAAGATGGATCTCAACATCACACAGTCATTGTTGGAAAGTTTTCAAATACACAAAAATGCTAAAAAAAAAAAAAAAAAAAAGAAAAAAAAAATTCAAAGAATTTGTGGGACCTGAAGAATTTTTCTGAAGAACAATGGGTAGTTTAACTGTTCAGGACAAACAAGGGACTCATGACTATCACTATCTACTACAACTATCACTAAACAAAAACACACAGCTGTAGATCATTCAGGTAACAACACAGTATTAAGAATCAAGTATATATATTCAACTATTATTTTCTCTTGTGGACTATATGTAAACATTTTTTATGTGAAAAATCTTATTCAGGTCAGTAGTAAATAAAAAATAACATGCATTTTGTATGATCCCTCTTTTTTTTGGTAAAATAGTTAACATTTTTAATGATTATGAATGGGGGATGTAAACTTTTGACCTGAACTGTATATATATATATATATATATATATATATATATATATATATATATACACATATGTGTGTATATATATATATATATATATATATATATATATATATATATATATATATAAGAAATATATGTAATATATATATTTCTATATTATATAAACACAAATCAATGTGACAGCCCTAAAATTCACACACTGTACCTCTCGTAAAGCTTCAGCGTAAGAGCTCATGTCGGTCAATATGACCAGCACGTGTTTCTCACACTGGTAAGCCAGAAACTCAGCTGAGGTAAGCGCAAGGCGAGGGGTGATGATGCGTTCAATCCTGCAACAGGAAATCAAACATTTCGGTCAAAATACTTCGGTAAAAATCATATTTTTTAGTTATTTACTTTTTAGTTATTTACTTATAGGACATTTTGAACGATACTCATTTAATTTTCATGTCATTTAGCATTTTATGAATGTTTTTACGGTGCATATTCGAAACCTGAAAGGCTATGTATGGGTTTGGAATTACACAACGGTGAGTAAATGATGACCCTGTTTCATTTTTGGGTCAACTATCTCTTAAATTTTTAAGAATATTTGAAAAGATACCGACGTGGGATCATTGGCCAAATTTAAAAAGAGGCACACGTTGTCCATGGACCCGTTCTCTTCGAAATCAGACTTAAAAAATCTTGCAGTCTCCATGTTGACCTAAAGATACAAGTAATATCATGAAAATCTCTCAATGGTATGGATGTAGATCGCAAACTTTTCATCAAATGCGCTCCTCACCCCCATGGCAGCAAACACAATGGCAAAGTTCTCCTCGCTGTAATCCATCACATCTTTGGACTTCTTCACCAACCCCGCCTGACGACAGATCTGTGCAGCAATCTACAGCAAAAAACACATATTACAGTGAGGAAAAACATAAACAGTTTCAAAGTTCAATTGTTAAGTAATTAGACTTAAATTAAAATAGGCATTTTGGGTATTTTCCGCAATTTTACTGTCGCAAGAGTGCAATGGTTAGACCGGCTTGATCTGAGTCACTGTGTCTGATTAACTGTGTGTATTTGTACAGATTTTTACGTTTGCTATTGCCATTTCGTATTTTACATACACTACTGTTCAAATGTTTAGTCAATAAGACTGTTTTCTATTTGAATGTATTTTAAAATATAATTTATTTCTGTGATGCAAAGCTGAATTTTTAGCATCATTACTCCAGTCTTCAGTGTCACATGATTCTTCAGAAATCATCTTATGATGCTGATTTGCTGCTCCAGAAACATTCATTATTATTATCAATGTTAAAAACAGTTGTACTGCGTAATATTTTTGTGATATATTTTAAGATTCTTTGATGAATGGAAGGTTCAAAGGAACAGAATTTATTTGAAAATTAACTATAAAACATAATTATAAAGTAATGCCTTATAAATGCCTTTACTGTCACTTTTGATTAATTTAATGCATCCTTACTGAATAAAAAGTAAGAATCACCTTCAAATTCTCTTCAAGGAGAATAACCTTTTGTATAATCATGCTTTTATATACTCAAAACTTTCATGACTTTAAGATGAAAAACAGAGGAGAATAAGACATTTAAAAAACCAACAGCAGTCTCACCTCATTGTGGGGTAGACCAGCTGCAGAAAAAATGGGGATTTTTTGGCCTCTTGCAATACTGTTCATGGCATCAATGGCAGAGATGCCGGTCTGGATCATTTCCTCAGGATAAATACGACACTGTGGATTAATCGGCTGACCTACAGGAATCATGAGGAAATTGTATGGTAAACAAAACATCAATACTCAGAAATGCCACTGATGACAATTTGTGAGTGTAATAATTTATGTGGCCTCATTGAAATGTACCCATAATGTCTAAGTAGTCCTCCGCCAACACTGCAGGCCCTCGGTCAATCGGCTTTCCAGAACCGTTGAAGACCCGACCTGTAACAGACTTCTAGTTTCAGCAAATACACATGATAAAAAAAGCATGACATGGCTTCAGGATATCCCCTTTTTAATTCTTACCCAGCATATCCTCAGACACAGGCGTGCGCAAAATGTCCCCTGTAAATTCACATGTGGTTTTTTTGGCATCAATACCAGATGTTCCCTCAAACACCTAAACATGAAATAATGAGGGATGCTACTGATCAGATTTCCACAGTGGAGAGAAAAAAGTAAAACATGGGTATTTTAGAACGTCTCAGTCCCTGACCTGAACCACAGCTTTGGAGCCTGTGACCTCCAGCACTTGTCCACTCCTTTTGGTGCCATCAGGTAGAGTCAGATGGACAATCTCAGCATACCTGGGGAACTAAATCAGATATTAAAATGTTACTGAACAACCGGTTACCATTACACCAAGAACTTCAGAGTAATCCAGTTCTTTCTTTATTATTTCTTTCTTCAGTAAAGGTTCTTAATTGGCATCGATGGTTCCATGAAGAACCTTGAACATCCATGGAACCTTTCAAATGCAGAAAAGGTTCTTTATAGTTGAAAAAGGTTCTTTAGATTTTTAGGTTCTTTGAAAAACTGTGGACTGAAAGGTTCTTTGGGGAACCAAAAATGGTTCTTCTATGGCATCACTGCAAAAACACCCTTTTGGAACCTTTATTTTAAGAGTGTAGATGGGTTATTGAGTAGAAGTGGGCAAGTTGTCTTTACCATTTATAGGAAAATATTTTATATTGGTTTTATATATTTTATACCCAGTAAGCAAGCAGAGAGTTGTTGTGCCACATTTGGATGCATTATGTTTCTAAAACACAGTGTAAATCAGATGTGTAACAAGGGCAATAAATAATATAGAAATCCAATACCTTCACTTGATCCAAAATCACCAGGGGTCCATTAACACCAGCAACGGTTTTATACGCTGTGCACACAATAAACATCAATGTCACAAGAGGTTTTTCATAGTCTAAATCAAATCACAAAGACAACTAAGTCACAAATTCTACAAAGCTTTTTTTTTTTTTTCTTTTAATTACATAAACAAAGATCAAACAGACTGCATTAAGAAAAATAAATACAGTAAAAAAAATAAAGCACATATCACCTGATAAAATATGACATCATGCTATGGTCATAGTGTCTTAAAAAGAAAAATAAAGAAATAGAATGAGAATGTCATTTATAATGTAGAAAAACATAAACCCAAATAGAAATAAATAACAGAGATGCTCATAATCAAAAAATAAAAGGTCATGATGCCTAAGAAATGTGTTATTCCTAACATTTTATTTATTTATTTATGCTTGCTTGCTTAAGAGATAATGAGATTCTTTAACTAAAAAGACTTCTTAAAAAGATATTTGAGAATTAAAATCTTTAAATAAATTTTTTTTTAAGGCTCCTTGCAAGTTGTGATGTCATCAGTGCCTCTGATGATGCTGCCATCTATGGCAAGCCAATTTAACATTATTCCTGTATTTTTATGTTACTAGTACTTATTTTGATTTCTAGTTTAAAAAAAAAACAAATAAAGAGGATTCTACTCAATTTTACTAGCAACTATTCATTACATACTAATACCAAGACTTTAGATATTATATATATGTATAAACTTTAGATATATACACTCATATTACTTATGAATGGGAGAAATGGGAGAAACTTCACTAATTGGTAAAGTCATCATGTCAGTGCAGCTGACATTAGAAGCTCTGGTTGCTATAGAAAAAGCCAGTTATTTTTAACAATAATTTTGAGACAGCTGTTGTCATATTCCATTGGTGATTTCAAATATGAAATTTAACTGTAAACATATTTTGAGAATTTGATGTTTCCCATTCAAAGAGATAGGAGGTGTACTTGCACGACTGAAATAGCTGCCCAAGAGACGTTTCAAAGATGGCCGCAAGTAAAATGCCTTGCCTTAAAGGGACTTTGTTTATACTTCGTTCAATAGAGGGTTTTCACGACCCGTCATCAATCGGCCATATTGGCGGCACTGAATGTAAACAACGCCAATGAACCAAACTAAACTCACATATTTTGCTAATTATTGCTGCTGAAAATGGTCAATTATTGTCATGTTTTGGGGGCTGTACTAATCGGTCGGCCGGGGAAAAAACATTTGGAGTACTATAGACTGCCAAAAGTTATAACAAATCTAGGAGAAGAGTGAAAAACAACTGTCTGAAGAACAAAAGGCGTTTGTGGTTGACCAAACTAAACCAGGATTTCCAGGGCAAGAATCTTGACAACATTCATGTTTGTTCTTAACATTTCCAGTCAGGTAGGTGAAATATTAGGCTAATACCTTAATTAATACTGCTCGTACATATCTTAACCACTTATTAACTTTAGTTTGTCAAAATATTGCACCCTTTCCTGCTTACTAAGTCCTTCTCTATATGATTTAGCAGCTTCCACACATTTTTTCAGTGGTTTAGACAGGATAAATTAGCAGAACAACGTATTTAGTACTACATTAACCGTGCAATCCTGCTGTTGTTTACATCCGAGTATATCCAATATAGCCACACATCCAGGTAACTAACCAAATCGTGACCCAGGTGCAAACCCTCTATAATCACTAGTATCTTTCAGTTTTACTATTAGCATCTTCTTAAATACTAGTATGTATTTCTTTCCTGCTTTCAGTAGTAAGATATATCTTGTCCATTGCTACTGATAACAAATGTTATATTTTGGTCATTATATTATATGGTGATCTGTGGTTGAGATATTGACTATTCATTTAAACTAGTTTGTAGTACTTCTATATGTTACTTAATATGACATAAGAAGTAATGAAAAAGAACTAGTTACATGGACACAGATACTAGTTAAGGGACTAGTCTAAATGTTAAAACGGCTTGCCATGACGCCATCACGACGCAGGTCTTACATGCATAAACCTAAAACCTGCATCACGCTGATTTTTAACGTAATATTTGGTGAAGATCCAACCAAACATTGAATTGATTTTAATATCATGCAATTAGACGTAAACAATATGCAATTGTACGGAAAATATTTTGTAGTTAACAAACTGACCCTGGATTTACCTGACCGCATATATGGATCAGAGATGTACAATATCAGATATGCTAAAAATTAGATGATAAATGTCTGCAGCTGAAAATAACATGATTGAACATGAAAATAGCAGATGCAGTGCAAATACAGAGCACGTCATTCATTCGTTGCGACATACAGACATCGTTTGATCGCTATGGTGGTGGGTTTCTGTTTGCAAGGGCCCTTCATAGTCAGCAGTGGTCACTCACTTAATCTCGGCTGAGAAATGTAGTCACGAGTCACGGCAAGGACATTTTCCCGAACGGCGACGTGTTTGCTCCCGGTAACAGCGGATGATATTTCGCTCACGGCTCCGCTCACCATTCCCCTAAGAGCCTTCATGATGACTATACTACACAAAAATCACTACTGTAAGCTGAGCGTGAGAACACGGTTGCACATGCGCAATGGTGCTTACGTGTTTCTCCCCCCTCCCCTTTTCAAAATCGACGCAGTGAACGCTGACGCCCTCTAGAAGTGTTTGTGTTGTTGACACGATCACCTGTGACAGTATAATATGCTTTATATTTCATACTATTAAAATAACAACCTGAGTAAAATGTGAGTTGAACTGAAAAAAAAAAAAAAAAAAAAAAAAAAATGAATTTAAGAATTTAAACCTATTTATGTTTCCCTTTTGCTTGAATAATACCAGCTCTAGAGCTGCATAAACTTTGTGCAAATCAGATTTGAGAATTAACATTGAACCATCTGTACAATAAAAAATAAAAATAGTGCAGAATGTTAAATGTTTTGAACGTTTTACATCATACAGCCTCTCTGTTAAAACGTTTTGTTTATTTCATTATTAGATATTATTAATTTTTTATAATTACTGTAAAATTGTAAATATTGTAAATGTATGGAGAAAATAAACCTTTCATATTAAACATTATAACAAAACATTCTAAAAGAACAACAAATAATAAAACAGTTGTCATGCACATATATTCTTCAAAATTAAACTAACATAATAGTTAATTTTGTAATTACTGTAAAATTGTAAATGTATGTAGAAAAAATCTTTCATATAAAAGATTCTAACAAAAGAAAATCTAAAATTCCAACAAATAAAAAATTCTAACAAAATAATAAAAAATAATCATGCACATATACATACTTTAGAATTAATTAAAATAATATAATTGTTAATTTTGTAATTACTGTAAAATTGGACATGCATGGGGAAAATTATAACATATACGCTATGCATATATGTACACACACACACACACACACATATATATATAACTTCAAAATTAAAATAACATAATTGTTCACTTTAAAATTACTGTAAAATTGTAAATGTATGGAGAAAATGAACGCATATAAAAAGAATTCTAAAAATAATAACAATAAAAAATAACCAAGCACAAATTTCTCTTTCTCTCTCTCTATATAAAAATTAAAATTAACTTCAAAATTAATTAAAATAAAATAACTGTTTATTTTAAAATTACTGTAAAAATTAAAAAATATATATAAATAATTGAATAACTATGCATAGATCTCTCTCTCTCTCTATATATATATACTTCAAAATAACATAGAATTATTAATTTTATGATTATTTTAAAATGATTAAAGTAGAAGTATTTATGCCTGCATGCATACTAATTTAAATGAGAAAAAAAAAAGTCAAAATAGACTTCCATTCATATTTAACCAGAAACATTGATATTTAGAAACATTCTTTTCTTTTATTTTTATTGCAAATTCAACACACAAATTTAACTTTTCAGTACAACATCTAAAGTCCTAAAACTGTTGAAGAAACCAACTATTATTCTTCATGGGCAAAAACAAAAATATCCCATGTTTCTTATAATAAAGTAAAAAAGCATTTCAGTAATATCTTTTAGGCAAAAGTCAAGACAAAACAATAGCAAAACAAACACATTTCATCAAATAAAAAATACTTGAGAAAAAAGAGAGTTCTTAATCTACACATCAAATTAAACTTTTTTGGTGATTTCTTTTTGTCATTACATTGAAATGGCTTCTTAATGATGTTCGATCATTACCATCAACATCCAAATCTCATAGAAAAAACCATACAATTGATACATTTATTTACATCATCTTAACAAAAAACATCAATAATGGAAGCTCCTCACACACAAATATTGAATTTAGGTCTTGGTAAGATTTCTACCCGTATCATCTTACATGATCTAGAATTGCTTGTGCATCATTAATATGAGACATAATGTTTCCTTTTCTCATGTTACAGCTACTGTATAATTACATCAAATGTTACACAATTTTGTATCTTGCAACATCATTAAATGCAATTAAAGGTTATTCTTTTAATAATGGCAAATCTATAGCTTAATACAAGTATGACATAGTCCTTCATACAGCATAACCAAATCTGCTGTCATACTTTGCAGTGCTGTAGCTGGTGGTAGTGGAGGGCGGATGCTCATTTTGGGTTTGGCCCACCTGACTGTAGGCCACACCTGAACGGAAGCTGGAGATTCGGCTGTTGGGGCGACTCTCAGGCGCTGGAGCGTCCTCTCTTTAAGGACAGAAAGAAAAGAAAGGACATCAGAGTCTCATTATCATCATCAAACTTCATATAATTGAAAGAAATGGAGGGGTTGATTTCACCTAATATCATTGGAAAACTCTTTTTCATGTCGATTCCGGTTACATTTGAAGACGAGAAGCCATATAATGATCAGAATGATCATAATGAGCAGTAAACATCCAACAACGGTTCCTGTGATGACTCCTGCTCTATTAGGAGCTGTGGACGATTAAGAAACCGAGGAATTAGTTAGCATAAAATCACTGGTCTGATGAGCACTGGAGTTTATCTATATGCTTCACTTACGCTTCACAGCTTGAAGGTTAAGCCGACAGCTCACTTTCCCAACAGCATTGGACACTTCACAGGAATAGACACCGGAGTGGCTTACAGAGTGATTACTGATTAGAAGTTCACCTGTGAGGGAGTCTAAATGTATGGAGAAAGGAAACCTTTCATGTAAGAAATGGTAACATAATGAAAAAACATAAGTCATTGGAGTTTTATCTAAATGTTATTATAAGAAATAACAAATATAATTGAAAAATACATAGAAAATTTTCATTTTAAATAATTTTTAATATTTCATGTTTTATAGTAGAGATAATTGGCAAAACATCCCCTTTGGAGTATTCATTTGGAAAATCAATTTTAAAAAAATGAAGTAAATAATGTTGCTTTTATTATATATACACTACCGTTCAAAAGTTTGGGGTCAGTAAGACTTGTAATAGTCTTTAAAGTAGTCTCTTATGCTCATCAAGGCTGCATTTATTTGATTAAAAATATAGAAAAAAAAAATATTGCAAAATGTTTTTACAATATAAAATAATGTTTTTTTATTTTAACATACTTTAAAATAGAATTTATTCCTGTGACGAAAAGCTGAATTTTTATCAGCTGTTACTCCAGTCTTAAGTGTCACATGATCCTTCAGAAATCATTCTAATATGCGGATTTATAATTAGAATGATCAATGTTGGATAATATCAACAGTTGTGCTGCCAAATATTTTTTGGAACCTGTAATTTTTTTTTTCAGGATTCTTTCATGAATAACAAGTTTAAAAAGTACAGTGTTTATTCAAAATATAAATATTTTATAACAATGTAAATTATTTATTATTAACTTTTAATAAACTTTTAATTATTAACTTAATACATCCTTGGTGAATAAAAGTATTAATTTCTTAAAAAAAAAAAAAAAAAGAAAGAAACAATAAAAATGTACTGACCCCAAACTTTTGAACGGTAGTGTATATCATAAAAAGCTTGGTATTATTCTGCAAATGCTATAATTTATATATCACAATAAAAGTTATATATAAATATAAATAAAACTTACATTTAAAAAAGTAACTATTAAAGTGATGGTTTGAATAAAAGTGACTTTATTATCGCAATTGCAAGTTTACATCTCGCAATTTTGAGATATATACTTGCAACTGTGTGTTACAAAGTCATAACTGTAAGATATAACCTTGCAGTTCTCAGAAATTAAGTCGAAACTGCAAGATATAAACTCATAATTCTGAAAATTGTTTATAAAAAAATCTGAATTGTGAGTCAAAATTGCACGTTTATTTCTCAGAATTGTGGCTTATTTTTCTCAGAATTGCGAGTTTGTATCTTGCAACTCTTATAATACGCTATTGCGAGTTAAGTGAGAATTGAGACAAACTCGCAATTCTGTATATATCACAATGCAGACTTTATTTCTTAGAATTTCAACTTTATTTCTCACAATTCTGAGAAAAAGTAAGGATTGCGAGTTTATATCACAATTCTGAGAACAAAGTAAGATTTGCGAGTTTATATCTCACAATTCTGAGAAAAAAGAAGTCAGAATTGCGAGTTTGAATCATGCAATTCTGAGAAAAAAGTCTTGTAATTCTGACTATATTTCTCAGAATTGCGAGTTTGCATCTCACAATTCTGAGAAAAAGTAAGAATTGCGAGTTTGTATCAGGCAATTCTGAGAAAAAAAGTCAGAATTGTCCATTTATTGTCAATTTATATCTCGCAATTCTGACTTTATTTCTCAGAATTTCGACTTTATTTCTTAGAATTGCGAGTTTACATCCCAAAAAGTAAAAATTGTGAGTTTATATCTAACAATTCTGAGAAAAAAGTAAGAATTGCGAGTTATCCAGCAATTCGGACTTTATTTCTCCCAATTGCTAAATTATATCTCACAATTCTGACTTTATAACATGCAACTGTGAGTTTATACTTCACAATTCTGAAAAAAAAAAGTCAGAATTGTGAGTTTGTATCATGCAATTCTGAGAAAAAAAAGTCAGAATTGTCTAATTATATCTCACAATTCTGACTTTATAACACGCAATTGCGAGTTTATATCTCACAATTCTGAGAAAAAAAGTTTTGTAATTCTGACTATATTTCTCAGAATTGCGAGTTTATTTCTTGTAATTGTAAGTTTACGTCTCACAATTCTGAGAAAAAGTAAGAATTGCGAGTTTGTATCAGGCAATTCTGAGAAAAAAGTCAGAAAGGTCCATTTATTGTCAATTTATATCTCGCAATTCTGAATTTATTTCTCAGAATTTCGACTTTGTATCTCACAATTCTGAGAAAAAGTAAGAATCACGAGTTTATATCTTACAATTCTGAGAAAAAGTAAGAATTGCGAGTTTGTATTATGCAATTCTGAGAAAAAAAAGTCAGAATTGTCCATTTATTGTCAATTTATATCTCGCAATTCTGACTTTTTTTCTCAGAATTGCGAGTTTACATCTCACATTCCTGAGAACAAAAAGTAAGAATTGCGAGTTATCCAGCAATTCTGACTTTATTTCTCGGAAGTGCTAAATTATATCTCACAATTCTGACTTTATAACATGCAACTGTGAGTTTATATTTCACAATTCTTAAAAAAAAAAAAGTCCGAATTGTGAATTTATATTGCAATTCTGACTTTATTTCTCAGAATTTCGACTTTATTTCTTAGAATTACGAGTTTGTATCTCACACCTCTGAGAAAAAACTAAGAATTGCGAGTTTAAATCATGAAATTCTGAGAAAAAAAGTCCAAATTGTGAATTTATATCTTGTAATTCTGACTATATTTCTCAGAATTGCGAGTTTATTTCTCGTAATTGCGAGTTTACACCTCACAATTCTGAGAAAAAGTAAGAATTGCGACTTTGTATTATGCAATTCTGGGGAAAAAAAATCAGAATTGTCCATTTATTGCCAATTTATATCTTGCAATTCTGAGAACAAAAAGTAAAAATTGTGAGTTTATATCTAACAATTCTGAGAAAAAAAAGTAAGAATTGCAAGTTATCCAGCAATTCTGACTTTATTTCTCGGAATTGCTAAATTATATCATATAATTCTGACTTTATAACATGCAACTGTGACTTTATAACTTTATAACATGACTTTACAACAACGAAAAGTTTATATTTCACAATTCTGAAAAAAAAGTCAGAATTGTGAGTTTGTATCATGTGATTCTGAGAAAAAAAAAAAGTCAGAATTGTGGAATTATATCTTGCAGTTCTGACTTTATTTCTCAGAATTTTGACTTTATTTCTTAGAATTGCGAGTTTGTATCTCACAATTCTGAGAAAAAGGTCAGAATTACGAGTTTATATGTAACAATTCTGATAACAATAACAATTCGCAATTGCAAGAAAAAAAGTCAGAATTGTGTTTTTTATTTTTTATTCAGTGGCAGAAACGGGCTTCCACAGATTTGCATATAGTTTTAGGGAGTCAAAACGGTTGAGAATCACTGATGGAGAAGCAGCATGTCATTACAACACATTACCAGCAGAGGTAGCACTCACTCTGAATGGCGTCTGGAGGAATGGGACCGCCGCTCTCTCTCCTCCATGAATACAGCAGAGGTGCGGTGCCTTGATCCGATCTGCACCGAAGAGATGCTGGCTCACCCACGGCTTCACCACCGTCAACCCAACACTTCGGCACAGACGGCCTCACTGCCACAAAGAGAGTCAAAAAATTGTTCTAATTCACCTATACAAATTAAAGACTGGATAATTGCATTCACAATCAACTCAATAAGTCAGCTCAGACAGCCTCACCGCCACATAGAGAGTCAAAAAACTTATAATTCACCCATACAAAATCAAGATTGTTTAAATGAATGAGCAATTTTGTAGAGAGCCAAAAGAACTTCTGTGAAGTGGTGCACAGCTATTATCCCCAAGGACTTCCCTTCAGAGGATTTTCTGAAAGGTTTTTTATTTTAAAATTTTCAAACTGTTTGCACTTTTTCAACGGCTCTGAGTTTGCCTGAACACATCTTCGTTTCTACTGGCCGAATGAACCGATAGCCCCGCCCCCAAATAAGCGCAATTGGTACTTAAAAGTACAATTTCATCAAGGAAATTTAAAGAGCCCTCACAGAAACGTTATGCTACTTTATGTTGCAAACTGGTATTTGTTATCATATTTCATTTTTCATCATAATCATAAACTCGCCATAGTGCAAATAGTTTTACAGTTTACTTCACTTATTCTTTACCTAATGGCTAATGAACCTCGTACATTCACAGAAAATACCTTACTTCAGTGTTGCAAAATAAAGTTAATATTGTAAAAAGACATATGTGACATTACCCATCACAATCAGTGATATTTTTCGGCTGTCCACTCCCGGTGCCTTTTTGACTTTGCACTGATATGTTCCAGCATGACTGGCAGTCAGCGAGGCGATCGATAGAGAAGCATCTCCCTGGGATGGGTCTGTAGCTGTGAAGTCTACACCTTTCATTAAATCGGGGTCACCATGGGTGTATCTCCTTCCTGCTGTGTATGATATGATCTAATAAACAAAATATTAAAATATCCGTTAAAGGTGCTAATTGTTTTTGAATACAAATTTAAAACAACACTGAGACTCAATGGTAGTCTATTTGTCATTTATTTCATGGATAGGAAGCAGCCGCAGAGCGGCTTACGCACCATCTGGTCTTTTTTTGTGGTGTCTGGGCTGACAACTGACCACTCAATGTCAAGCTCGCCTATGTCTGCTTGACTAGATGTGTAGGTGCAGTCTAGTGTAACTGGTTCCCCTTGAGCCATCTGAATAGTTTGTGGCCCACTCGAGGTCACTTTCATTGCTGCTGTCACATCTGCAAAAGTATGGTAAAAGATTCATGTGCATCTATCTGCAAAATTCTTTGAAGAGCTGTTTAGTCACAACCTCAGTTTATATGCCAAGGTTAATCGATATAATTTATTTTTAATGCGCTATCATGCTTTGGTAAATTATAATTATGGAATAAAAAGTCATAATTTTCACAGAAAAAAACAATTATAACAAAGTTGAGATAAAATTGTTATAGCTGTTACAGAAAAAACATAATTATTACTTAAAGTCAAAATTAAAAGATAAAAAATCGTAACTATGACGGAAAAATACAATTATTACATAAAGTAAAAATTATGAGATAAAATGTAATTCTAACAGAAAAAAAAACAATTATGACAAAGTCGAAATTATGAGATAAAAAGACAATTCTGACAGAAAACCAAACAATTTTGGCAAAGTTAAATTCTATGAGATAAAAAGTTACAGTTATGACAGAAAAAAAACATTATTACATCAAGTTGAATATATGAGATAAAAAGTTACAATTATAAGAAAAAAAAACAATTATGACAAATTAAAATTATATGAGATAAAAAGTTATAATTATGACAAACATAATTATTATATAAATTCAAAATTAAAAGATAAAAAGTCATAATTATGACAGAATTTTTTTTAACAGTCAAAATTATGAGATAAAAAGTCATAATTATGACAGAAAAGACAATTTTTACATAGTCACAATTATTAGATAAAAGTCATAATTATGACAGAAAAAACAATTACGACAAAGTTAAAATTGTGAGTTAAAAAGACAATTATGATAGAAAACAGAATTATGACAAAAGTCAAATTATATGAGATAAAAAGTTATAATTACAACAGAAAAAAACAATTACGTGAAGCCAAACTGTGAGATAAAAAGTTAAAATTTAAATAAAAAGACAATTATGATAGCAAGACAATTATGACATTTAAAAATGAGATGAAAGACAATTATGATAAGACATTTATGAAATTAAAAAGAAAATACGAGATAAAAAGACAATTATGATAGCAAACAATTATGAAATTAAAAGAAAATTAGATAAAAGGACAATTATGATAGAAAATACACAATTATGAGTCGAATTGTAAAAAGTCATTATTATGACATAAAAAGTCAGAATTATGACATAAAGTCATAAATATTATGTAGAAACTAATCAAATTTTGCTTCTATGCCAAAGGTGACTTTTTAGGCCATAATTGTGACTTTTTAATCTTATTATTTCTTAGATATTACTTAATTACCGTATAATGTTGACTTTCTTTTAGAAAAAAAAAAAAAAAAAACTTATGTGAAGGAAACTGGCTTCCATAAATTACATACAGTCACACTTACAATATAAATTTTGAACAAAATTTTGACTACAACATAACCTCACATCTTTGTGGTAGTTCTAGTTAATAGCAACTAATTAGCATCTTAGTGGTTCCAAAATTCACATTTTAAATATGACTCTGTGTATTTTATATTGTAGAACATGAAAGTAACTTCAAGCACAGACCTTATTTTACACATAAATTGAAAACTGCTATTTCAAAAAATGATTTCAGAGGAAATCCATGTCTTGAAACTGCCAGCTCTCTCATTTTATGAATTACAAACTGACTACAAACATCTTCAAACTATAACTGTAAATACAGCATTTTGGTCAACAAACTTTTAAAGGGATAGTTCACCAAAAATGAAAATTCTGTCATTAATTACTCACCCTCATGTCGTTCCAAATGACCTTCGTTCATCTTCAGAACACAAATTCGGATATTTCTGATGAAATCTGAGAACTTTGTGACCCTGCGTAAACAGCAACGCAACTGACAAGGCCCAGAAAGTTAGTAAGGACATTGTTAAATTAGTCCAAAAATATCTTAATTTGTGTTCCGAAGATGAACGAAGGTCTTACAGGTTTGGAATAATTAATATCAGAATTTTCATTTTTGGGTGAACCATCCCTTTAATTGTGATTTCCTGAAACGTCAAACCAGAAATAAGCTTTAAGCTTAGCTAGACTTTGAATTAATCTGTTCTTTCTACTGTAGGTCATTTTTTCTATGTCATTCAAAGTCCAAGGATGATTTTCAATTAGCCTATAATTCCAAAATCCCTAATATTCCTGGTTTCATGCTAACGGTCTGTCCTGGTGCTCACTCATGAATGATTCATATGAGCTCATATAATGAAACTCTCCAAATGACTAATATCTGGATTTGGTCCAGATGCTTGTGTATAAATCCCATCATACATCCATGACTCGGATGAAGAAAAACTTTCAGGCCTAATTGAGGAACTTTAGCTGTGTTGTGAGTAGAATGCCAAATTAACCTGGTCTAGAATGCACTGGAATTCAAGTTTCAAAGTACATTGCGAAGAAACTTACTTGCTTTGAGAAAAAACACGACGAGCACAGTCAATATCATAAATGAGGACGACGGGGACAAACTTGCAAGTCTAACATAAGGCCATTTCAGACATCTGTAAAAGATGAAAGCAAAAACACAGCGAAAGCTAGAGAAGAAGAGCACGACTAAAAGTCCCTGTGAGGGAGATAATGAGCATGTCTTGCTGGGTACCATATTTTGAACTTTCAATGGTAACACACAGTACCTTGTGCTGCAGCAACGTTTTTGTACAGTCATGTTTGGACACCTTCCTTTGTGCCACTTCCTCGCATTCAGCTGTTTGAAGTTTTTAAGATACACGCTTGAGTCTAGAAGTGAAAAGAGACTGCAAAAAGCATATATATTTTACACCAGCAATTCATGGTCGGTTCTGTCAGTACAGATAATTATTGAAACAGACAGTTACAGATAGTTATTGAAATCCCCAAAATTATCAGTTTTTTGGGAAGTTGTTACGCTCAGCGTGAGCAAAGTTCGAAGTTTTTAGTCTAATGTGATAATGTTTTTGTAAAAAAGAAAATCGAAAATCCTCTCTAGGTCAAAATGACTGGAAACACAGCAAAGAAAATGACATTTTAAACATATGGAAAACAAAATAACATACCTGTAACTTAATAAACACGCTAGCAAACGTTCCAGCTTGTTATAAAGCACTCCAGTTGTAAAATACATGTATCTCACATATAAATAGGACACAAAACCTGGAAAATGTTATATCACAGCAAAGCTACAGTACGCACCTGTTGTGACCCAGAGACATTTTTTACAATCACAAAGTGAAACCTTTCTTATCTACTTCCCTGTGGAGGGAGAAAAGAACACATCTTTGTTTCTTTTCATTTTGTAACACACTCTATTCTTCCTCCTACACTATTTTGAGCTCCTGTAACCTCATTGTTCGGCCAAATCTATCCTGTACCAAAAATTACACAACACAACAAGAAACATTTTGGCTGCTTTTATGCTGATCGACCGGAACAACAGGTTCCTCTGTGCAAATGTTTATCTGAGCTAGAAAACAGGCCATGAAAACACAGATATATCTACCATTATATATAAAGACTTACACATGGAAGGCCAGTTCATCTCTCTGCTCCAGTCTTCATGCACGTCACCTTCTGAATGGCTTCACTGTGAGACAGCAAGTCACCTCTGGTATCAAGTGAAGGTGGTGCCATGGTGATGTGGTCCTCAGAGACTGGTCTCAGGTGACAACTGGTTACTCCACTCAGAAAAACAAAGGAGAGAATAATAAATTCTTGAAAGGTTTTAGTACATCAACATGCACGGTAATTGTTGAATGCGATTATGTTTATTCACAATAAACAGTGCCTTTTTACCAAGCTAACATGCAGTGGAAGTCCATCTAAAGGTGGTTCCTTTACAAGGTTTTCTCGTGACGACATTAACAGGTGACTGCAAATCCTCATGCTTTTTGAGAATCTAATGAGAATTAGTAACATAAATGAAAGTGAGAATGAAAAAACATGAAAAAGGCATATATTTAAGACATTTAGCAGCTGCTCTGGCAACTTTGGCTTCACATGTGAGGCTCAGATGGTCAACAGATGGCAGTTAAGGAATTCAGAAACGCTGCTGGGAAAAGAAATTATTCCTAAAGAATATAAATAAACAAAATAACACCGTTAGGCTATTCATATAGCTACAAATGCATGTAGTAAATATAGGAGCTACGAACACTTATAACACTTACAATTAATGTTTTTTATATGTGTGTTTTCACAAAAGCACATACAGTTGAAGTCAAAAGTTTACATGCACGTTGCAGAATCTGCAAAATGTTAATTATTTTACCAAAATAAGAGGGAACATACAAAATGCATGTTAATTTTTATTTAGTGCTAATATGAATAAGATATTTCACATAAAAGACGTTTACATATAGTCCACAAGAGAAAATAATAGTTGAATTTATAAAAATGACTCTGTTCAAAAGTTTACATACGCTTGATTCTTAATACTGTGTTGTTACCTGAATGATCCACAGCTGTGTTTTTTTGTTTAGTGATAGTTGTTCATGAGTCCCTTGTTTGTCCTGAACAGTTAAACTGCCTGCTGTTCTTCAGGTCCCACAGATTCTTTGGTTTTTCAGCATTTTTGTGTATTTGAACCCTTTCCAACAATGACTGTATGATTTTGAGATCCATCTTTTCACACTGAGGACAACTGAGAGACTCATATGCAGCTATTACAGAAGGTTCAAGCCCTCACTGATGCTTCAGAAGGAAAAACTATGCATTAAGAGCCAGGGTGTGAAAACTTTTGAACAGGATGAAGATGTGTACATTTTTCCTATATATCATATTTTTTTCATATGGTACTGCCCTTCAGAAGCTACAGAGGATGCTTATATGTTCACCAGAAGACAAAATAAGTTAAATTTACCCTGATCTTCAAATTCAAAAGTTTTCACCCCTTGCTCTTAATGCATTGTTGCATATGAGTTCCTCAGTTGTCCTTATTATGAAAGGATGGATTTCAAAATCATACAGTCATTCTTGGAAGGGTTCAAATACACAAAAATACTGAAAAACCAAAGAATTTGTGGGACCTAAAGGATTTTTCTGAAGAATAGCAAGCAGTTTAACTGTTTAGGACAAACAAGGGACTCATGAACAACTATCACTAAACAACAACAACAAAGCTGTGGATCATTCAGGTAACAACACAGTATTAAGAATCAAGCATATGTAAACTTTGGAACGGGGTTATTTTTATAAATTCAACTATTGTTTTCTCTTGTAGACTATGTAAATGTCTTGAATGTTAAGTATCTTATTCAGGTCAGTACTAAATAAAAAATAACATGCATTTTGTATGATCCCTCCTATTTTGGTAAAATAATTAACATTTTGCAGATTCTGCAGGGTGTATGCAAACGTTTGACTTTAACTGTATTTGAAACATAAATGTATATGATCACTGTTAGAAGAAAGTTGGAAAATTTTTCCCCTTACATGTTGGTGCAGTTTTTGCACTTTTTTCTCTGATGGTTCATTACAGTTCCTGTTGGCCAAAACAATGGTTTCATAGTTTTGTATATTGTAATACATTTTTGCTGTCACTCAGAAATCAAAATAGAGCAATAGGGTCTGGCTGCAGACATCTGCACCTGCACTCTCAGACGACTGCACTTCCGGAATTGACGTCACTTGCAGTCGATTTTATTTTTTATTTTATTTTATTTATTTATTATTATTTTTTTAATTGAATCTCTCAACATTTTACAACAGTAGCCAGGTGGTGAAGACAAGAAAAAAGAAATTAAATTACAATGTCACTCGCAATCGCCACCTGCACTCTCTGCTACCTGCGACGTCACTTGCAATCCACACAAATGGTGCGTGTTGCCAATGGAGACAAGATGCTGTGGTGGTTAAACGATTAAAACTAATTTAGCATAACATACAGGGTCCTACAAGTCATCTGTAGAGGATAAAAACAAGACCCGCAAATCCGTGGCCACAGAACAGCAGAATATGAACGAATATGAATATGAAGCAGAATATGAACGAGAGAATATGAAGTCTCTCGTTAAGCGTTTTCCTCCCGTAGATTAACACTTAATGTGGCTTAATGTATTAAGATGCAATTAAAAGATCAAATTCGATAGTTTATTAATATAATGTATATGTAGGCTATATAGTGTTTTCCTTCGCAAAACGTGGCAATGTGGCATAACGGATTAAGATGATAAAGACTAAACTCAATATGCTCTATTCATTATTAAAACAACTACACACAAGCAGGTGAGCCCAGAACGCAACGCCGCGTACATTCGCGTTTTCCCATAAAGAATAATCTCTACAGCTGTTTTATATCATTGTCTTTTGTTTATATTGATTTTCTATGGGAGGAAAACGTCTATTTAATGCAGTGAGTTCTGGGCACGTCTGCCTGCCTATACAGAGTTGGTCCTTTTAATATCACATAATGCCTTTCTTATGGCGCGTTCATATCTGCTGGTATATCGTTTGACAACAGTAAGGTTTATATTGAATTTGGACTTTATCATCTTAGTCCGTTTTGCCACATTAAGCGTTTGCTGGGCAAGTATAAAAGTGAAAGTTTGCGCATTCATGGCCATATGCTTGATAGAAGTACATTAAATTAATAAACTATATTACAAATTTGATCGTTGAATGGCACTTAATGTATCTTAATACATTAAGCCATATCAAGTGTTAATGGTTTTCTACGGGAGGAAAAAGCGTAACGAGAGACTTTGCGCATTGCGTTCATATTCTGCTGTTCTGTGGCCACGAATTTCCGGGTCTTGTTTTTATCTCCTACAGATGACTTGCAGGACCCTGTACGTTATGCTATTAAATTAATTTTAATCGTTTAACGACCACAGCGTCCTGTCTCCATTGGCAACACGCACCATTTGTGTGGATTGCAAGTGACGTGCAGGTAGCTGAGAGTGCAGGTGGCGATTGCGAGTGGCATTGTAATTTAATTTCTTTTTTCTTGTCTTCACCACCTGGCTACTGTTGTAAAATGTTGAGAGATTCAATTAAAAAATAAATAAATAAATAAATAAATAAAATAAAGTAAAAATAAAATCAACTGCAAGTGACGTCACTTCAGGAAGTGCAGTTGTCTGAGAGTGCATGTGCAGATGTCTGCAGCCAGACCCTTCTCAAATAGAGAGAATAATCAGTTTAAACATTAGTGGGAGGTCTGAGTAAGTAGCCTATCTTCCGGTGTCCCACCACAGTCCACGATCCGCTTTATCAGGGCGAAGTGCCAAGTGCATACTGTACATGGCCAGCAACAAGTGTGCATAATAAAGGCGAACTTTCAACCTTCCTGGCTTTGCAGTTTCTCTGCAGGACAGTCGAGGTGTTCTATTCGTCTGTGCAACAAACTGCATCGCGCTGTTTGCTCCAACAGCTGCAAGAATGAGTGAGGAACATTTTGACGTGGTTGTAGTCGGCGCGGGCCTGTCCGGACTCAGCGCGGCTCGGAGGCTGCAAAAGAGAAACCCGCAACTCAGCGTACTGGTTCTGGAGGCCAGAGGTGCGTCGCAAAACAACAACAACAACAAAAACAGTTTTACCTTAGATATCATTCTTAATCAATTATATAAGTCCGCTTGCACAGTTATACAAAACTTTTTTTTTCTTGTTTGCCGCACACAGACCGTGTCGGAGGACGAACTGTAAGTAAAGACCTGCCAGCTGCGAATGGCGTTGACCAATGGGACATGGGGGGACAGTGGGTTTCCAGGTAAGCTTATCATTACTTAAATAACTGCTTTTGTTATTGCACATTTCATTGGAAGTTTTAATGACACTTTATGCAGCGTTAGCACACGCTTTCAGGCTCTATTTCACGCTCTCACATTTCAATACAATTCCTTACGCCAAATAAAAATAAATCACAATCTGCTCATGCATGTTCTCCACGTTTTGGTTTCGGTTTTTTCGTGATGCTCGGGTTTCCCCCAAGTCCAAAGACATGATAGGTGAATGTAGGCATGCATGTATGTGTGTGTGTGTGTGTGTTATCTCTGCTAAACTAGCCATCTGTCCAGAGTGTTTCCACGTCCACAGTCCAAAACGTTGAGACAGGCTCCAGCATAAGACAAGCAGTTTAAAAAATTATGGACGGGGCTCGATTGGGCTAAATGGCAAAAGAGTTGCGTGACCCCCAAACCAGGGTCTGAAACCAAAACCTGGCAAAAGCCAAATGTGGATAAGTTGTAGGTGTTATTTTAATGCCTTGAGAAATACATAATTTTACTATTATGTTCTAGATAATGCAAATCATATGAATAGAAAGTAATACTTAGCCTATATTTCAGTGGTGTGGTGGCAGTGTTAGTTGCATTGTTGTCTATGCAGGGTCAGAAAGTCAAATGAGAGGTGTAAATGTAAATTCATGTCCCAGTGAATATTTTAGATTTTTTAAATTAATAATGTAATCAATATTGAATTAAAGTCAAGTATGAATCTCATAAAGTGTTTATAAATTCAACTTCTCTGACTTCAAATTCTTTGCCTTCTTTGAATTCAACTTCTTCAAATTTGCCTTCTTCAAATTCAGCTTCTTTAAATTTGATCTAAAATTTGACTTCAACTTTAAATTTAACTTTGCCTTCTTGAAATTCGCCTTCTTCAAATTTGACTTCTTTGACTTTTTAAAATTTGATTTTATTGACTTCTTCAAATCTTTGAAAACTGACTTCTTTAAACTGGACTTTTTCAAATTCAACTTCTTCACCTTATTTGAATTTGACTTCAACTTCTTCAAATCTGACTTCGTCAGATTCGAGTTTGCCTTCTGTGTTGTTCAAATTCAATTTTGACTTCAAAGTTGACTTTAATTTCTTTAAATTCGACTTTGCCTTCTTCAAACTCACCTTCTTCAAATTTGACTTTTTTTTTTTCATTCGACTTCTTCGACCTCTATGAATCTGACTTCTTCAAATTTGCCTTCTTCAAATTCAACGTCTTCAAATTTGACTTTTTTTTAAAATTTGGCTTCTTTGGCTTCTTCAAATTCGACTTTTCCAAATTCAACTTTCTTGACTTCTTTAAGCATTTTACATTTACAGTATTCCAAAATAATAACTTAAAGCTGTAAGAAATTTAACAAAACATTTCATTTGTGAACTTGGGTTCAGCTATTCTTTTTAATAGTTAACTTTTAAGTATTTTTGAATTTTTCGGATCATCAGTCATCAAAACTCAGTAAATATTGGTCACAGACACGGAAATGGCTTCAAATTACACCAAGCTGATTACTCACTAAAAACTCCCACAGATCATGTTTTCATTCCATTCAGTCTTATTTTGACAAAACAAAAGTGGTTATATCTAAGTGTGTGAGTTGTTTACTTACTTTTTAAAATTAGTCATTCCATTAAAGCCATTATTTTGTTAATTCAGACTAATTTGCGAACACAGAACGCTCACAAACACAAGAGGCGGGATTTATCACATGAACCAATCTCAGCCAGTCATAACCAGTCATATCCAATCATATCATGTTGGAGGCATTGCCTCCTCTCATTTGACTTTCATTCATTCTCAATAACACCCTCCAAACTCACCACACTTTAGGGAGTCTGTTAAAACTTAATGGGCTCAAGGGAGGCAAGAGAGATGCTTGTTGTACTGTAACTACATGCATGTAGTTGCATTGCTGTCTATGCAAGGTCAGAAAGCTCTCAAATTTCATCAAAAATATCTTAATTCGTGCTCTGAAAATGAACAAAGGTCTTACGGGTTTGAAATGACATGAGTGTGAGAAATTAATGACAGAATGTTCAGTTTTGAATGAACTATCCCTTTAAATTTATCAGGAAACAGCACACATTTGTGTAATTGGCCTTTTGAACCAAAACCACACTGAAAAACAGTGTTTGTGACAACTAGCTGTGTTTGTGGCAACTAACTTGCTTGTTTTTGAGGTGTGATAATTGGAGCATCCCAAAAGCTAGTTTAAGCCTACAAGCAGTAAAAATGTGTTTTCAAGCGAGATGTTTAGTGCTGTAATCCACTACCCGAACTATTAGAAAAACACCCAAAGCTACTTTCAGAGTCCACTGAGATCAATAAATGGCCGTTGCCTGGGGCTGTGAAAGCCTTCGCTTTAGATGAGGGCAAGCTGGATTTTCATCAACTTACACAAAGTCGATTTGAAGCAGGCGTCCGACTGCCTTTAGCCGTCCGAACGGGTGCAGAAACACAGTTACTGGTAATTTACCTGATTTCCATGTCCTGTAGTTCGCAGACCCATGTCATGGAGCTTATTCAAGAGCTTGGTCTGGAGGTCTTCCCACAATACACCAAGGGCAAGAAGGTGCATCATGTGGGAGGTCCGTACGCCAAAATCAAAACGTACACAACCAGCATGCCGTCATACTCCCCGCTGACCCTGCTGGACTTCACCCAGCTTCTGTGGCGGGTATGAGAAACAGCATCATCTCATCTGACAATTTCTGACAAATTTTTGTTTTATTGAATACTAGAATGTGACTTACAGCCATCATTTCAAATCTTAATGTATTGTATTTAAGATGCATATTTACCTTATTCAGCCACAATCGATCTTGTAGATTGCTCTGGTTTGTATAGATGTACGAAAATGTGCATTTGTCAAGTACATTATATTGCCTAGGTTGATCATCTTACTCGGGCTGTATCAGTTGAAGACCCAATGAGTTCTCCTAACGCTGAGTTCTATGACAGCATGACGCTTCACACCTTCATGGAAAAACATATCTGGACCACACGTGAGCATTGTGCATTTCTTGTATTTTCAATTCACTGCATTATGCAAAGTAGCCCGTTGACATTTGTCAATACTTATCTGTGTGTCCTACAGAGGTAAAAGAGGAGCTGGCCTTGTGCAGCCGTATCGTGTTCGGCATGGAACCCTCTCAGATCTCCTTCCTGTACTTTCTGATGTACGCCGCTGCAGCAGGGGGCACCCTGCGACTCCTGGAGACCACACCTGGCTCGGCGCAGGAGTTTAAGGTCAAGGTGAGGGAGAAAGATAAGGTGGATAAACAACACCGAGACGTGACAGAGATCACTCTCACTATCTACAATTGCTAATTGCACAGTTTCAAGACTGATCATGACTTGAAAGCCCAGATTTAACTGGTTTAAAAGGAATAATTCATACAGAAATTAAAATTGTTATTATTTATTTCTGCTTTCTGTTTTCTTCTGTTGAATACAGAAGTAAACAGTTCCTCCAATATAACAAAAGTTCATAGTGATTAGGAGACGGTCAAGCTCTAAAAAGTATTAAAACCGCCATAAAATTATTAGTATTTAAAATAATTTTAATAAAGTTTTTTTTTTTTTTTTTTTTTTTTTTTTATCAATTCAAGGTGCTTTGTAAAAAAACAAAAATGTAGAAACAGCAGCATGACGCAACCAGTGCACACAAAAAAAAATGTCACATATGGTTTTAAGCAGTTAAGATAATATAAAATATAAGGAAACTGAAAGCATTTATCTCCTCTTTCAAAGTAAAATAATTTACTAAGATTAAGATAAATATATGTGTATTTAGCAGGATATGGATTTTGCTAAATATGTCCCTTTAGACCTACCTATAAAATGGAAAAAGGTGTATTCTGCAGCTCGGAGAAAGTCAAAATTACAAGAAAAATGTCAGAAATTGCCGGTTTCCGGGCTTCTATATAAATGTAAGCACCCCCAGATTTATTTAATCAGTTTTATGAATTATACAAATAACAAAAAGATTATTAAAAAATAAATAAAAATACAAATAAATAATAAAAATATTGTAGAAATAAAAAGATTAATACAAATAAATAATTAAAAAATCATAGAAATAACAAAAAGATTAATAAAAATAAACAAAAAAATACAAATAAATAATAAAAATATTATAGAAATAACAAAATATTAATAAAAATGATAAAAGTACAAATAAATTATACAAATATTGTAGAACTAACAAAAAGATGAATAAAAATAAATAAAAACAAATAATAAAAAATATTGTAGAAATAACAACATTTTACTAAAAATAAAAAATACAGATAAACAAAAATATTACTAAAAAAAAACAAATAAATAATAAAAATAGTAGAAATAACAAAACGATTAAAAAATACAAATAAACAAAAAAGATGAATAAAATAAAAAATACAAATATTGTAGAAATAACAAAAAGATGAATAAAAAATAAATAAAAATAGAAATGAATAATAATCAGTAGACAAAACAAAAAGATGAATAAAATAAAAAATACAAATAAATAATAAAAATATTATAGAAATAACAAAATATTAATAAAAATGATAAAAGTACAAATAAACAAAAATATTACTAAAAGTAAACAAAACAAATAAATAATACAAATATTGTAGAAATAACAAGATTAATAAAAAATGGAAATGAATATTAAACATATAGTAGAAATAACAAAGGTGAATAAAATAAAAATACAAATAAATAATAAAAATACTGTAGAAATAGCAAGACAATTAAAAAATACAAATAAACAAAAAAGATGAATAAAATAAAAAATACAAATATTGTAGAAATAAAAAGATGAATAAAAAATAAATAAAAATAGAAATGAATAATAATCAGTAGACAAAACAAAAAGATGAATAAAATAAAAAATACAAATAAATAATAAAAATATTGTAGAAATAACAAAAAGATTAATACAAAAAAATAAAAAATACAAATAAACAAAAATATTACTAAAAGTAAACAAAACAAATAAATAATACAAAAATTGTAGAAATAACAAGATTAATAAAAAATGGAAATGAATATTAAACATATAGTAGAAATAACAAAGGTGAATAAAATAAAAATACAAATAAATAATAAAAATATTGTAGAAATAACAAGAAGATTAATAAAAAATTAATAAAAATACAAATAAATAATAAAAATATTGTAGAAATAACAAAAATATTACTAAAAATAAATAAAAATACAAAAAAAAATAAAAAATACTGTAAAATAACAAAAAAGTTTAATACAAATAAATAATACAAATATTGCAGAAATAACAAAAAGATTTAATATAAATAAATAAAAATACAAATAAATAATAAAAATATCAAGTTTGAACACCAATATAAATAACAAAAATAAATTATAAATAATTATAATAATAATATAGTGAATAAATTAAATCTAATCGTTAAAAAAAACTCCTAAATGGCTGTGTAGTGTTGGAACTTAGGAAAAGCATCAGATATCAGCAGTTGATTTAGGGGAAAGGGTGAAAAGCAGCTCATTTAGAAGAGCTTTTATCTTCTGCTCCTCTTTTACCTACTTTCTGTCAGCAATGTCTGGCTTGTTTATCTCTCTACCAGATTAGATCTAACCATTGAGCACTGCATATTATCACAGTGCATATTTGCCGTTGCAGTTTTGCAGAATACAGACAATGCAATCTCATAGTCTCAAAACAAAACAGAACTTTCAACATGGCATGATACTTTTTCATAAACCAGATATTTTGAAAGTAATCTCACAATCACTGCACCAGAGAAGAAGCCCAGTGGGCATCGTGCCACAACACAGACATCTGTAAGGAGGTGTTGTGGTGTTTTTCGTGTGGTGAGAGCAGCAGCTGTGGGTGAGCTCAGTGTGATGGCCATCTCTCTCCACAGGGGGGCACTCAGCAGCTGTCAAAGAAGCTGGCGGAGCAGATCGGCAAAGAACGGGTTCGGCTGGGCGCCGCCGTAACGACCATATGTCAGGTAACGACTCCATCAGCGCGAGGTTGACACAGAGATAACGAGCGTTTCTCCACCAGCGGTGCGAGTGATAAGTTCCTTGCCTTTAAACAAGATACTATTCGGAAACCAAGACACGGGTCCCGCTGTGTGCTTTTCGTTTGTTTTGCACTGCCTCTTCCTTTCCATTTCTTTAATATACATTATGCTACGCTGAAGTGCTTGTCATGACTAGAATATTTAGATAAGCTAAATCAAATCCACTCCATTAGATCGCTCTCATTTGAGGACTGGTGACACAAAATCTTTTGAAAGCCTCACGTCGGGGAATTAGCCTATGATGTCGCTCTCACACACAGAGAGGTAAAATCCATTAGCAATCTTAATGGTGTTACATCGACGTGCCTGAGTACAAAGTTTTACTCACCCCCACTGTTTATCCACATTAACTCATTGACTTCTAGCATGTGTATATATATATATATTTATATATACACACAACACACACATGTATTACCCACATCTGTTGATATAGACTAAAAATAAGTCTTCACTATTATGTAAAGAGGCAAAATCCTTTTGCGCCACCATATATAATAACAGTTGTTTACTCATAGAATTGAAACAACTGCTACTGTATTATAAATGTCAAATATAAATATGTGGGAAAATGTTTATTTAAAGGTATGGTGTGTAATTTCTTTTGGCAATGTAATGTATGTATAAAACGACAATTTCATGGAAAAGAAATATAAACTGCAAAAACACAGTTCCCCTTTTTTTTTAAAGTCATTTAGAAAATTACCAAATCAACTGAAATTAAATTGAATTAAATGGCTAACATCACTTACAACACCTTAAAAAAATATTATAAATTTATAAAATATTTTAATACTAATAAAATTTATTTTTTAACTTTTATGTGCCACCTTTCTCTAGGTTTTAAGTCTTGTGTTATACAATGCCAGTCAAAAGTTTTTGAACAGTAAGATTTGTAATGTTTTTTTTAAAGAAGCTTCTTCTGCTCACCAAGCTTGCATTTATTTGATCCAAAGTACAGCAAAGGAGTAATATTGTTAAACATTTTTACTATTTAAAATAACTGCTTTCTATTTGAATATATTTTAAAATGTAATTTATTCCTGTGACTTTAAAGCTGGATTTTTAATATTATTCCAGTCACATTATCCTTCTTGCTGCTCAAGAAACATTTATTATTATTATTATTATTATTGTTGTTGTTGTTGTTGTTGTTGTTATTGTTGAAACACCTGAGTATAATTTTTTCAGGTTTCTTTGATGAATAGAAAGTTCAGAAGAACAGCATTTATCTGAAATAGAGATCTTTTGTAGCATTATAAATGTCTTTATTATCAATTTTTGATCAATTTAAAGCATCCTTGCTAAATAGAAATATTAATTTCTATAATTTCTTTCCAAAAATAAATAAACAAATAAACAAATAAAAATACTGACTTCAAGCTTTTGAAGTGTATAATGTTACAAAAGTTTTTTCTTTGGATCTTTCTATTCATCAAAGAATCCTGAAAACAAAAGTTTTAAATATTGATAATAATAATAAAAATGTTTCTTGAACAGCAAATCAGCATATTAGAATGATTTCAGAAGGATCATGTGACACTGAAGACTGGAGTAATGATGCTGAAAATTCAGCTTTGATCACGGGAATAAATTACATTTAAAAATATATTCAAGTAGAAAGAAGTTATTTTAAATAGTAAAAATATTTCACAGTATTACTGCTTTTACTGTATTTTGAGTCAAATAAATGCAGGCCTTAAAAAAATTTAAAATCTTACTGTTCATAAACTTTTGACTGGTAGTGCATATATGAAGATGTGCATTCAGCAATCTTTTAAATGTTAAATACTGAACTAATTTGATGTTAGTTTGTACATATATTATTTAATTTGAATATGAATATGCACTAGCAAAACTAGTTTGTGTCTGTAAGATTTATTAAAGGTACAGTAGGTGATTTCAGAAAGGCTAGCAATAGCAAGCAAGCTTTGAAAGCCTATCCTCACTGCATAATTACTCTCCAAACCCATGCCTCCTCCAAAACACGTGAACGCACACACAGACCAGAGGCTAACCAGCGACACGATGAGAAACAGCGCTGATGGAGGATTGAATGCAACGCTGTCAGATTACCTCAAACATTACAGTACAAAGTGCATAATATTACAATTATAACACCTTCCGTTCTCGCTCGGTCTGCAATAGCGTCTGCGTGAACAGGGTGCGTGGCGGTATGCAAATACATCCGTTGATATGTATATGATTGGACAAACATTTTATGTCCTACGCCGCCCTCTACAGATTATATAAATACAGTACAGAAATACATTTAGACCACTTAACTTAGTGATAGCTATCCAACATAACAAAAAAATGTTTTTGAACCAAATCCAACCTGGTCTCAATGACGAAAATGTACCTCTGGAAACTTTTCCGCAAGCTGCGGAATACGTACCACCGTGTAAGTTTCGTGACATATTTGATGTGAAATGTCCACTGGGTGGCGCTAAAAGAGTGTTTGTTTTTTTTCCCCGGAACAGATGACGTGCCACCGAGTGGCGCTATAACTCTAATGCTCCGTGACGTTTTAAAATAACATACCATCTGCACTACACCTACACCTACCCGAAAGTACAAACAAAAGCGAATGTGTGTAAAAACAATTGCATGCTTAGCTTGTTTTTTGATCGCTCATCCTTTAGCTCTTTCATCGTGAGTCATGTTTTTCACAGGATTCGTACTCAAAGATTCCGCACCCTGAGTCCAATTCCCTGCCAGCTGAGCTACCGAGCAAGCTTGTTACATTTGGAAAGCGAAACATATGGAGCTGTAATCACTGTAATAATAACTGTACAAAAACGGTTACAAGTGCTCGCTGTTTTACTGCCTCCAGTGTTCATTTCTGTTGGAAACTGCAGTACTTATAGACCAATGATCTGTTTGTAAACATTCGGGATGCGCGCGCAGCATGGTTGCAGAAAACCCTGGAGAGATATAGGGCTGTTCGATTCCGAAAATTTTGGAATCGAGTCTGATTCCGATTCCTGGTTCTGGAATCGATGGGATTCGATTCCAAGAATCGATTCCTCACTGTTGTTTTCGATTCTTCTTCGATTCTTGTTTTTTTAGATTGGAGGAACCTAATTTCGCCATCACTGTAGGATATAAAAGTCTTAGAAAGTAACATTTTCATAATATGAAACTTTGTTTTTATAAATTATGATACATTTCTGTATTTAAATTATTTTTATCTGCTTTGCCCATGAAATTAGTCATAGCCCACAGCAGTGTACATGCGTTTATTGCATGAATGAAACAAGACGTGTACGGTTCAGCTGAATGATGTTACTTCAACCGTATGCGTTGCACAAAATTAACAAACTGTACACTGAAACAAAATAACCAGAACATTAACAACAACATTGCTATAAGAGCTTGTGGTTTATCTGTCAGTCAGACGCTCAATCTCCGCCACTTATCTGTGCTCTCGGTGCTTTCGAAATGATCACAGGCTGATAGAAAGGTTAAAAATAGCATTTTATTTAAGATGGAAATAGGATCAAGACCCTCGATCACGTCATGATCCATTCTTTTGTGCAGCGCTCATGTGGACAACATAAGCCTGTTCCATCGTAAAATAACTTCTGAATCATTTTTGAACTGGTTCATTAAAACGATCTATCCAAAAGAACCTTTTTGTGGAAACGAATCAGACTTCTAATCACTATTAGCGAGCAAAGCTGCATCTTCAAACTCAGATATGCTCAGTGCCGACTCCTTTCATTCAGTTTATTTTCGTGAATCGACGTTCAGCGACGTTTGATGACAGCAGCCAAGATATGCAGCCTTCGTATGATGCAGCCGTTCGTTTGAGAGGCGCCCATATAAGCTTTGTTTGAACTGAAAACGGCTCTGAATGGGGAGTCGATTCCCCCAACGAGGAATCGATTCTTTTTGGAATCGATTCCCAGGCCTAGAGAGATAGCCTTTACGGCTAGAGAATTACAAGGATACGGCACAAAATACTTAGTTTTAAAAAGAGTATAGATTAGATGTCATTTTCAAAATGTTATTCGCATATTACAAGAGCTTGTCACCCAGCGATAAGCACTGTTATCAAAGAAACTGGCGTTAGATAGGATAGTGGGATAGTCTTACAGATCCGTTTTTATGGGCGGTTCAATTGACAGTCTATGGAGCCATGGAATAAAAGAATAAAAAAGGTAAATTTGATTTTATATTTCAAAATCCTGACTTTATTTTCGCAATTCCGAGATTATATCCCACAAATCTAGAGGAAAAACAACTCGTCATTCTCTCTTTCCCCTTCGGCTTATATCCCACACTTCTGGCTTTTTTCCCCCTCAGAATTAACAAACTTATTAGTTTTGTTAAATCGAGTTATAAAGTCCGAATTAGTAGATATAAACTTGCATTTGTGAGAAAAAAAAAAGTCAGAATTGTGAGATCAAATAAAAAAAAAAAATGTTAGGTAAAATGTTAATAGTAATAGGTTTAAATAATATGTCATGGTAGGGCTAATACAGTACATCCCCTATGAACAGCATATGTGAATATTATGTAGACATATTGTTTAAATCAAATTTATGCTTTAAAAGTAGAGTAATCATATTAGTTTTCATCCATACCCAGCTAACAATTTTTGGTTCCCAGAACGTTCTGGGAACGTTAGGTTTTGGTTCCCAGAACGTTCCCAAGAACGTTCCCTATTGGTTAGCCAGGAAAGTTTTCTTAACGTAACTAGAACGTTCCCTGTAGGTTAGGGGAACGTTCTGGGAACCTATCGGGAACGTTCCGGGAACGTTCCCGCAACGTTCTGAGAACGGGTCGGAACGTTCCCTGTAGGTTCCCCTAACCTACAGGGAACGTTCTATTTACGTTAAGAAAACGTTCCTGGCTAACCAATAGGGAACGTTCTATTTATGTTCCTAGAAGGTTCCCTGAAAGTTCTCTGAAGGTTCCCAGAACGTTCTCCTAACCTCTTCACTCCGATACCGCTGCCGTATGTCAGCACTCCCACGTCCCGTAGTAAGCAGCATGGAAGACGGACGGATGTGGACCTCAATAATCACTACTACAAACCATGTCTTGTTTTAAACAATTGTTTAATCCTTACAGATATTTAGAGCACATTTAGCCATCATAAGGCGCATTAAATGACATTAAATTATCCTTTAATATGCTAGATTTGTTTTATTCGTTAATATATAAGATTAGAAGTACCATAACCCAGATTTTGTTTATTAAAGCACCAAATAACACTGACTTCAACAAAATATTGGGGTTTAAAAATGTGAATTTTATTTTTACAGACATTGAAAACGAATAACATTTATTTGACTTTACTTAGAATAATATTACATTCGTTTCTTACCACTGAATTAACGACGATGTTTCTCTCTTTTGGTCGGTACACAAAAACTTCTCCGTTAACATCATGTTCTCTTCAATTAGACGTGTCAAATTTCCCTGAAATCACAATATTTACTCTCGTATATATATTAATTATAAGTAATTATTCATTAAAGAGATCAATCAACGAATGTTAGTCAGTCAGTAAAACGAAATGACCGTTAATTTTTAAATTACGCGAGTGCGCGGCTTTCTGTGGAAGGCAGGATTAAGCGCGTGCTAGAGAAGCGCGTGCAGGTTCGAAGAAAAGAAATATAAAAACAAACTAAGTGTTAATGATATGATTTTCTGACTACGCTTAACATTGGCTTAATTTTAGCTATAAAATTGGAATTAAATTACAATTATAATGCGATTTGACCACTTTGATGTCTGCACTTTATTAAACGCTTATTTCAGACATGAAATTCTGCAAAAAATAGTTTGTTTATGATGAAAAAGTATACATTTCAGCATTAGAATGATCAGAAAGATCTGCCAAGTTTTTATTAGTTTACACGGATATGACAACGTGGGGGAACGTTCCGGGAAGGTTCCCTGTAGGTTGTAAAAATGCAATCTAAAAATAACCTGCAGGGAACGTTCTGGGAACGTTCTCTGTAGGTTATAAAAATAAAACCTAAAAATTACCTGCAGGGAACGTTCTGGGAAGGTTCTTTTTAGGTTATAAAATTAAACCAAAAAATAACCTACAGGGAACGTTCCTAGAACGTTCTCATTTGGTTCCCAAAAAAAATAACCAAACGGGAACCATAGGGGAACGTTAGGGGAACGTTCTGTGTTTGCTGGGTAGTAAGTCCGTTTAAACGTTTGCGTTTAGCTTCAAATGGCGTCTTTGACTACAGTATTGTATAAAAATTATTTGCCTTCCGATTTTGACATCAAAAGGCACACACACAAAAAAATTCTCTTATTCCATGGATTTTACCCGTTTACCTCCGCTTGCTACCAGTGTTTTTCTGCAACCACTATGTGCGCGCAGCTGCAAGTGACGTCTCATCGAAATTGGTCTATTGGTCATGAGACCAGGTAGACCAAAACACCTGCCTTGTCTTTAATGTTTTTGAAAGAAGTTATCAAGGCTAAATTTATTTACAATTTAAAATACGTTTTTTTTTTTTTTTTACTACGGTCTTCAGTGTAACGCGATCCTTAAGAAAACATTCTAATATGCTGATCTGCTCCTCTAAATTATTATTGTTGATGAAAACAGGTGTGCAGCTCAGTATTTTTGTAGAAACCATGAAACATTTTTTCATGATTATTTGATGAATAGAATGTTCAAAAGAACAGCATTTGTTTGACAGAAATCTTTTGCAACATTATAATTGTCTCTTACTGTCACTTTTGATCAGTTTAAGAGGAAGCGGAGGTTTTATTTGTATAGTGCCACAAGGTTGCTTAACAAAGGCAGAACACTAAAGAAACTCTGCAGTTTACAAACAACAGACACATACACAGAAACAAAAGATCAAATACAATTCACTGATATATAATTCACTGAGACTTAAAAGCAGATAGAGAAGTGATATTTTAACAAAAGGGGGTAGCGAAATCCAGAGATCGTCCACCTATAGCAGACAGTCAAAATCTTGGAACTGACAATATTTCAAGTTCAGATGATCCAAAAGATGTTCCAGCGGATGACGGATGACGTAGGTGTAGCGCAAGCTCTGGTGAGAATATGCGTCTCATTAGAACCAAGTTTTGTTTACAGTAGTGTTAATTTAACAAAAACTATGACGAAAAATGTTCTTTGACAAGCTTTTTTCCCATTACTAAGACGAGACGAAGAGCAGATGACAATAAGGTCAATAAACGATAACTATGACTACATCAACATGCAATTTTGTTGACGATAAATGACGAGACTAAAATGTATTCAAAAAATAAAAGCAAAAACCTCTATTTATTTTCGTCAAAATAAAAACAAGACGAAATGTTATTGTGTAGTGCTGTACACGCCACTGCTGTGCAAGCTTTCATGTGTGCGGTTGCCAGATATCAAGAATCAGAGCTTCGCTGTTACAAGGATACATTTTCTGCCTGGTGTTTTGCTTATTTGAAGCAATCTGGCAACTATGCACAAGCGCTCGCTCCTCACTGCGGAAGCGGCGCCACCGATGATCTAAAAACATTTACAAACAAGCTGGAGTTAAATGATCTAAATGAAAGCATGATTTATCTTGTCTGTGTTCTGTTATGAGATCTTGACTATATTGTTTGCGAGTGTGGTGGCTGAATAAATGCGTTTACTCAACCACTGTTGTTTTAATAGAGAAACAGGCTATTGCAATTTGGCATTAGTGAAATTACTATTAGGAATTTCACTGTTATAATATTTTTTTGCTTGTTTTACCAGTTTTCAAAATGTAGACAGTGAGGGTGCATAAGTCTTTGGTTTTATTTTATATAGTAAAAAGCCGAAAATAAATCAGTACACTAGATGAGGTAAAATAAACCATGTATGTGAGTCCACATTTTATTGATGTGTGCTTACTGGTAAGTGCATTAGATAAAATGCAAAAGTAAATTTCTTAAATAACAATCATTACGATTATAATTTTGAGCAAAAATAAGTTTTATCAGTTTAACCATTATACAGCATGATGAAAATTTCATTGACTAAAACTAGATTAAAATACTCATACATTTTGTTGACTTAAATTGGACAAAATAAAAACAGGACAAGGTTGACTAAATATAACTAAAATGTACATTTGAGTAAGACTAGGACTAAGTTAAAAATGCCTGCCAAAATTAATAGTTATTAATAATAATAGTAATAATAATCTTAATGCTAAAATATTAAGTGTTCATTGACTAAAACTAGACTAAAATACTTAAGGTGTTCTTTGACTAAAACTAGACCAAAATGTTAAGACTTTTAGTCAACTAAAACAAAATAGGATAAGGTTGACTAAATATGATAAAAACTAACAAGGACAGTTAACACAGGACTAAAACTAAGACTAAGACTAAAATTCAAAATAGCTGACAAAATGAACACTACAGTAAAGGAAAACCAGTCTCATTTTGGCTTATATTGAAATCCTCTGACATTTTTATTTGCAAATCCTCATTTTTGTACTTCTCCACTGTGCTTCCACGTTAGTCACTTCTCACTGGAGCTTACGCTACACCTACGTCATCCGCTGGAATGCCACTCTCGCGAACGAGCTTACGACTGTTAGAGGAAGCTTGAGATTGTGATTTATAAAGTTTTAAATATGGAAATTTTTTTTACACAAATACATCGAGTCACTTCAGACGGCCTTTATTAACTAGGGTAACCCTATTTTAGTTTTCAAAAAAGAGAACAGTAGGGACTGGAAGGTGGGGGCTAGCGCAATGACCATATCCCATACTGTATCAAAACTGAAAATATTTCATTTCCATACCTAAAATGTATATTTTACAGTCACCCTTGTGCAGACTGATCATAAACACAGTTAAAAGCCTTCCTACCAGTGCCCATCACAAAACTTGAAATCTTGCAGTTTTATCACAAGTAGAATATAAAATCTTTCAATATAAGCATTTCAGTCAAATGTAATTTATGCAACATTTCAAACATTTAACCCACATGAGAAAATCAACCCTTCACAACAGTTTAAAATTCAGTGCGAAAAAATGCGGATGTGGCAACCCTGCATCTAACACAAGCTGCAGGAATCATATTTAACTTATCATGGGTCAAGACAAGAGTAAGGAGAGATGACTGATAAATCATGCTGCTCAGCAAATATTGTGCTCATATCTGATCGCGAAATTGAAAGTGAAAGTAAATAGTTGCTCATTCAAAACAGATCAAATACTCCGCATACGATAGAGGCTCCCTAGTCTCGCATAGCCAGACCTTCAGACTGATGGCAGAAGGTCTGGGAACTTTGGCCGCTTTGAATGGCCAAGACCCGCCCAAGAGGCCACATGACTGACAGGTACAACAACCAACCACGTTTAGTTTTGTGCTGCATCCTATTTAGGGGCATGGAAATGTCGCCACTATAACAGACCAGTGTGTAAAACTCTCAGATGTATTTTAAAGATTCTATGCCGCAAACGTTACATTTTTCACATACTTTTAAAAAATCCAGCGTTTAGTTGCACCTGATATGCGCTCGTCGTCATAGTTGTAAATGCGACGGCTTTCTTCTTTCGTGAGGGGGTTTGGCGTTGGTGGGGGTTTCAGGTCCAAAAAGAAGACATTTTATCATGGATGGATGCACTTTATTTTGCTTTAAAATCTCAACACCCATTCACCATTATAAAGCTTGAAGAGCCACGTCATTTTTTAACGTAACTCCAGCTGCAGGGCTCAACACTAAGGATTTTTTCAGTGGTTCACATTTTTACTTGCCCGGTCAAAATTTTCATTGGCCCTGCCACAACAAAATAACATAACTGCTGTTATCATTGTTTTTGACCCATGTTTTCTTTTATTTTGATAAATAAGCAATTCCAATTTCGATACCACAGCAAAAACAACTGGCCTAACAAATATAAAGTTAAAACATTATTTTTTTGTTCAAAAATTATTTTATTATTATTTTATTACAAATGAAAAGATGCTTTATGGAAAAACAACAGACGGACTAAAAGAATGCAAATACAGTCTATGCCAGCAGGTGGCTCTTACGGAATAACATTGATACTACGTTTCCTTGGTTGCCGCTGTAAACAAAGCAGCGCCATGCTTTTGAACGCTACTTTAAATGAATTATACAGAGTGAAGTAAACTTTTCTTAAAACAGTCAGTTCCCCTCAGAGATGCATTCATATAACCCCCCATTGTAATATTTAGGATAATGTTTTCAATATTTCGCGCATTGTTCGATCTTGCTGTGTCTTCTATTGTATTTTTTACACTTTGCGTTCGTCTTCATCTGGCTTCTGTTAACGGATGCTTAAGTTCGTAATATTTCCACACACATGACATTTTGAAAAAGTATCGTTCAGGAACCGGTATTGAAGTCAAGGTATCGGTTTCGGTATCGGTATCGGTAAATTTTTGAATGATACCCAGCCCTAGTCATAAAAACCTAGGATGGCTTGAGGGTGAGTAAATCATGGAGTGAACTTAAATAATTTTTGTACACACTGTAATGTACATACTGTAATGTTTCTTTTTTTGTCCTTGCTGAATAAGTGTATTTATTCATTTAAAAACATCTTGCCTTGACATGAATTAATTTTCTTACATTCTAAATAAATCCATCACTAAATGCTGTCAGCTGTATGCATTATGAAGAACCTTCTCTTGACTCTCCATGCTGAATATATGTGAGGCCCAGCAGGGTTAGCCCAGGATAACGATGAATGTCCCGTGCGATTACCTGCCTAGGGGTTTGACCATAGATTTTGGTAGCTGGTTTCCACTACAAATAGTTGTTTATTAAAGGTAGCTCCAGCGGAGGTACCTTTGGGAGTCCTACATACTGTAACAGCCAGTATTCATTCATATCTCAATCTGGTCAGCAGTGCGACCTGTTTGGGAAGGCTGTATGACAGGAAGCCATATTAATGCCAACATACCTCCCAAGTGCTATATGTACTGTATGTGAGTGTGTGTACAGTGTTCAATCCATAATTCCATGAATGTCTCCACAGGGATCAATAAAGTCCATGTAACATTTCTCTTATTGTGTTGAATAGTTACCTTCATAGCAGGCCATTGTCAGTGTCCTTGGCATTTCAGCTAGCCCAAACCTCACAATACCAGCCTTTATCGGGTTTCAGTTTTTAATCAATTCTAATATGTTTTTCTCTTACAGAATTCAGAGAACATAAAAGTTACGACTTCTGCAGGAACAGTCACTTGTAAAGCTGTCATTGTTGCGTGTCCTTCTCACTTGGCAGGTTAGTGCACGTACACACACGGGTCTATATGAATCACGCGGTTCATACAAAACAGTCTGTTGTACTGACCCCAAAACAGCCGTCAATCACACGCCCCCCGTAGTGCACTCCTTTTTGGAGTAGCGCCATCCTGGCTGCAAGTTTGGCTGCCACGTTTTGTTTAACAGATAGTGCGGCGCAGTCTGTTGCACGGAGTCTGGCGAGGACACTTTTAATGTGACGGATCTAAGGACAGCTCTGAATTACGCAGAGTGCCTGAACTGCCATCGTCCTTCTGGCTCTAAATCAGAATTCACGGATGGCAAGCTGACAGGTGACGGGAACTCTTAAAAACCGGAGACACTGTTGAGATTAGACAGCCGTCCAGAATGCATTCAGCGAATAAATAATGAAGGCAGCGTGGCTTGAAGTCAACCCTCTGGCTTTTCTTCTCTTGTAAAAAATCTGAAAACTTTTAACAGTTTTAATGGGAATCAAAAAGCATTATACAGTCTGTACACATTTACTTGTACATATTATGTATTAAACAATGCAAAATAAGTAGTGCAGTAGTATTTTAGATCTTGAGCAGAATGTTCTTTGACAGCTTTTAAAAACAATAAAAGTTGATGGCGAATTTATGCCAATGTAAAAAAAAAAAACACACACACACATCTCATAAAAGTTATGACAGTCAAGGAGTAACTTTTTTTCAGTCAATTCCTCCAACAAGCTAGTATACAACTTCAGAAGACTTGGGATAGAGAGATGAGGGAGAGAATGATAACAATTTTTTTACAATATTAAATTAACAATATTTTTCCCCCCAATAATTTGTAATTATGTTATATATACTTTGTAAATATTAATATATAAATGTAAATATTTATTATTATTAATAATAACAGTTTTAAATTAATACCAATGGGCAAACTGTTTAGGGAATTGTTTTCAGAAAATGTCTTAAATGTAGCTGATTTACATTAGTGTAAGACATTTTGTAACAGTATATAGTATAATGTTTTGTAAATATGAAATATTCATATTTATTATTAATAACAATATATTAAATTAATATATTATAGGTTTGGGTGAACTATTACTTGGAGGCTTGGTGAGATTTAATTATAGTTTATTTAAATTAGTTTAGGTGTTGTATTTTTTAAATAGTTTTTTCATATACTACCAGTCAAAAGTTTTTGAACAGTAAGATCTTCTGCTCACCAAGCCTGCATTTATTTGATCCAAAATAAAGTGAAAATAGTACAAGTTTGAAATATTTTTACTATAACTTTTTCCTATTTAAATATATTTTAAAGTGTAATTTATTCCTGTGATTTTAAAGCTGAATTTTTAGCATCATTACTCCAGTCACATTATCCTTCAGAAATCATCCTAATATTCTGATTTGCTGCTCAAAAATATTTATTATTATTATAATTATAACTATTATTATGTTGAAAACAGCTAAGTAATTTTTTTAATTTTAATTTTAATTTTTATTTTTTTAAACAGAAACCTTTTGTAACCTTACAAATGTCTTTATCATCACTTTTGATCAATTTAAAGCATCCTTGCTAAATAAAAGTATTAATTTCTATAAACTCCCCCTCCCCCCTGACTCCAAGCTTTTGAATGGTATAGTGTATAATGTTACAAAATCTTTTTATTTTAGATAAATGCTGATCTTTGGATCTTTTTATTCAAAGAATCCTGGAAACAAAATTGATAATAATAAATATTGAAGATAATAATAATAATAAAAATAAAAATGTTTCTTGAACAGTAAATCAGCATATTAGAATGATTTCTGAAGGATCACGTGAAAGTGGAGAAGTGATGCTGAAAATTTTGCTTTGATCACAGGAATAAATTACATTTTAAAATATATTCAAATAAAAAGCAGTTAAAAAAATATTTCACAATATTACTGCTTTTGCTGTATGTTGGATCCAAAAAAAAATGCAAGAGACCTCTTTAAAAAACTTTACAAATCTTACTGTTCAAAAACTTTTGACTGGTAGTCAGTGTATATATATACGCAATACTACACAAGTAGCAGTGCGATATGATTGTATATCGGCACAGCTGTGATTCATTCATATTCACAAGGTCGCAGGCCGAGTGTTGTAGGTAATCACAGCATTCCGATATACAGCCATATCGCACTGCTACTCATGAAATATTATGTTTATACAACAGTTTGACAGTACAACTGTGTAAATACATAAGAAACAATGACAACATGTCTTTAAAACTCTCTTTTGTGCAGAACTACTTTGTTCCGCCACAGATTCAGATCTAAGTTTTGACAGCTGAACAGCTGAGCCCAAGCCTCCGTTACTAATTCGAAAATGTCACTTTAGAACTAGTAACGAAGAAACAAGGAGTTACTTAATTGAAATCTTACTGTATTGAAACCTCACTGTAGTATGTAGAGTATCATGAGACTCTAGAGTGCAATGAAATTCTTAAAACTACATTCCGTGACACAAAAACAATATTATTCATAAAATTATAATAGATTTGGGTGTCCACCATGACACTCGCTGTGAGAAATACTGCAAGCGGAGTGATACAAATATAGTTCTGAGTTCTGATATCTCTAGAACATCACACACCTCTCAGCCAATCAGGTTCAAAAATCAGAAAGAACTGTTGTGTGTATAATCATGACTTAATCGTTATTTAATTCCAGTTTTTGGACTGCTGTCTGTGATGTACAAACTGATTCACTCAGGGAATTGAACACCTACAGGGTTTGTAACGCCTATTGACTCACTCACAGGAGTGTTAGCATGTCCCGCTGCGTGTCGTCTTGTCATCTGCGCTGATGGAGATCAATGTTTTAACCTCACATCCATCTATCTTTTATAATGAGTGAAGTCTCTCCCCCACCACCTCCATTTGAATGATTAATGAACTGCTTGACTTGATAGTACTTTATTGTGCTTCATTTTGCCATGCCAGGTAATAGAAGACTTCTGTTCTACTGGCAGCCAACAAGAGCTGCGTCTCACTGTATATTCTCAATATTGAGTTCATATATTATTAAATATTTAAAGGAATAACTCATTCCAAACTCATTCGTTGTTATTTTTTCCATAGAACACAAATGTTCTTGGTATTCAAGCTCCAAACAAATAGCATAGTTGCGTATTCTGAAGTCATGTACGTAATATGGACAGTTTGTATCGTACTTCACTGTGCTTTCTTGATATTTTTAAACCTTTTTAGAGCCCCTGGTCAACATGAACAGCTGTTGTATATCAAGAGATGCATGATGATTGTTTTGTTTTGTGACCAAAGAGTACTAAAAGCTAAAAATAGCAACATACACCAACTATTTCTCTAAAAGGACTCAATGTGAGTTAGACACTTGTCCCCTGGCTTTACAGTGATCGTTTTTAAATATTTGTTTACTTCAGAAGTCACAAGGAATGCCTGTCATGAGGAAAGTCAGCGAGACGGACGTCTTCTAGCGATCGTTTTAAAAACGCATGTTAAAACCTTATACGCAGTCCTGGATTTCTATGTCAGGTTGGGGAGAGGACAGAATATGAAGTGTGGGTGTGCGTGGGCAACCATGAGAAACGAACGTGTGTGTGTGTTTGCTGGGATTGTTGCGCGTGGGTGCGTGTGTAGCTGTATAAACCCATGAAGTATTCATGCTTTGCTGCACCAAGCCTACAATATGCCTCCGATTAGTCAGGTTGTGGGATGTATGTGCTTTTTGTCTTGGTATTTTGGTTGGCGTTCGGATGCTCAACCGAGTTTGGACGCATTCCTTCGGTGGGTTTGTGGCGTGTCGAAGCATAACCGGGTGCAGCTGGTTGGATGCTATATTTAACTCCTAAGTCTTCCTCCAGAACGTTGTACCTGACTAAGCTGGCATTGCAGCTGCATGCAATTTGAGCTGACTGGCAGAGAAACCGGTCCCCGGCCCGGCCTCCCATCGACTCCACTTTGATGAGAGAGCATCTCCAGTGACAGGGGGCTACGGCGGTGGCAAGAAACCTCACAGACGCGTCACTCAGAGTTTCGCTTAAAGGCCTGTTTATACTGTAAGAAAGCAGGGAAGCATTAGCATCCGTTTGACTGCCGTGACCTATTTTTAAGCGTGTTTACAACGAAGTTTAAGCTGATTTTTTGGTTTAAGAGGACCGGGATGTTTCCAGTTTGCCAGCGCTTTGGGAACGTGTTCAAAAGCACAGGCTTTACGCCCAAACCTTTAATTAGCAAATTGCTGGTATCACTTTGCCATTTACAGATGAATGAAGGCAGGGTGGGTGTGTGAATGGGAACAAAGAATGCTGCAGATTTTGGCCACCGAAATTGCAGCTGAAAATGGCATTTTATGACATTTTCGACAAAAAAAAAGAAAACGTGAACAGTACTTTAACACCTAATATTAAGTTCTCAGTGTTCACATGGAAATATCAAAGTTTAAAAATGCTTTGACATTGATTGACAGGTGCATTTTACTTTGCTGTTTTGGCATATTTCTTATTCAAAGTAGAAGTTTGAGCAAGGGCAGGTAGGGTTGCCAAGTCTGCTGTTTTACCGCGGAATTGGGCTACTTTGAAACCGTTGCCAGAGTTTGATTTTTCCCCCTCAGGTTAATGGTTTGACATATTGCATAAAGTATATTTGAGTGAAGTGCTTGTACTGAAATATTTCATATTCTATCAATAATAAAACTGCGTAGATCACTATGACATATTGGTTTTCAGTAGTGACTGTATACTTTAGGTATGGGAATTGCATATTTTGAGTTTTGATATTTGGGATATGGTCATTGGGGTACTTTTGGGCTATTTTTTATTGGTCATTGAACTAGTTTTGTTACGCAAACCTGGCAACCCTGAAACAAACAAAAAAAAGGGTCACACTTTATTTTAAGGTCCAATTTTTGCAATTAACAAATCATTAACCATGACTTTTGCCTCAATAAACTACTAATTTGCTAAATATTAGTAAGGCTGCCGTCAACTAAAGATTTTTCTAGTCGTTCATTTTAAGCATTAGTCGACTATTTGTTGCCCGTTTATGAATAAACCATATAAATCATAATAATGAGCCTTTAATTGCCTACATAGCTAATAAGTACACATAAAGCTTGCCACAGTGCACCGATATGATAATTATGAATGTGTCTGGGAAAAACAGCAAGGAGACTGCATTAACGTTTTAATCGTTTTCGGCTTAAGAGAAGTAAGCAATGCTGACTCGTCATCTCCGCAGTAGTGCACCTGTATGCACATTTCATACAGATTACATTATCTGAGAATATTTGTTTTCTATGTGAAATGGTCCATTTGAAAGTAGACATTTCACTCTCTTTCACGCTCAAGTTCACAGAGACGGCAGAAAGCGCATCCTGTTTGCTTTCATTCTTTTACAAACGCACAACGTTTCGTTGTTATTCTGAGTGCACACAAATAAACGTAGAGTCTTTACAGATTTGAAAGATGTATTACTTTTATCTGTATGACCAAAAATGACGGAGCAAGTGACCGCACCGGCACCTCCATCTGCCAGTCAGCTTCCTCACTCCTCCCAGACACTTGAATAGCGCACGTTTTTCTAGGTTAACATTAGACTGAGCTTCCATGTAAAGTTGCTTCTACTTACATATTTTAGATGGTAAGCCATATTTGAGGTTGAGGAATGACAGGTGAGCATTTGGATGTCCTGCCTGATGTATTACCACATAGAGCCGTTAAAGATCTGTCCGTTACAGACTGTGTGACTTCGCCACTTCCTGTTGATTTTTTTTTTCCTGCAACTAAGCGACTAATAAAATTTTGGTCAACCAAGCCTCTTCTTGTCAACTAACTGTTAGTTAACTGTTAGGGGGCAGCCCTAAGTATTAGCAGTTAGTAATGTAATTGTTAAGTTTAGGTATTGGGTAGAATTATGGATATATAGAATATGGTCATGCAGAGTAAGTGCTTTATAAGTACTAATAAATAGCCAATATGTTATGAATAGTGAGAATGGAATATTCAAAAATTGTATTTGTGAAGTTTCCACACATTTGTATTACACAGTTAAACTAATTAACAGTGCTTTCTGCGCTTAAATCATGGCATAATTTGCATCTATTTATTTTATTTAAATAATCATATTTAAAAAAAAAAAAAAAGCAATTATGCTTAACTATACATAACATGCTCTTTGTAAGCAATTAAAATGAATGCATTTGTTAATTGTGAAAACAGTTACATTTTTTCAGGTAAAAGATCCAAACATACTGGAAAATTTTTAAACAATTTTTAAAACATTGTGCGTCTTATTCTGTTTATTAGTACTTACACAGAAATCTTTTTTTTTTTTTTTTATCTGTTTCATTTACATTAAAGGATTAGGTCACTTCTAGAATAAAAAAATCCTGATAATTTACTCACCCCATGTCATTCATGTCTTTCCTTCTTCCATCAAAAAGAAATGAAGGTTTCTAAGGAAAACATTCTAGGATTTTTCTCTATATAATGGACTTCAATGGGAGCTAATGGGTTTAATGTCCAAAGTGCAGTTTCAGCGCAGCCTGGAACTGTAGTGCGGCAGTTCCAGGCTCTACACGGTCCCAGCCGAGGAATAAGGGTCATATCTAGTGAAGCGATCAGTCATTTTCTTAAAATGCTGGACTTCACGCATTATGTAATCAGACTGGAAAGGTCACACGTGGTGTAGATGGAAGTACCGACCCAGCGTTTACAAAGCGAACGTGCAAAGAAAGTTAAACGGCCTTTACAAAAAAAAGGCAGAACAACGATGTTGGACAATTTTGAAGTTGGAGGAGAAAATGAGATTTTTTCGCTCTACCCTACCTTTGATTACGTAATGCGTGAAGTCATAGACGCGCATCGCAGAGCTAGTGCAAGATGAGCATTTGTGGTTAAAAAGTATATACATTTTATGTTTTTTTAGAAAGTAAGTAATCATTTTGTGATATAAGACCTTTGTTCCTTAGCTGGGATCGTGTAGAGCCCTTTGAAGCTGCAGTAAAACTGCAATTTGGGCCTTTAACCTGCAATGTTTTCCTCAAAAACCTTCTTTTCGGCTGAAGGAAGAAAGACATGAACATTTTGGATGTCACTAATCCTTTAAGTATGCATTAAGTTTTTTGAATTGGTTGTTAAAACTATAATTAAATTTAAATTTATAATAATTTATATTTTAATTTGTTTAGTTAGTCAAAACAAAAGCTATTTGAAAGCATACTGGGTTTTTCAGCCTAGTATGTCCAGAATTTTTAGTTTTGGTGCAAAACTAGTGTGAACCAGTGATATGTTTTTTTTTTCTTTTCTTCTCCCCCCACTTTTCATTCTTTTTTACGTACAGTTTTCCCCAAGGCTCCAGGCAGGTGGAGGAATCCTACAGAAATGCTGCGAGCACCTGTGGCCTATTAGCCTGAGGTTATGTTATAAATGTCTGTTCCACCACTCACGGCTACCTGAGTAACAGAGGTGACAGAGATGCCAACGAGTGAGGGGGAACAGAGACAACACAAATACAAAAAAAAAATAATAATAAAAAAAAAACCTGAGGGCAAAAAACAGAGCGACAGACTGACAAAAGTGTAAGAGGAGCTAAAATATGGGCTGTGAAATATCCAGGGAATTTACCAAAGCATGAACTGCAGCCACAGAGCGTGTGCGTAGTTGTTTATTTGCATTGCTATGAATTGCATTGCTGTTTCAACACCCGGTTTACTAAAAGAATCATGCAAATCACGTAAAGACAAACACTGTCAAATAATATGTGCTGAGCGCAGTTTGCAAAAGCAATTTACATCCTCCAACCTGTTTCTGAACGATCAATTGTGGAGGATACAGCAGATTACAACAATCTGGTGTACTTCACTTTAAAATGCCGGAAGTGCACTTTTTCTATACAGTACACGTCCGTTTAACACTCATCTACAATACATCATTTGATTGCTATTAGATGAATTCCTGCTGCCACAGTCGCTATAAAGCACACACAAGCGTCTCATTTCTTCAAAAAGCTATACAAATGAATTCACCTTTCAGTCCTTCTGTTTGGCTGCCAGAAAGGTGGTGTTGCATCATCGCAATTTCTTAACGTCTAGCAAATTGAAGCAAGCAAACAGCCGCTGTCGCTTACAAGCACACAGTTATGATGGACTGCCAGGCACGGGGCGATCGCTCTCAATCAATGAGAGCAACTCCACGCCTCAGTCACTGCGGCTAAATCAGATCTGTTTCCCCCGTCTGCCATCACAGCCCTTCAGAGAGACAGATTCATGTGGGCTGACATGGGATTGTCGGTCAGATGTAAACGATTGCACATACTTTATAAATCATGGTTAAGAAACAACGCTTTGGCATGTTGAGTGGTTTGTTTTATTCATTAACATATTGGAAAGTCTTTTGGGAGAGAGTTAACCCAACGGAAATGTGCTAATCAGAACCTCTTGTTCAATTAGCGACATTTGTGAAACGTAATGTAATCAAAATATCTTTTTTTCTGATTGCGGTCGGTTAATAAAATGACACGCATAGCGCTTCTCCGCATCGCTTGTCCTGTTTGATTTTTCATTGTCAGGATAGAGACATTTATTAACATCCGCTCCAATTAAAATGCTTTTCTGCGTAGTGCCGGATCCACTTGAATGACATTGGGTGATTTGCTAAATATTTTGCAGATGGACTTAGTGACAATTTCCTTCCCGACAGTATCCAAGCTCCCTTTTATGTCCCTTTTGTTACAATAACCCTGGTATTTTGTAATTATTTTGTATTTCTGGCTTTTTAGATAATCATATTCATTCAGGCTTCAGTTGAGATATTAAAACACATTTTCAGCTGGCATAACAACAGTGACAACAGCCACCGTTTAAGTAACGTTGGCCCTGCAAGTATTTTTCATGTCTTTTTAAACATTAAAACATTTGACTTAAACCTAAAAAGTGTTTGAAAATAGGAGAGTATAGGACTGTGTACATAACATCTTGAGGGAATAAACTAGTCTGTGTTTTTTTTTTTTTTTTTTTAATGTGTTTTTCTCATGTCTGTTTACATTTTGTTGTCAAAACTGGAGAAAAAACCCTAAGTTTCTTGTGTTACCTGGCTTTGTTTTAATATCTTATTGTTCTATGATTCTCTTATTGGTGGATCTTGTTTAAGAATTTTTTTTTTTTTTTTTTTAAAGGAACACTCCACTTTTTTTGAAAATAGGCTCATTTTTCAACTCCCCTAGAGTTAAATAATTGAGTTTTACGGTTTCTGAATCCATTCAGCCGATCTCCGGGTCTGGCGGTAGCACTTTTACCATAGCTTAGCATAGATCATTGAATCTGATTAGACCGTTAGCATCTCACTATAAAATGACTAAAGAGTTTCGATATTTTTCCTATTTAAAAATGGACTCTTCTGTAGTTACATCGTGTACAAAGAAAGAGAGACGAAAAATGAAAAGTTGTGATTTTCTAGGTCGATATGGCTAGGAACTATACTCTCATTTCAGAGTAATAATCAAGGAACTTTGCTGCCGTGCCATAGGTACAGCAGGCGCAATGATATTACGCAGCCGTCAACTCTGCAACTCTGCATCTACACAAACAGCCTAGAAAATGGCAACTTTTCATAGTCTTAGTACACGATGTAACTACAGAAGAGTCAAGTTTTAAACAGGAAAAATATCATCATTATATATGGTCATTTTTGAGCGAGATGCTATCGGTCTAATCAAATTCAATGATCTATGCTAAGCTATGCTAAAAGTGCTACCGCCAGACCCGGAGATCAGCTGAATGGATTCGAAAACGGTAAAACTCAACTGCTTAACTCTAGGGGAGTTGGACAATGAGCCTATTTTCAAAAAAAGTGGAGTGTTCCTTTAAGTGACCTGTGGTTCAGTATAGTGTTGAAACATTTATACATACTAAAATCAGTTTCTCCTTGGGGAAAATCATTTTTTATTAGCAGGGAATGACTTATTTTCATATCATGCTGCTTAAATTAATGTATTTGTTTATTATTTAAGATTTTTTTGTGTAAAAGAAGTGTGCTTATATTGAATGTGCACTTCAAATCTGAAGTATATTTAAAAAAAAAACCTTACTTGCACATAATATAATATTAATGAAATAAAAGGCCTAGAGTACACTTTTATAACTATGTCTTAAAGGGATAGTTCACCCAAAAATGAAATTCTGTCATTAATTACTCACTATTATGTCGTTTTTTTAAAACCGTAAAACCTTCATTCATCTTCGGAACACAAATAAAGACATTTTTTATGAAATTCGAGAGCTTTCAGGCTATTTTAAAGATGCCCTTACTAATTTTCTGGGTCTTGAACGCAGTTTTGTTGCTGTCTATACAGGGTCAGAAAGCTCTCGGATTTCATCAAAAATATCTTAATTTGTGTTCTGAAGATGAACGAAGGTCTTATGGGTTTGGAACGACATGAGGGTGAGCAATTAATGACAGAATTTTCATTCTTGGGTGAACTATATGACAATATAATATTTTCATAATAAGTTATTTTTCACAAGAGTTTTACTGTCATGCTTTAGCATTTATGTTTCAAGTGACCGACTGGGCCGCAGACAACAATTTATTTGCGTGCCCCCTCTTCGAAAGGCTAGCTGACACGTTGGCTTGTCGCCAGATGGCTGTCTCGTCAAAAATGAGGTCAGTGTCCCTTCTGGCACTGTTTGTGTTACTCAGACGTAGAGATGGCCCTGAGGGCTGCGCATAAAGTTATTGGATACCCCACACTTACACTCGCAAAATGGCTAAGCCTTAATTACGGCTTTTAGGAAAACAAAGTAGTAGTGTTAAATCGCAGGGATTCTTTAATAGATTGCCAATTTCATGGAGAGCTAGTCACTTGGGTATTAGATCCAATTTGCCAAAGTGCTGTTTGATTAGAAGGTATAGCCACCTGAATCAATACCAAAGGATGATCTGAGACCTATGAGTTATTCTATGCCATATTCTTCCTGTCTGTGTTCCTGTGCTCGCCATTTTTCCCTTTGATATCTTTAAATCCATTTGCTGTTTTCCATTTCTCTTTAAAACATGTATTTCTATTCAGTCCTGTCCTTTTCCTCTATAATACCCCCTAAATCTAATGTATAAACGGATTCCCCTGTGATCAATGTGTCAGCGAGTCATTCGCTGTTTTAAAATCTAGTGAGCAGTCTGCATAAGCAAAATTTTAAGGCATTTTAGGCATGTACTTGACTCTGAGACTCTACTAAAATGTATGTGAAGTAAAAAAAAAAACACTGCAGTGAGCTCCGTGAAAATATAAATCCAAGACGTCCGCTAATGTGATTGTTGAAAGTTTTTACATTAGCATATAGGGGAGAGTGGGGTAAGTTGAGCCAGTGGGTAAGTTGACCCACCCCCTGTATCTTGGCAACTGTACACTTTTACTATCATGTGACCATGTATTTTGGAACCACACATAATTTCTGCCAGACTGTGAAAAGGAGAAACACATGGGAGTAGCAGAAGACACCCATTTACTTTAAAAATGGGTGTTTACTTTACCATTTACTTTAAAAATTGACTTTTTAAAGGAGAAGTCCACTTCCAGAACAAAATTTACAGATAATGTACTCACCCCCTTGTCATCCAAGATGTTCATGTCTTTCTTTCTTCACTCGTAAAAAATTTTTTTTTTTTTTTGAGAACATTTCAGGATTTTTCTCCATATAATGGAATGATATGGTGCCCCGAGTTTAAACTTCCAAAATGCAATTTAAATTTGGCTTCAAACGATCCCAAATGCAGTTGTAAACAATCCCAGCCAAGGAAGAAGGGTCTTATCTAGCAAAACAATCGGTTATTTTCATTAAAATAATACAATTTACATACTTTTTAATGTAAAACGCTCGTCTTGTCTTGCTCTGCCTGAACTCTGTTTTTTTCCGGTTCATGACAGTTAGGGTATGTCGAAAAACTCCCATCTCATGCTCTCCCTCAACTTCAAAATCGTCCTATATCACTCTTTTACCTTTTTTGTTAAGGGTGTTTGATGATCTTTGCATGTTCACTTTGCAAATACTAGGTCCATACTTCTGCAGTGATGTAGGATGATTTTGAAATGATTTTTGAAGGTGAGGGAGAAAATACGGTCAGAGTTTTTCGACATATCCTAACTGTCTTGAGCCAGAATACACAGAGTTCAGGGAGAACAAGACAAGACGAGCATTTGAGATTAAAAAGTATTTAAATTGTCTTTTTTGTAATGAAAATAACCGATCGTTTAGCTAGATAAGACCCTTCTTCCTCGGCTGGGATGATTTACAACCACATTTGAGATCGTATGAAACCCCATTTAAACTGCATTTTGGAAGTTCAAAATCAGGGCACCATATCAGTCCATTAAATGGAGAAAAATCCTGAAATGTTCTCCTCAAAATACATAATTTCTTTACGACTGAAAAAAGAAGGACATGAACATCTTGGATGACAAGGGGGTGAGTACATTATCTGTAAATCTTTGTTCTGGAAGTGGACTTTTCTTTTAAGAATGATTTTTTTTTTCTAAGGCAGTGTTTCCTGCTATGCAAAGATTTGATTTCAAAAACAGTATCATAGCTATTAAACTCTTATAAATTTAAATCAGTAGTTAACCTCATGGGGAAAAAATCATTCTGAAGTCTGATTTTATGGTGGCTGTGCTTCAAAATTAATGTTTTATACTCTTAATTCAAGTGATGAAGGATTTTGAAACTCTGACAGTAATCAGAGTTGAGCACTACTGTAAGAATGACCCTGCATGGTTTGAATGTTTTAAAATGATTATGGTTGAAAATATTCATTAGAAATTTAGAAAGGTAATCAAATGTAATCAGTTACAGTAATAAAGTAACTGATATAATTACACTACTCAATAGATTTTAAACAAGGTAACGTAATCTGTAACCTTTTTACATTTCCAAAGTAACCTTTCATGTTTTTAGATGTGGAATTATTTCAGTGTTGTATTACTGTAGAAATGTAGCACATTGCTGTCTTATTCGGTTTTGTATTATATTGAACTTAAGTTTAACAGCTATGTAAATGTGCAAATGGGCCTCTAGGCACACTGGCGGTGGTTGTGTCTGAGTGTGAAATAAATTCATGCAATTTGAAAGATGTAGACAATGAATGTGTTTTGTGCTAAACCATATCCCACCGAGTGCTGATAATTGCACTTTGGAAAGTTTTTGAAATTGTAAATAAAGCAAAGATCATTAAAGTCTGATATGGTAATTCTATCAGTCTTTCTACTTCACCATTTCATGTTTAACTTAATGTGTTACTTGCTGTTTCTTTGTAATTAGTTTTGAAACTTACTAATAATTTCTGAGAGGAAATTGTTTCTACACCATTTTTTTTTTTTTTTTTTTTTGTGAAGAGTTAGAAAAAGTGACCTAAGTTTTGACAAATGGTTCTAGCGATTGAAAGAACAGAGCTGTCTTTCCTATTTAATGTCAGTGTCATTCCACTGTTGTTTTCTGGCGCTAAATGGCTCTTATTTAATTCAGTGGCACTCTGATTATGACCTCCCTTTCAGCCCAGATCCGTTACGAGCCTGCCCTGCCAGCTGAGCGCCAGAGCCTCACCCAGTGTCTGCCTATCGGCCACATGCTGAAGTTTATCGTCACGTACCCCACTGTGAGTAACATGCATAACCCATCCACTTACCCACAACCAGCTTACCGGCTTTCCCAGCACAGTGCAGTCACTTCCCCTACAGCTCTATTGCATTAAACCATATAATGAAGTTAAAATGTGCAGAGGCATGGAGAGCTGCCTCCTAGTGCTCTGTCTAGCATATTCAGTATAAGCCCTCACTTTAATTTAATATTTAATCTTGGCTCTGCAGTGACTGAAGATGCCACTTTTATCAGTGGATAAGAATTGTCTGTCAACTGTGAAAGATGTTTTTGAAAATCTTTTGCATAATAAATCAGATAATGGGTTTTGTTTACTCACTACTTGTGCATAAAATGTTAAAAGTAATACGTTTACACAGTTAGAGCCCATTGAAAACCTAGAGTTGCCTCTGAATCTTCCAAGCAACTCTACAGTAAGTTTTATTTGAGAGTAACAAATAATCATTTTAAATGTTTTTTTCACTTTTACTTAATTGTTAGTCCATGAAACCCTGCCTGAGTGCTTAAAAATGAGTTTTAATCTTTTATAATTATCTCTAATTGCATATATTCATGAATTATGTATAATACATTTATGAATGCAGTTGAAGTTGCATATGGGAGCCCGTAAGTATGCAAAGCATTCATTTACATTTTAGACTTATTAATTGAGCAAATGCTTTTATCCAAATCGACTTACAAATGAGCAATACCACATAAGCACATTTTGATTGACATTACTGTAACCATTAAAATATTGCTTGTAAAATGCTATTTTGAATTTTCACCTTTAAATATGCACTATGATCATTTGCTCACCCTCATTTCTTTTCAAACCTGTATGATCATAAGTATGCGGATATTGTATATAATACTGTCAATAATCTACAATTTAATGTTATGCAAATACAGTGTCCGTTTTCAGCATTGCGCAGGTCTCTTTTAAAAAAGCATGAGTGCATATTTTCATTTCAAGGCTGTTCATTCTTTGCTTTTTTTGATCTGACTTCACAGGCTTTTTGGAAAGAAAAAGGTTTCTCGGGGGAAATCGTGGCACGTCCCTCTGAGGACTGCCCTTTAAGCGTCACATTTGATGCCACCAGCCCCAGAGGCAATCCTGCGCTGGTGGGGTTCATCACTGGAGTACAGGCCCGTGACTGGTGTGACAGAAAGGTGAGAGACAGATACAGAGAATGAGAGCGTGATTCCGGGAAAGAGAGCAATGAATTTTGATAGCATATAGCAAGCTGTACTGGAGTGAGAAATGGAAAGAGAAAGTGAGAGATAAAGAGCAGGAAGTTTAATATGTCAGGTCTATTCTCAGCTTCACACTTTCAGGGAATACTGAGACAATGAGTCAAGAGGTGAAAATAGATATATATTGACACTTAGTTGCTCAAAAAATGCCTTTGTAAGGCATAACAGTCATAATACCCTGCTGAAGAAACCAGCAGAGCTGCTCACAAGCATATGTTACGTTTTGTAAACTCGTGTGCTGGTTTTCTTCATCTAGCTTAACTTGAGAACGTCTATAATATGTGGAGACAACTGTTAGCGTTCCCATTTCAAAGTTCATTTCACGCTCTAAGGAGCCTTCAAAACCATGTATTAGAATAAATGGGTGGTTAACCATTTAATAATAATATTTGCAAAAAAATTTGTAAAATTAGCTTTTCTTGTCAGATTGCACAACTACTGTACATTTTAACAGTCTTTTGAGCCCACTTACAGCATCTATGGAATAGGGCTGCCCCCTAGTAGTCGACAAGAAGAGGCTTGGTCGACCAAAATTGTATTAGTCGCTTAGGAGTGTGAAAGCAGAACAGTATCGCACTCACTGCATTGCGGTCACTTGCTCTTAAAATACTCCGTCATTTTTGGCCACACAGATTAAAGTAATCCATCTTTCGTTTCTGTAAAGACTCTACGTTTGTTTGTGTCCACTCAGAATAACAACAAAATGTTGCGCTTTTGTAAAATAATGAAAGCAAACAGGATGTGCCGTCTGTCTCTGTGAACTTGAGCTTGATACTTCGAAAGTCTGTGAATCCTTGCCTTACAGACATGAAAAATATATCTATACAGAGTGAAATATCTACTTTTACATGAACCAGTGCAGTTAATGCAGTCTCCTTGCTATTTTTCCCTGAAACATTCAACAATTATATCTGTTGGGATGCTGTGGCAAGCTTTTTTAGGGATGCACGATATTATCGGATTGTTATCGGAATTAGCTAAAGGTTATAAAGGTTTAAAATGAAACAAAAAATCCTGATATGCCTTGCCGTAATCACAAATATGACACTTAAATTCATATATACAGATTTATTCATTATTATGTAATATATTTTTTCAAATGGATTATGAAAACATTAATATAAGGTGCTCTAAAAAGTTTTTTTTTTTTTGCATTATATCATCTATTAATGTTAAATTCACAAATAAAAGGTTTCAGTTGCATCTAAAAAACAGCAGAGATAGTTAGTTCTGGCAGGTCACGCCAGTCAAGCTTGCATCAGCTGATCCACAACTACCTTTAATAATACAACGCCTATCTCAGTATTCATATATAAGGTCCTTCTGTATTATCAGCAGCTTTATTGTTGCTCAATATCTAATCACCCTGCTCCATCCCCAGCTCCTCCTCTCGTCCAGTCAGGATTCGGCCCTCTGATTCTCCTTTGAATTAGATGAATTTGTAAAATACGTACATTCAATTATTGAACATTAATGTTAACTGCATTACATTTATGTTGGATCTGTTCTGTTTACCCTAGGGTTTTATCGCTGCTCCTTCTGCTCTTATCCATGCTAGGCTGCATGGATGCGCAGGGGGTTCTTGCCCAGAACGGAAACATATTGCCAATCCAAACTGTCAGTCACCTATGATGATAGTGGTTCTGACAGAAAACTATTCAAAACATTAAGACATACTATAATAGTATATACATAATACTTGTATGCTAGTCTAACCTAGTGTTTCAGCAACCAAATTGTCTGTAAACAAGCAGTATCAGATTAGCAATTAGCCCAACGTCTTTACCAGCAACAGTACAAACTGGAAGTGTTATCTTGGGAAAAGCAATCATTTACAGGTCTGAGTCTTCAAAGATTCTTTTCCAGACTGATAATGTGGCAAACTATTGATTTATCTGTCACTCGTTGCTCAATCAAACAAAGATGGCCACACATCTTGCATGCAGAAAATAGCTAGCCTAAAGCTAAAATCCATGAAAAACAGATGAGACGAGAATTCCCTCTTTGAGATGAACTGGTCTGATAAACACGTTTCCATCTCGCTTCTTATGATAAAGCTCCCAGGCTGTCTGTAGTCATGCATTATAGACAAGAGCAGTGAGTTTATGGCTGCTTCATTTATAATGAATCAGACGGACAAGCCAGTCTGGTTCTCCTTTGCTAATACAACATTACTAGTTTGCATTCGGTAGTGTTGAAATATCCCCTTTTGTCATCTCCACTAATAGAGATGTACTCTGCAAAGCATTTTTTCGACAAACTCTGGTTCTTACAGATGTGTGAAGAGCCCAGGCTGACTACTCAGTGGAATACGTCCGAGCCGCGTGCCTTCTGCCGTTACTCGACATTACCTTCACATGAATGAGCTGGCAAACTTCGAAGTGTGGACATGAAGTGTAATTTCGTGCCGTTTGTTTTATGGCTAGGCATTAGAGATAGTGGCTAGCCCTCCAACTCCTTATGGGCACTTTTATAACACCCCCCACAGATGGTTCCTCTGCCGTCCCACCCCCTACCTGGTGGAAAGCCATAATTGTAGGCTGAATTATGGGCCGGGACACTCGGTTCAAGTGGATGTGTGCGCAACATGCAGATGCAGGGTTTTATAAGTTCCCTTAACATCTGTCACTCGCTGGCATAGTAACAGCAAGGGTGCACGGCCCGGCCGCTTTCTACCCATAACTCATGGAGAACAGAGACCAGAAAAGGGTTTGAGTTATTCAGATCGATGGAGGTTGAAGATCTGGGCCCAGCACGGTTCTCGCCAGTTTAGCATAATTTGAAAAAGAATACTTGTTAAGGAGATTATATACTAGTATAAGAAGCATTTTTTGAGATGTTATTTGCAATTACAGCATATTTCTAAATTAACTTAATTTTACTTGCTTTTTTGACCCTTTTAAAAGGATAGTTCACCCAAAAATGAAAATGATCCCATGATTTACATACCCTCAAGCCATCCTAGGTGTATACGGCTTTCTTCTTTCAGATGAATACAATCAGAGTTATATTAACCCTTGTGGGACCTTTTAGACATTTTTGTCCTTTTCAGTTATTTATTTTTTTTTTTTTATCATTTCACCTGTGTTATTGCCATGTGCATAAATTTTGGCACAGGTGTGTATTTTTACTGGAATTTTACTATTTCACATTTCCTTTAATAAATCTATTTTGCACTAGGTACAAAAAATAGTTCATCTCAGGACCTTAAGGACAAAAATGTCCCCATTGAAACCCATTAAAACTGCTAAACTGCTAATTATGCAATTTTTATTAATAGACTTTCATTCTGTTGGCAAAGCTTTAAATGAATTTTTTTTCACTATTTTTTACCAGATGGTGCCATTTTTTTTTAGATTTGGCGAGATCAAATACTCGCTTTATTCCTGTTTTCTGCTTCTGCATATTATAGAGCCAACTGGATAAATAATGCAGCTATAATTGTGTGGGTATGTCGGTATGGATGTCATAATCACATGGAGTGTGATTTATATGTGTGTCATAAAAAAAAAAATTGTGTGTGTTTGTGTGTGTGTTCGTGTAATATTTGAGAGAGAAAAACTCTACTGCAAATCACAAGCACCAGTGGAGTTTTGCTGGCATCTAACGGAGAAAATCTGGTACTATGCCCAAACAAAATCTTACTGAAAGCTCTTTTTTGAGATATCAACCTCAAATTTGGAACACAGCTTGTTTAGATTTATGGCTTTGATTTTCTAGGTTTAGAGTTCAACATGTTTATTTAAATATGTTTATTTAAATATCTACTTTATATAAAATATGGTTCATAAAGCATTTTCATAAACTTAAATCTCTGTAACTTTTTTTGGTTTCACTTTTTAAACTTTTTCTGCTTCAACAATAATTTGCCATTCTTCTTTAAAATTAGACCAAACTAAGTCTGTGCTCCCAAGCTTCACATTTTTATGACAGTTTTTTAACATGGACATTTTTGCCCACTAAGGACCTATGTGTAACTTTTTTTTTTTATGACGCACAAGAGTTAAAAAATGTCCTGGCTCTTTCAAGCTTTATAATAGCAGTGAATGGCTGTTGAGATTTTTAAGTCTAATAAAGTTCATCCATCCATCATAAAAAGTACTCCACATGGCTCACAGCTTTAAATATCCATATTTAAAACTTTCTAAACCATAATCTCTCACTTCTGCTAACTGTTGTATGTGAAAAAAAACTCATTAGAAATTAGAAGTACAAAACAAGTAAAGAAAAATGTTGGAGGATTTTGATATAAGCCAAAAAGAGAATGGTTTTCCTTTGCTGTAAACAAAATGTGGTTCTCGAGAGACTAGCATATTCTCAACAGAGCTTACACTACACCTATGTCTTCTGAATGTGTGTACGACAGTTGGCAGAAGCTATAGATTACAGTTTACAGATTTGTAAATATAGTCTTTTTTTAACACAAACCTTCAGATTCACTTCAGAAGGCCTTTATTAACTCCCTGGAGCTGTGTGGAGTACTTTTTATGATGAATGGATGCACTTAATTGGACTTCAAAATCTCAACAGCCATTCACTGCCATTATAAAGCTTGGAAGAGCCAAGACATTTTTTAATGTAACTCTGATTGTATTCGATAGAAAATCGTATACACCTACAATGGCTTGAGGGTGAGTAATTTTCATTTTTGGGTGAACTATCTCTTTAAGTGCATCTTTATATGCAATTTTGTATTTAATGTAATGAAACAGTCACGAAAGTACACTCTTAAGTGGTCTTTTATTTCATTAATATTGTATTATCTGCAAGTACAGTTTTTTAAAATGTCCTTTTACGATTTAAAGTGGACTACAGGTGCACATTCAGTACAAATAAGCACACGTTTTCACAAGGATGGATGCATAATTATATTTTTTTAAGCTTTTGTGATATGATGATAAACAAATGTTTTTGTGCTCATTTTAGATGGAGGAGAGAAGAGATGCTGTGATCTCCAGCCTGGTGAAGTACCTTGGTCCGGAGGCGTCCACCTACTTACACTATGAAGAAAAGGTATGTGGCGAATTTCAGCCAATATGTGCGCTGAGTCACGGAAAGTATAGTCATTGTCTTGCGAAACCCTTCGCTTCAGCTTTATTTAGTAGCATCTTGAAGCACCTAGAGTGTACGGAAAGACAGTGCCGAGGGAAATCGAAAAATTATGCAGGAAACTATTTTATGGTGGCTTGCGTTGATACACACAGTCGAAAAAATGTGGAAACTAGATTCAAGAAGGCACTAGCTTCTATATTTTAGGTCATTTTGGGGACACCATTAAGTCTGTGGAGATTTGTCTCTGCAATTGTCTCGCAACTTATGTTAATCTTTCATTGTGGAGAAATAGTGGTTGCTTTTTTTTTTTTTACAGCATTCGTTTTATGAAAAATATACTGTTTTAATAAATAGTAATTGATTATTAGCTAAGCTTCACCCAGTTTGGTAATTGCTGCTAACTCGTATAATTCAGATAGAAATGCATGTCAACAATGTAGTTTTCAGTAAAATGTGTGTAACAATTAATTAAGGGATCTGGAATTAATTATTACATAGCAAAAATGCTGCTTTTGTTTAAATGAATGATTTAATTATGCAGAACCATGATTAAATCCTAATCAAGGTAAACACTTCTGCATTTATATTCATTCATTTTTATATCCAAACTGACTTACAATTGAGGAATAAAACAAGCGATTCATCACAAAGAGGCAAATAAACACAGGAAGTCTCAGACATTGTTCAGATTAGTACAAAGTCGATTAAGGAAAGATAAAGCAACATTTCTTTAAATATTAAGATGCAGCCAAATGTTAAAATAAGTAAAAATTAATTAACAGTAAAAAAATTGATTAACAGTAATTTGAAGTGATAACTTGTGGTTCCTAACATTTCTACAATACATGCTGTTGTGCTACTGTAAACACCACAGTGACCTGAATGAGTATGTAAATCAAATTAAATTTTTCATTTTTATTTGTTATTTCATTTAATGAAAATGTACTTACCCTTTAGACCATCCAAGATTAGTTAGTTTTTTTCATCAGAACAGATTTGGAGAAATTTAGCATTACATCACTCGCTAATGGGTTCTCTGCAACGAATGGGTGCCATCAGAATGAGAGTCCAAATGGCTGATGAAAACATCACAATAATGCACAAGTAATCCACACAACTTCAGTCAATAAATGAGCCGTGTAATGAGGAGGTTTATCAAGAAATTGTTTTTGACTTGGCCTTTACTATTGTTTCTTTTTAAAATACGTCGAAAAATATCTATATAAACAAATATGTCATGCAATATGGATTTTGGTGTGAGAGGACAACAGGGGATGGTCTTTTTCATTGGAGGAAGCATTATTATGGATTATGGACTGTGTATTTTATTTTATTTTATTTTATTTTATTTTACCTGTTTGGACTCTCATTCTGACGGCACCCATTAACTACAGAGGATCCATTGGTGAGCAAATGATGTAATGCTAAATTTATCCAAATCTGTTCTGACGACGAAACAAACTCATCTATATCTTGGATGGACTAAAGGTGAACACATTTTCAGCAAATTTTCATTTTTGGGTGAACTATTTCCTTTAATTTACCTAGCTAGCCACTTTTAAAGTTCATATACAGTTGAAGTCAAAAGTTTATTTTACCAAAATAAGAGGGATTATACAAAATGCATGTTATTTTTTATTTAGTACCGACCTGAATAAGATATTTCACATAAAATATGTCTACATATAGTCCACAAGAGAAAATAGTTGAATTTATATAAATGACCCTGTTCAAAAGTTTACATACACTTGATTCTTAATACTGTGTTGTTACCTGAATGATCCACAGCTGTGGATTTTTTTGTTTAGTGATAGTTGTTCATGAGTCCCTTGTTTGTCCCGAACAGTTAAACTGCCTTGCTGTTCGTCAGAAAAATCCTTCAGGTTACACAAATTCTTTGGTTTTTCAGCATTTTTGTGTATTTGAAACTTTTTCAACAATAACTGTATGATTTTGAGATCCACCTTTTAACACTGAGGACAACTGAGAGACTTATATGCAACTATTACTGAAGATTCAAACACTTACTGATTCTCCAGAAGGAAAACGATGCATTAAGAGCCTGAGGGGGAAAACTTTTGAACAGAATGAATGTGTACATTTTTCTCATGTTGCCTTAATATCATTTTTTTTTTTTATTTAGTACTGCTCTTCAGAAGCTTTAGGAGCATCAGTGAGTGTTTGAACCTTCAGTAATAGCTGCATATGAATGCCTCAGTTGTCCTTAGTGTGAAAAGATGGATTTCAAAGTCATACAGTCACTGTTGGAAAGTGTTCAAATACTTAACCATACTATTACAGACAAGACCGGGGGGATAGAGAAAACAGGGAAAAAAAAAATAAAATAAAAATTGGGGAGAAAGTCAACAGAAGAGGGGGAGAGAGAGAGAGAGAGAGAGAGAGAAGAAGAAAAAAGAAAATTACATAAAATTAAATTAATTAAATACATAAAAAAAAAAAAAAAAAAAAAAAAATGGCCGTGAATGATGATAACATAGCTACACATACACACTGTCATGTGTTATCTGTGTTACTGACAGGCCGGGAAAAAAAAAAAAAAAAAAAAAAAAGGAAAGTGTTCAAATACACAGAAATGCTGAAAAACCAAAGACAGGGGAAAACTTGTACAGGTTTTACAAATCAATCAGTTAGAAATTGTTTAAAACAAACTCAGATCCTCTCAGCCAAAGGTCGGACTGGCCAGTAACATTTTAAAGGCGGGGCTACAATAAATTATTCAATTCAACAACTAATTATTCCAACTGTATTGTAGATGTATTCATGGAATAGAGTTTCATTTAGATGGCAAAACTAGTTTTTCATGCGTTTATGAATTGGACCTTAGGCAATATGTGACCCATTTTATGGGTGGTTTCCATTTATGGAAATTGCATTACAAATGTGACCCTGGACCACAAAACCAGTCATAAGTGGCACAGGTATATTTGTAGCAATAGCCAAAAATACACTGTATGGGTCAAAATCATTGATTTATCTTTTAAGACAGAAATCATTAGGATGTTAAGTAAAGATCATGTTCCATAAAGATTTTTGTAAATTTTCTACTGTAAATATATCAAAACGTAATTTTTGATTAATAATATGCATTGCTAAGAACTTCATTTGGACAACTTTAAAGCAGATTTTCTCAATATTTAGATTTTTTTGCACCCCTTTAGATTTCAGATTTTCAAATAGTTGTATTTCGACCAAATACTATCCTATCCTAACAAACCATAAATCAGTGGAAAGCACATTTATTCAGCTTTCAGATTATGTATAAATCTGAATTTCTAAAAATTGACCCTTATGACTGGTTTTGTGGTCCAGGGTTACAAATGCCATTCAGACAGAGCTGCAGAAATGTTTCAAATGCCGTATGGAAAAACAAAGCTGCTAAGTGCAGGTATCGTTTAAGACTCCCTCAACCTTTCATTTTGATGTCCTCTGTGGTATTCAGTGTTTAATTAGGGGGGTCAGACCCATAATTTACACCCTAACAGGTATGCTTTCCTTTCATATTAACTCAGTTCTATCAATAATTGATACATTACAGTGTGCGGCCCGAGAAACAGAGGTTCTCCCAGCATCCCCGCGACCCTATACTGGGCGAGCGGTTTGAAAAATGGATGGATGAAAGAGTGGCAGTGAAAACATCTTTCAGTCTCGAGTAAATCCAAATGTCAAAGCTCTCAGTTTGCGTTTCCTGTTCTCACTAGATGAGTCAGCGTGTGAAAATAACACACATTGTCTAGAATCAAGCATGAAACCTATTAAGACCTGCTAAAGTTCATCACCTCTGTCCAATATCCTGTATGACTTTGACAAGCCTCCGTGTGACACTCGCCACGGGCGTCAACTGAAAATGGAAATCTCTGCGGCCACCTCTATTCCTCGTTGACCAAAGCTGAGAAGCAGTCCTCCACTGTGCCTGAAATGCACCATTTCACAAAAGAAATGGGAATTTATTTCCCCTGAGAGGTAGAAAGGCACCATAGACCATACAGGAGGTGTAATTGAGATTGACAAACGGGCACACTGGTTTGACAGCCATCAGCTTTAGCAGTATGTTAACATTTTACTGCCTTGGTGCAAAAGGGGTGTCAGGCCACTTTAGCACTGTAAGTGAAAGGAGAGAATAGCCTTAAGCAACTCTGTGGCCTGTGGATGGAGAGAGCGGGAATGGATGATGGGAGTACTGATGGCAAGGCAACTGAAAAAAGGAAATACAGTACCTTTTCAAGAAGAGAACTACCCAGAGTGCCCTGAGAGGTCTCATGTGCTGGGATTATGGTGCATTGTGAAAAGCAAAGGTGCATCAATTTTTCAAAATGTCCAGAAGGTGTTTAATGCATATGATATAATAAAAACTGAATTAAACTCAGTTTAAAATATATTGAAAAATCTACAGAATTAAACTGAATAAAAAAAAGAAAAAAAAGAAACAGATTAAATTAAAACCAGTATGAGTCCAAAAATGTCTAATTATATATACACAACAGTATGGCAAGATTATTAACAATTTTTGAACAATAGCAGACACAGTAATGGTAAACCTATGTAAATAAAACTGCCTGAACTCAGGAAGTGGGATTCATTTCCTAATGTAGTTTTAAAAATGTACATGGACAAAAATGGATTTAAAAGTTCTGTTTAAAAGTTCTGTTTAAAATGGTCATAATTTACCATAAAAAGTCAAAATGATGATACAAGTCACAATTATGGGATTAACTGAATTAAAAAATTAATGAAACAGATGAAATAAAAAAGTAATGTAGTATTATCATGTAGTAATATCGATGACAAAATTAAAATTATGATTTAAGCTATAATTATTAGATAAAACCAAAATTACAAGATTAAAAAGTTGACAGAAACTTTTTAAATTCTACTTTTTGTAATAATTATTTTTGGTAATACATAAATTATATTATTATAATTGTGATTGTTCTCATTTATATCAAAATGAAATTCAAAATGAAAACAACCTGAACTGAAAAACTGAATTAAAAAAAAAAAAAAAATCAGAATTAAGAAGTCTACCGAATTAAACTGAATAAAAAACAAAATTAGTGCTATAGATGAAATTAAAACAATTAATCATAATAAATTTTTGGAATACATAATTCTTATATCATAATTATTATTTGTTGTAATTATGACTTTTTTTTTTATCTTAAAATGAAATTCAAAATGAAAACAAACTGAATTTATTTATTTATTTATTTATTTTAATCTACCAAATTAACTGAATGAAAAAATGAATGAAACAGATTAAATTAAAATAAGTATGTAGTAATATGCAGTATTATGTAGTAATAACGATGACAAAATTAAAGTTATGATTTAAGTCATAATTATTAGATAAAACCAAAATTACAAGAATAAAAAGTTGACAGAAATCATAATTATGACAAAACAGTGTATTTTTGTCATAATTATGACTTTTTAAATTCTACTTTTTGTAATAATTATTTTTGGTAATACATAATTATTATATTATAATTGTGATTGTTGTCATTATGACTGTTTATATGAAAATGAAATTCAAAATGAAAACAACCTGAACTGAAAAACTGAATTAAACTGAATAAAAAAAAAAAATCAGAATTAAGAAATCTACCGAATTAAACTGAATAATAAAAAAAAATAATAATGCTATAGATAAAATTAAAACAATTAAGAGTCGTAAAAATTCTACTTTTTGTCATAATTATCTTTTGAAAGACATAATTCTTATATCATAATTATGATTTGTGGTAATTATGACTCTTTATCTTAAAATGAAATTCAAAATGAAAACAAACTGAATTTATTTATTGATTTTTTTAAATATACCAAATTAACTGAATGAAAAAATTAATGAAACAAATTAAATTAAAACATGTATGTAGTAATATGTAGTATTATGTAGTAATAACGATGACAAAATTAAAATTATGATTTAAGTCATAATTATTAGATAAAACCAAAATTACAAGAATAAAAAGTTGACAGAAATCATAATTATGACAAAACAGTGTATTTTGTCATAATTATGACTTTTTAAATTCTACTTTTTATAGTAATTATTTTTGGTAATACATAATTATTATATTATAATTGTGATTGTTGTCATTATGACTGTTTATATCAAAATGAAAACAACCTGAACTGAAAATCAGAATTAAGAAATCTACTGAATTAAATAGAATAATAAAAAAAAAATTCTATAGATGAAATTAAAACAATTAAGAGTTGCAAAAATTCTACTTTTTGTCATAATTATTTTCCGGGAGACATAATTCTTATATCATAATTATGATTTGTTGTAATTATGACTCTTTATCTCAAAATGGAATTCAAAATGAAAACAAAGTGAATTTTAAAACATTCAGATTTTGAAAGTCTAGGTTGGAAAAATTTTGCAGAATTTTGACTTGTTAATTATGGCTTAATATGTCAGTTTTATGTTTTTTAATATGTCAAAATTATGTTTAATGTAAAAGTATCTCATAATTTTGACGTTTTATCCCATAATTGTGACTTGTATCATCATTTTGACTTTTTATGGTAAATTATGACCATTTTAAGCAGAATTTTTTTTTGTTTAAACCCATTTTTGTCCACGCACAATTTTAAAACTGCATTAGGAAATGACTCCCGCTTCCTGAGTTCAGGCAGTTTTATTTACATAGGTTTACCATTACTGTGTCTGCTATTGTTCAAAAATTGTTAATAATCTTGACATACTGCTGTGTATATATAATTAGAAAGGTCTAAAGTGTTCAGCTTGAAGTCTGTTCTCTGTTTCATGATAGAAATGTTCTAGCAAATGTAATATAATTAGAGGTGTGGAGGTAGCATCAGTTTTTAGCATTCAGCTGATTGTATTAAACTAATAATGCTTACCTTTAATTATGTTATTAATATTTTTAAAGAAAGGTAATGCATGCTACCAAGAGAGCTGCTTGAGATGACACAGCCTTCTTTTAATATAATCATCAAGTCCAAAAATACATCATTAACATGTAAGTCATTCTAAGAGGCTTAGATAGTTTAAAGGTTTTGCTTCAAGTACCTTCATAAAATCTACAGGCACATTTAAGAACATTCAACATTAACCAAGATGCCTACTTAAAACCATCAGGGTATTTCAACGAAGAAAGGCTGCAGGGCTCTAATGATGAATAATGTCTTGAATAATGAATAATTCTTCATTAAATTAAATTATAAATAATTTCTAGACCTTTTTATTTAGTTTGAACATGAACCAAAGGGAACATTTAGTCTAATCCACACAGAATTCATTGAGGTGACCTTATTAAAAGAGAGAAATGGGAGGTCGCAGGGAGTTTATGATGATGTGAGGCTGCAGTAATATAAAAATAACCTGCCCACTGTGAAGAGCACAAGACGACTGTTTGCCAAATGTTGTCGGCCAGACGTCTAAAAGTTTTGTCAGTGTCAATGCAAATAGCACTTGCATATTAAATCTGTCTCTCTTGGGAAATAAAGGGTGAGCTGCATCACAACCACAGAGTCTTAATGTTTCCCAGATCATTTATTAGCCCAAAATTAGAGTTTACTTTGACACTGACTGCTGCAAAAGGTTAATTGTTTTGTTGTGTTTACAGGACTGGGCGAAAGAGGAGTGGACTGGAGGCTGTCCTGTGAATGTAATGGCCCCCGGGATGCTAACGTATTACCACCCGAGTCTCCGAAAGCCTTTCGACAGGTAGGCCAATCCACTATACTGGCCAAATCCATTCATGTTCAACAAAGCCTCATATCACCACATCCTCTGCCCTTCAAGGAATAGTTCACACAAAAAGGAAAATTCTGTCATTATGTACTCACTGTCATGTCAGTCCAAACATACTGGAATTTTCCCACGGAACACAAAAGTAGTTTTGCTCTTTTCCATACAAAGGCACTTCATAGAGTGACCATAGCTGTCAAGCTTCAAAAGAGCGCCATAAAAGTAGTCCATTCGACTCCAAGCCTCCAAGCTGCCAAATGGCTTCTGAAGACTTTGAATACAGAGCACAAGTCATATAGATTACTTTTATGGTCTTGGATTGGAAAAAACTAGAAAAAAATCCTGTTTTCTTTGGGCAATAAAAGTGGCCAAGGTCTTATTTTGGTTCATTTTGGTTGTGATCAGGTCTTAGTCCACCACTTTTTTGTGATGCCAAGACTACATAATAATAATAATAATAATAATTGTTATTATTGTTATTATCATTATTGTTGTTGTTACTGTTATTAATAATTACACTAGTCGAGACACCCTAAAATTGTAATAACATATTTAATAATAATAATAATAATAATCACTGTTATGACTAACAAGACTCACCAAAACAAATTTTCTAACTATTAAAATATTTAATAATAATAATAATAATAATAATAATAATAGTTGTATTATTATTATTATTATTATTATTAATATTTTCATTATTAATCACTGTTATGAATAATAAGACTTGTCCTGTCACCAAAACAAATTTTATTACTATTAAAATATTTAATAATAATAATAATAATAATAATAATAATAATAATACAACTATTATTATTATTATTATTATTATTATTATTATTATTATTATTATTATTATTATGTCCTTTTTGGAGCATAACAGACATATGACCTGACATTATATGGGAAAGAGGAGTGTTAAAAATTATAATATTATTAGGGTTAATAATAATAATATTAATAACAACAACAACAACTACACCATTTGTGACCCTGGACCACAAAACCAGTCATAAGTCAGTGGGGTGTATTTGTTGAACAAGGTATATTATATGAACAAGACTAAATGGACAGTATCCATTTTTAGGTAAGCTATTGGTTTCATCACAGATCTCATTGACTTTAGCAGACATTACCTGTAGATAAAGATGAAAGTGGGAGTTGTACAAAAATGCCAATTTTTCCCTCAAGTGCAAATGCTACCCGAATGCATGACTAGATGTCAAAAGGACAGCGCTCTCGGGGGAAACGTCTCAAAAGCTATTTGAAATGGCCCGGTTAAGCGATTGACAGGGCTGGACTAATGCTCGCCCAAGGAGAACATACAGAAAGAGCGTGCAAGAGAGAAAGCGAGAGCGTGCGGTGGCTGGAGTGGAGGGGAAATTTCCATAATAGAATTAAATCCATAGGGAGAGGAATGAGTTCATCATATAAAGGTGGCTGAGGCATGTACAGACTTCCCATTTTGTCTGGTACCTGTGTGGGCGATGAGCCGTTTCCTGAAGGAGGCCTGTAATCTGTCCTTGACCCACTTGGAAACAGACGAGATCTTGAAGCGCTTGATCTTTCGGATACTACAAGACTCTTTCATGCATTAAATCTCCATTCATTCTTCCTCACTGTAGCTTCTGCAAAATTAAATGATTTCTATTAGATGTGAATAATTAAAAGGACTAAAGCATGAATTAATGGCTGGTCCACCAGCACAGAGTTCTGAAGTATCCCAGAGTCTCGAGAGATTTGTAGTACATTGTAATACATAAAAAGGTTCTGTAAAATTATAATACTTTAAAATACAGCTGTCAATTTAACATATTATTTAGTGTGTTTAATTCTAAATAAAGAGAGTTCTGCTCTATAAAGAAATTTTATGAAGAAAAACATGCTGATAAAAATATTAACGTATATAAACATTATATAAACTATAGGGCTGCCTCCTAATAGTCGACTAACCGTTAGTTGATGAGAAGAGGCTTGGTCGACCAAAATTTTATTAGTCACATAGACACAGAAAAAAAATTCTACAGGAAGTGGCGAAGTCATGCAGTCCGTGACGGACAGAATGTTAACAGCTGTTCTATGTGGTACAGGACATTCAAACGCTCACCTATAATTCATCGACCTCAAATATAGCTTTTCATCTGAAATATGTAAGTAGTAGCAACTTTACATGACCATCCATTCTAATGTTAACCTAGAAAAATATGCACTATTGAAGTGTCTGTGCGGAGTGTGGAAGCTGAATAGTAGCACGTTTACTGCATTACAGATGGAGGCACCAGTGCGGTCGCTTGCTCTTAAAATACTCCGTCATTTTTGATCATACAGATATAAGTAATGCATCTTTTGAATCTGTAAAGAATCTACGTTTATTTGCGTGCACTCACAATAACAACAAAACGTTGCACTTTCGTAAAATAATGAAAGCAAACAGGATGCGTTTTCTGACGTCCCGATCTATGTGAACTTGAGCACGAAACTCCGAAACTCTGTGTATACTTGCTTTAAAGACATAAAAATATAACTGTTTATACAGAGTGAAATGTCTACTTTTCAATAAACCAATTCAAATAGAAAACAAATATTCTCAGATTATATAATTCGTATGACACATGTAGGCACATCCACTACTGCGGAGATGATGAGTCAGTGTCACCGACTTCATCTCTTAAGCAGAAAGCAAAAAAAGCACTAGTTTATCAATAATTTTTTTAAATCCTAATGCAGTCTCCTTGCTGTTTTTCCCTGAAACATTCAGTATTATTATATCTGCCGGTGTGCTGTGGCAAACTTTTTTTGCACATGTTTGAACGCTTATTAGGCTATGGGCAATTAAAGGAACACTCCACTTTTTTTGAAAATAGGCTCTTTTTCCAACTCCCCTAGAGTTAAACAGTTGAGTTTTACCGTTTTCGAATCCATTCGGCCGATCTCCGGGTCTGGTGGTATCACTTTTAGCATAGCTTAGCATAGATCATTGAATCTGATTAGACCGTTAGCATCTCGCTCAAAAATGACCAAAGAGTTTTGATATTTTTCCTATTTAAAACTTGACTCTTCTGTAGTTACATTGTGTACAAAGACAGACGAAAAATGAAAGGTTGTGATTTTCTAGGTCGATATGGCTAGGAACTATACTCTCATTTTGGCGTAACAATCAAGGAACTTTGCTGCCGTACCATGGGTGCAGCAGGCGCAATGATATTATGCAGCCATCAACTCTGCCGGCTGCAACTCTGCATCTACACAAACCTGGTGCCGGTCACTTTCAGGCGCTGCGTTATATCACTGCGCCTGCTGCACACATGGTACGGCAGCAAAGTTCCTTGATTTTTACGCCGGAATGAGAGTATAGTTCCTAGCCATATCAGCCTAGAAAATCACAACTTTTCATTTTCTGTCAGTCTTAGTGCACAAGTTTTAAATAGGAAAAATATTGACATTATATATAGTCATTTTTGATTGAGATGCTAACGGTCTAATCAGATTCAATGATCTATGCTAAGCTAAAAGTGCTACCGACAGACCCGGAGATCAGCTGAATGGATTCGAAAACGGTAAAACTCAACTGTTTAACTCTAGGGGAGTTGGACAATGAGCCTATTTTCAAAAAAAGTGGAGTGTTCCTTTAAAGGCTCATTATTATGATTTATATGGCTTATTAAACGTGCAACTAATTGTCAACTAATATTTAAAATGAACGACTACTAGTCGAACAGAAAAATCTTTAGTCGAGGGCAGTCCTATTAAGCTTGAAATTGCAAGTTATAAAGCCAGAACTGCGAAATATAAACGTACAATTCTGACTTATAAACTCAATCGTAAGAAATAAACTCAGAATTGACTTTTTTTTTTCAGAATTTTGAGAAATGAACTCGCAATTGTGAGTTGAAAAGTCCAGTTTTGAGGGGAAAAAAGATTGACATGTTCTCAGAATTCTAAGAAAAAAGTCACAATTGTGATATATAAACTCACATTTGCAAGAAATAAACTCAGAATTTTGAGGCAAAAATTCTAGTCACAATTCTGACTTTTTTTGTCATGCAATTCTGAGAAAAAAAAGTCAGATTTGCAAGTTTATATCTCACAATTCTGACTTATAAGTCACAATTGCAAGTTTATATCTCACAATTCGGAACAATTTAGAATTGCGAATTCTCGATTGCGTGAAAAAAGTCTGAATTGTGAGATAAAAAGTCACAATTACCTTTTTTTTATTTTTTATTCACTGGTGTAAGCGGGCTTTGATAATTTCATATAAATTAGCTTTCATAAAAACTTGTCTTCATAACAGATTTATTCAACATACATATAAAATAAACAGTAAATAAGCTCCCTCTAGCGTTTTGTATTGCTAACTAACTGTGATCACTAAATAACATTCCTGAGGTAAATGTAACATCGAATGACATAATTGCTCACAAGCTGTTTTATTTGATGTCTTTCTTTCGTGTTGAAACAGTGACATGACACATTTCAGTATCTTTCTTACTGTATCTTTCAACATACCTTCTGATGTTTATTCATGTTTATTTCGCATCTTAATTTTATTAAAGTGGAAAAGACTCACGTTAGTGCTTGAAATTAAGTGCCTACATTGATCTTTTACACCACATTTAACAGCGTCATTAATTGTTTGCATTATGTGATAAAATGTACAGGATTTTAAAGCTGAGACTTTTTTCTTAACAGAAGTAATGAAGCACAAAGCTCTTGTGATGATTGGACGGAAGACGCATTACAAATAATGTTTAGTGAAAGGAAAACAATGGATCTGGCAATCCTCTATATATATAAGATTTCTTGTTTTATTTTTGTTTTGGTAGATTTGATTTTAGTTACTACTTTATTTCAAGTAACAAATGCTTTTTAATGATTTCAGTTTTAGTTAACTACTATAACCTTGGAGGGAGCAATGTCATGACAAGGTGGTACTTGGATGTTCCGATTTTGATTGAAGGTGATACTTGGTCTGAAAAGTTGAAAAACTGCAGGACTAGAGTCTAAGATATTATGCTGGCTGCTTTTGATGCAGTATTTCCAAAGTTAGAAGAGCATATCTTGCCTGCCATAGAAGGTGGAAGAGAAAACAAACCGCTTTTATGTCTTCGTGATTCACAGACAAAGAGCATAGGTGAAAAGCACTATGGGTAAAGGATATCCCTCAGGGTTTCATGAACAACTAAGTCCACGCATCCATAATGCATGAACACTAAACTGTGTGGTGGATGAGAAACAGCCTTGCATGAAGAATATGTTGTTGAATGCAGCAATAAGCATTTTTGAGAACCCAATTAAAAGTTATTTTTGGTAAATTCACAGCAGGCATGAATATGGGCATTATCTTTCAGAGGTTTTCTGATCTGTTTTATATGTGCATAAATTAACCACACTATTAAGTTAATAGGACAGTCAAATTAGCTATTTACCTTTTTAGTAAGTATCTTTTAATTTTGTTGCTCTTTTGTTAAGTCACTTTGGATAAAAGCATCTGCTAAATGCATAAATGTAAACTATTAATCGTGTAGTTTTAAATAGATTTTACTATTCATTTTACTGCACTTTTATATTTTAATTATAACTTGAAATAATGTTAATATTTAATAATTAATAGTAAAATTAAATACATTTCTATTAATTATTTATTGTTTTTAATTACTGTTCAAACATTTGCGGTATTTATATATATATATATATATATATATATATATATATATATATAATATATATATATATATATATATATATGAAAGCAGTTTCACATTCACCAAGGCTGTTTTTATTACAGGAAATACTGTAAAACTGTGTGGTATTTTTAACATTTTAAATGACTGTTTTCTATTTGAATGTATTTTAAAATATTATTTATTTCTGTGATGCAGTGCTGAATTTTCAGCATCATTATTCAAGTCTTCAGTGTCACATAATCATTCAAATATGCTGATTTTAATATTTGCTTTTTCAAAACGGAATTTATTTGAAATATAAATCTTATAAATGCCTATGAATAAAAGTATTACTTTAACCCCACACTTACTATATACAATTATCTGTATGTTTTCAATGAAAACACTTTTGATTAAATTTTTTTTATTTGATTGACAGCCCTAAAAGTTATAGATAAGCTTTCACCCTCTATTAAATATATATTATATATATATATATATATATTATTTTTATTTATTTTGTAATAGATTCTGTACCGTAGTTTCTCCAAGGCCTTTGGGTGTTTAATGACATACTTACCTAAAGAATCATGACTGCCATTAGCGCAAACTAATATAGCCATTATTCATTATGACAGGCATCAACCGTGAATACAAAGTCTTTATATTCCCAGTCACCTTGACATTTTCCACATCCCGAGTGTTGATATTCAGTCATAGTGGTTTTAAAGAATATACGAAGTTGTAATACTTGATTAAACACTTTAAACATGATTAATTTTGTACCTGCCTTGTCTTTTAATTGTCCGTCTCTTGTCAGGATTCATTGGGCAGGCACAGAGACGGCTACCCAGTGGTGTGGATACATTAACGGGGCAATTCAGGCCGGTCAGCGGGCGGCTATGGAGGTCCTGGCTCAGATGTGTCCTTCTTCTCTGTCCCGGGAGGAACTGGACGCAGTGCGAGCTTCCCTAAAACAACGTGAGAAAAGCAAGGATTCAAAGTGCAAGTCATGCAAGTGTTACTACCTCTTCGGCGCTGTAATTACAGCAGCCGCTGTGGTGACCGCCTACCTGTTGGCCAAACCGGAGCTGGGATTTAAATGGATTTAAAAACATTATTGGCAGCACTTAGCCATTGTGCCTTGAAATACACAACTGAAATAACAGTAATTTACAGATTCATGTCAACTTGACCTATTTTACTTTACGTAACGTGTATTTACTTCAATGCATTTCTGAATGAAACAGCATTTTCAAAGGAAAAACAGAGTGGGATTTGATTGGATAATGAAAAGTTGCATACCAGAATAGAGCCAGATGGCTGGTGGGAAGGTGTTGAGAAATAAGAGGGCTTGGAGATGTCAGCCAAAAAGGAAAAGCGTTTCAGATGCACAGCAAGTTTGTGCTGAAAGTTTTGTACATGCACACGAAAATGTGAATTAATAAAGTTAAAATCCATCAGGTGTTAAGTATCAGTATTATAAAATCAAATATCATTACAGTATAATCACTTCTTGTATCCTGTACTTAATAATGAAGCTGACTTGTGACATTCCCATATTTGATTTTCTAATGGTGCCTTATAGAATTATTACTTTGTGTTAAACATTAAAGCACAGAAGTGAAGCAAACACACAGTGAGCTACTCCACAAAAATCTTTATTGTTTTCAGCAAAATATTGTACGTCAGACACTCAAGTTTGTTAAGGCCTCTTTGAACATGTCAGAAGAGTTTAATGGCTCTCGTTGTAACAAACATAATTTTAGTTAATAACACTAATATGCTCAGATAAAAAGTGTCAAACTATAATAGAACAAACTGTAGCCAGGCGTTTAAAAAATATATACAGTATATTAACAAATACAATATTCCAGGAACAATATCATTACTTAATATAAACCTAAACAAGTCTTGACAATAATATTCACTCTGTATGTTAATTAGTTTCGTTTATGTTTACCTGTGTTTGTATTAATTGTCTGTGCAAATTATGAACTGCAGCTAATTTTACTTTAAAGCTGTCACAATTGTGACTGTATATTTGAAATTGCATTACATTAGCCAATAAATACATTTAAAATCCGTTATTGATGTTATTTTTTTTTATGCTTGTAATTAATGCTAAATAATACAGCTAAATAATGTTTCTTTGTAACAACTGCACAATAAAGCATTTGATCTATATTGTGTTTTTGAGTTTTGTTTCTTTTTCTAAAAGAATCCTCATTTGTAAGTTGCTTTGGATAAAAGCATCTTCTAAATGATTAAATCTAAATGATTATATCTTGCAGTCATTTTTCTTATATTTTCATCAGCAGCATGTGAACAATAAATCCATGCAGTTATAATCTTGATGCCTTTTTTGTCTCATCTTCATTATCATTAACAAAATCTAAAAACAAAGAACTTCATAATTTTAATTAACCCTGTCTTAGAACCACAATAATTTAGAGCTGTCAACATCTCTCCATTTTAAAATGCCTGAAGATGTGTCACTCGTTTCCCAGTAACTGTATTATTTACACTGACCAAAATTATAAACGCAACACTTTTGTTTTTGCCCCCATTTTTCATGAGCTGAACTCAAAGATCTAAGACTTTTTCTATGTACACAAAAAGCCTGTTTCTCTCAAATATTGTTCACAAATCTGTCTAAATCTGTGTTAGTGAGCACTTCTCCTTTGCCGAGATAATCCATCTACCTCACAGGTGTGGCATATGACCACCATTTGCAACACATCTCCTTCGCATAGAGTTGATTGTGGCCTTTGGAATGTTAGTCCACTCCTCTTCAATGGCTGTGTGTGTTCCAGGAACACGCTGTCGCATACGCCGATCCAAAGCATCCCAAACATGCTCAATGGGTGACATGTCCGGTGAGAATGCTGGCCATGCAAGAACTGGGATGTTTTCAACTTCCAGGAATTGTGTACAGATCCTTGCAACATGGGGCCGTGCATTATCATGCTGCAACATGAGGTGATGATCATGGATGAATTGCACAACAATCGGCCTCAGGATCTCTGTGCATTCAAAATGCCATCAATAAAACGCACCTGTGTTCGTTGTCGTTAACATACGCCTGCCCATACCATAACCCCATTGCCATCATGGGTCACTCGATCCACAACGTTGACATCAGCAAACCGCTCACCCACACAACGCCATACACGCTGTCTGCCATCTGCCCTGTACAGTGAAAACCAGGATTCATCCATGAAGAGAACACCTCTCCAAAGTGCCAGACGCCATCGAATGTGAGCATTTGCCCACTCGAGTCGGTTACAACAACAAACTGCAGTCAGATGGAGACCCCGATGAGGATGACGAGCATGCAGATGAGCTTCCCTGAGATGGTTTCTGACAGTTTGTGCAGAAATTCTCTGCTTATCCAAACCGATTGTTGCAGCAGCTGTCCGGGTGTCTGGTCTCAGATGATCTTGGAGGTGAAGATGCTGGATGTGGAGGTTCTGGGCTGGTGTGGTTACACGTGGTCTGCGGTTGTGAGGCCGGTTGGATGTACTGCCAAATTCTCTGAAACGCCTTTGGAGACAGCTTATGGTAGAAAAATGAACATTTAATTCACAGGCAACAGGTCTGGTGGACATTCCTGCAGTCAGCATGCCAATTACACGCTCCCTCAAAACTTGCGACATTTGTGGTATTGTGCTGTGTGATAAAACTGCACATTTTAGAGCGGCCTTTTATTGTGGCCAGCCTAAGGCACACCTGTGCAATAATCACTCTGTCTAATTAGCATCTTGATATGCCACACCTGTGAGGTGGATGGATTATCTCGGCAAAGGTGAAGTGCTCACTAACACAGATTTAGACAGATTTGTGAACAATATTTGAGAGAAACAGGCCTTTTGTGTACATAGAAAAAGTCTTAGATCTTTGAGTTCAGCTCATGAAAAATGGGGGCAAAAACAAAAGTGTTGCGTTTATAATTTTGGTCAGTGTATTTACTTGTTTGTTTGTTCGTTGAATTTTTACACTTTTGAAAGTATTGGGTTTCAACTTACTCGAATATCTGTAGGCTAGACTGTCTCATTTATTAACGCCCTGCATTTGAACACAGCTTTATTCACAGTGTTTCATGGGAGTGGGCGGAGCTTTTGTCATGACTCTCTGATTGGTGGAAATTTTTTGTAGAATCATGGGTAATGTAGTTTTTCATCAAGAAATCCACTGCACTGTTATGTTTTTTTTTTTTTCAAGCACATAGCTAGTGAAGCCCGTTTCCACCACTGAATGAAAAATAAAGGTAGTTGCGACTTTTTATCTCACAGTTATTTTTTTCTCAGAATTGCGAGTTATAGAGTCAGAATTGTAAGATATAAAGTCAGAATTCCGGGATTAGAAAAAAAAGATATTTTCTCAGAATTGCGAGTATATATCACGGAGACCGAGAAGGCTGAAAGCAAACCCTTTTTATTAATTTTTTTCTAATTTTACAAAACCACAAAGTTTTTTTGTTATTATGAGTTTATACAATTAAAAGTAGACCCTTTACAGATTTGAATGATGTATTGCTCTTAAATGTACGATCAAAATTGACGGATTAATTGAAGTTCATTTAGTGGTTATCAGGAAAATATGCCACAAACGCGCCACCGCGTTTGTTAACCCCAGAGGGTTAATAATTCGCAATTGCGTGTTATAAAGATGTAAATTCGCAAAGTCAGAATTGAGATAAAAAGTTGCAATTGTGATTTTCAAAGATCACCATTCTGACCTAAAAGTGGTCAGACAGACCCAACCGTAAAGTGTAGAGAGCTAAAACTCTGTACCCACCCTGTCTACAACATTGCCAAAGCTCGCCCTGATCAGCCTGACGGGGGCGCTGTGATCAAAAGTATGAAATCGCTCACAACTCCTAAAACGCTTGTCAGACTCAAGTGTCTAATGGAATCCTTGGGTCAAGACAAACAAAACAGATTCGATCTCCATCCTGGTAAAACTTTTGGCTATTTTGGATGTTTTGAAAAACCTACTTTTGCGAACTAGTCCAAGGTTTTTTCTCCCGATTGGAACCAAACCAGTGTAGAAACATTCTCCCGATCGTGTATATCAATAATTATCAAAAAAAAAAAAAGAAAAAAAAAAAAAAGGTTTTTCCACTCACCGTCACAAAGGGATGCCAAAATGTTCAAAGAGGCGGGGCCATGTTTTGTAAAACAGCTATAAGTTTTAAACAGTAAGAAGTATTTACACCAAAAAAAGAATAAAAAGGAGTTAAACAGATCTTACGTAATTATTTAAGAAGTTTTGAAAGAGACTGTGTCCTCTGGTGTGACATCTTTGTCCTATGGTGTGACAGTACAGGTGTCACACTGGAGGACATTTTACTGTCACACCATAGGACATTTCAGCCTTTTGTGTCAATTAATGACATTGCTATTCCAAGCTAAACTGTCATTAGTGGTTTGCAAGAAACATTTGCATAATTTTCCATGATTATGTAGTTTAACGTACAGTTTTTAATTTAAAAATATAATTTAGGGGTGTCACACCAAAGGACAACAGAACATAACACTTTTGTGGTGGTTCCAAAAAGGTTAAGTATTTGAACAATTCTAAAGTTCAAGACAAAAATTGAGCATGTGCACGTCATGGGCTTGAAAAGGGGCTTCAGTAACACGACCATGAATGGGGTCCGTCAACTAATAAAAGTTTTTCTGGGATTGGACAATTTAAAATCAGGATATGGTGTCACACAATAGGACATGGTCTTCAGAGACAAAATCTATCACGTTCCTACACTTTCAGAAATATATGGATTAAAAAAAAAGACTGCCTTTTACTAAAATATACATTTGTACAATTATGCCGGAGGATATTTTTATGCTTTTTAATTTATAAAACTTGTAATTTATTGAACCATGCTTGAGACAGTCACACCATGGGACAATTTTGACATTTGGCTTAAAAATTTACAAAATCGAGTAACACTGCAGCGTTTGAGGTTAGAGCACCCTCGCTAATATAAGAAGCACCCTCAGTGATTTGATTCTGGAGCTGAGCCTGGTGATATCACATTTTTCAAGTGCATAAACGATTGCATATTGTGTGACTTTTCACACATACGCACATATTTGCATCAAAATGTGTGTATGTGTGTGTGTGGAAGCATGCATAATGTGTATTAATATAATAGTTTAACCATTTCATTTCTTTGTGTTTATATATACATAAAGATTTATTTTTGCCTATATTATGATAGTACAGGGGTAGAGCAGACAGGAAGTGAAGTGAGAGAGACAGAGGGGGACAGGATCGGGAAAGGTCCATGAGCTGGGACTCGAACTCAGGATACCCGAAACACAACAGTGTTATACTGTATGTTATCAGCACTGACAAAGATGTATGTTTTAAAAAAAAGAAGGCTTCAACAAAAACATTCATCACTGATTAACAATCTTGCAGCTCACAGTAGGTCTTTAACAATTTAGAAGTTATCTTTAAAAATCAGTTTCCCTGTGAAGAAAATAAATTAATGGGATTTTCACTTCCAGAACCTGACTGTTGTGCTCTACAGAGCCAGATGGTTGGGAGAAAAGACGTGTTTAAAGATGCGCAGCAACTTAGTGTTAAGTAAAACTGCTGACTTTAAGCACAGATCTTTTAAAATCAACTTAAACCGGAACAGCATAATAATCAGTCATGTTATCTTAAAACGAAAGTTGAATTGTGAAATTTCCATATTTGATCTTCTAAGCTGCTTTGGGTGCCCTGCCATATAATTACGGTGTTCTTATGTGAAGGGAATACGAAACATCAAAGGAGAGAACTGAAGCAAACACACCGTGAGCTATAAAAGTTATTGTGATGCACAGTAAGTGCTCTCTCTGTCAACCCTACGGGAATGTCAATTGGTTTCAGTGCTTTAATAGAATAAAGCACGCTAGACATGCAACAAGTTTGTCAAGGCCTCTTTAAATGTGTGTAATTGCTCTTGTTGCACACAGACGCATAGAAAGAAAGGAAAGCGAGGGGTTTAAATATAGACAAAGCCAGATCTGAAATAAACTTCGAGCAAAGCTCGCCACTGCGACTTTGAAACAAACGCATCCGTACAGTACAGCAGATCAAACACTCACGGACACACGTGTGGCCGCCCACACATGCACGGCAGACGCATCTCGAGGAGTGTGAGAGATGGATGAGCCATTCATACGGCACGAACGTCCCTGTGAAAGTGATTTAATCGCTAGTGCTTGATTACACAGATGATAGAAAAAGCTCAAGCTCAGACGCTCTCCAAGGAGTGATCTAACTCCTCCGGCAGCCACTAACCGAGCATTATTTGTCTTCGTTATCGCCGCCTCGCGGGGGATCAACTCTTCATTTTCCCTGCTTGCACGCCCACCCCATCAAGATCAATCCCTGGCCTGACCGACGTGTTTTTGTAAGCGTCCAATTTATGGGCTCCAGTGGTGGCGAGATGACACAGCCGGCACTTCCTCCGCTCGCTTTGGCCAGAAGCCACGGGAAAGATGAGTCTCTTGTGATTGTGAATCTGATTTTCCATTCCATTTGCTAGATTACCTCCACGTCCAGCCGGATAGCCACAAGTCTTCATTTAGAGCCACTTCGCCGTGTGGATAGGCTATTATTTTGGACGTCCCACAAGCAGCTGCATGCGTCTCAAAGGATCCACCGCCTAAATATTGCATAATGTAACAAATTGTCCCAGGCTTTGGCAGATCGCCTGTGTCCGTTTGCGGTTTGAAGATGTCTAATTCAAAGCAATGCACTAACTTCAGAGTAGGTGATTCCTTGCCAAGATAGAAGGCGGCCCCTGAGGACAATCGCAGGGTCATATGGGCTCTTCTTTTGGGATATGACTTGTTGCACTACACGGCAGTTTGTAATATTTATAATGACAGACTTACGAATGTGTGTGGGGGGGGGGGGGGGGGGGGGGTGAAAAAATGAGTCGATCACCTACAGTGATGTATGATGTTTTTGTTGTGTTCCCTGCATTTTAGATATCATGCAATGTCATGAAAAAAAATCATTGAAAATACTTACATTCAACCTATAAATTGGTGTTCCATCAAAAAAGATTTGGATATCGCAAAGGCCTATTGTCACATTCCACAACGTCCAATCTTTTTACAAAGTTCTAAGCACTCAGGACTCTTCAAATTACTTCATATTTCACTGTAATGCAAAAGACCCATAGAAAAGACAGCTCATAAAGCTTGTTCTCAAAAGAGAGCCTATATGCGTATTTCTTTCTTGACTAACCTTGCAAACCCTCTTCCACTGACAAGGAGCCGATGGCCGATCTGGAAACGCTCCATGCATTTCCACTGCAGAAAAAAAGCAACAGCGCCTAAAACCTGCTGGTCTTGCAGCAGGAATCATTAAAGTGGGGACACAAAGCTGTCAAAAAAAAACCCAACTTGGCAAGACCGAGGCAAAACTAAATAGCCTCTGTATATATAACAAGTCTGTTTACAGTATAAACGCCTGATGCAGCGTGTTTAGTTGAAGGACGTCTGATTTCTATGCAATATTGTTCAAAAGTTTAGGGTCGGAAAGATGAAATGTTTTTTTTAAATACATCTCTTATTCTCACCACTTTGCTATTGTAATACATTTTAAAATGCATTTTCCATGTTCATCCAAAATAAAAGGAAATGTGATAAATGTGAAAGGATTGCTATTAATTTTGAGCTAGAACTTGCTTCTGCACCTCAAGATGTTGAACCAAGTTCAATCTGATTTTATGTTATTCATGCACAATTTAAATTTTATTCGGCCGAAGAGAGACAACAGGTTTAAAAATCTGAAACTAAATTAAAAAATATCAATAGGTCTAAGGCCAGATTTATTAACAGCTTGTGCCAGGGCAAACCCTCTTTTGGCAGCATGAAACTACTATCAAAGGAACAATTTCAATAGAAAAATTTCTGTCAATCAGCACACCCAGATTCCTAAATGATTATGAAGAATTGACTGAGCAGCCATCAGGTGTTAAACATTGTTCTAGGTTATTCAATGCAAAGGTTTTTGGTTCGATAATTAACACCTGTGTTTTTTTTCCTCTCAGAATTTAGCAGTAGGAAATTTTTAATCATCCGGTTTTTTATGTCAACTATGTTTTACAAATTGGGGGTGACTGTTATCAGCATAACAGTCAAAACTAACACCTGATGATATCGCCCAAGGGTAACATGTAAAGTGTAAAAAGCAACGGTACTAGTACTGAGCCTTGTGGTATTATTCACCTCTTTATCCACTGCTATGAATTGATGACATAAATTTGATGTTATGTTATTTATGCACAATTAAAATTTTATTTATCTAAAAAGAGAAAACTGATTGATAGATAGTGATAGACAGTGTTCTAGGTTATTACATGTGAAGGTTTTTTGGTCCGATAATTAACTGTTTTTTCCAAATTTAGTAGTTGGAAATTACTAGATATCCAGTTTTTTATATCAGCTATGAATTCCGTTAGTTTTGCAAATTGGTATGTTTCATCACACCGCAAAGAAATATAGAGCTGAGTATCATCTGCATAACAGTGAACGCTAACACCATGTTTCCTGATGACTCCCAAGGGTAGCATGTAAAGCATTAAAAGCAACGGTCCTAGTACTGAGCCTTGTGGTACTCCATACTGCACTTGAGATGGATATGATACCTTTTCATTCACTGCTACGAATTGATGACATAAATTTGATGTTATGTTATTATGAACAATTAAAAGTTTTTTTAGCTGAAGAGAAAAAAAAAAAAAAACAGATTAAGTGATATTTGATAAGTGACTGTATTTTAGGTTATTACATGCAGAGGTTTTTTGGTCCGATAATTAACACCTCTGTTTTTTTCTGAATTAAGTAGTTGGAAATGACTAGATATCCAGTTTTTTATATTAGCTATGCTTTCCGTTAGGTTTGCAAATTGGTTTGTTTCGTCAGGCCGTGAAGAAATATAGAGCTGATTATCATCTGCATAACAGTGAACGCTAACACCATGTTTCCTGATGATATCTCCAAAAGGTAACATGTCAAACGTGAAAAGCAACGGCCCTAGTACTGAGCCTTATGGTACTCCATACTGCATTTGTGATCGATATGATACCTCTTTATAAACTTCTAACTTTTATTCAGCTGAGACAACAGGTTAAAATACATAATACATTTAAAATCCATACTGGAAACCAAATTAAAAATACCAATAGGTCTAAGACCAGACTTTTATTAACAGTTTACACCAGTGCAAACCCACTTTTCACCGCCTTGGAATTATAAGGCTCTATCTGACATTTTTGTCAAAACTGAGTTATTCACATATTCTTATTCTGTGACAACTTATTTACATTATGTGCTGTTTCTTTTGTAAGCTGTGTACATTTTGAGCCTTTTTAAAAAAACAACAAAAAAAAATTCTATCTACAGAAGTCTATGGAATGCAAAAACTATCAAGCTCAATATCTCGAAAGTGCTCAGAATGCAGATAGAACCTTATAATTCCAAGGCAGTATTTCGGTGGCATAAAACTACCTTCAAAGGAAAGATCTCAATACAAAAAAACACCATCAAATAGCACATTCAGACTGATAACGAAGAATTGACAGAGCAGCCATCAAGTATTAGATAGTGTTTTAGGTTATTACACGCAGAGGTTTTTGGTCTGATAATTAACACCTCTGTTTTTCAGAATTTAGCAGTAGGAAATTACTGGTCATCCAGGTTTTTTTTTATATCAACTATGCATGTTTCATCAGGCCTTGAAGAAACGTAGAGCTGAGTATCATCAGCAAAACAGTAAAAGCTAACACCATGTTACCTGATGATATCTCAAAAGGGTAACATGTCAAGTGTAAAAAGCAACAGTCCTAATACTGAGCCTTGCGGTACTCCATACTGCACTTCTAATTTCTTTATTCACTGCTACAAATTGCTGACATAAATTTGCTGTCATATTATTCATGCACAATTAAAATTTTATTTAGCTGAAGAGAGACAATAGACAGTGTTCTAGATTATTACATCCAGAGGTTTTTTGGTCAGATAATTAACGTCTGTTTTTTTCAGAATTTGGGAAATTACTAGTTATCCAGTTTTTTTTATATCAACTATACATTCTGTTAGTTTTGCGAATTGGTATGTTTTGCCAGGCTGTGAAGAACTATAGAGCTGAGTATCGTCAGCATAACAGTAAAAGCTAGCAACATGTTTCCTGATGATATCTCCCAAGAGTAGAATGTAAAGCATGAAAAGCAACAGTCCTAATACTGAGCCTTGTGGTACTCCATACTGCACTTGTGATTGATGTGATACATCTTTATTCACTGTTACAAACTGATGACATAAACTGGGTGTTATGTTTAGTTTTGCAAATTAGTATGTTTCGTCAGGCTGTGAAGAAATATAAAGCTGAGTATCATCCGCATAACCTAACTGATCTCATGATGAAAACGTACCTTTTTCACAAGATGCAAAGTATGTACCAATAAGTACATATCACTGCAGTTTCCAACAGAAATGAACACTAGAGGCAGTAAAACAGCGAGCACTTGTAATCGTTTTCGTACACAGTTATGATTACAGCTCCATATGTTTCGCTTTCTGGACATAACAAGCTTGCCGGAAACGGAATTGGACTTAGGATGCGGAATCCTTGGGTACGAATCTGTTGAAAACATGACTCACAATGAAGCAGCTAAAAGATGAGGAATCGAAAAACAAGCTAAAAAGGCATGCTTACAATTGTGTTTTTAAGTCACATTCGCTTTTGTTCATACTCTCGGGTAGGTTTAGGTGTAGTGCAGAATTAGAGTTAGAGTTATAGCAGCACTCAACAGACATTTCATGTCAGCATAACAGTGAAAGCTAACACCATGTTTCCTGATGAAATATCCCAAGGGTAGCACGTGAAAAGCAATGGTCCTAGTACTAAGCCTTGTGGTATTCCATACTGCTCTTATGATCGATATGATATCTCTTTATTCACTGCTACAAATTGATGATATAAATTGGATGTTATGTTATTCATACACAATTAAAATTTTATTCAGCTGAAGAGAGACAACAGGTTGAAATAAAATCCATATTGGAAACCAAATTAAAAATACCAATAGATCTAAGGCCAAACTTATTAACAGCTTGCACCAGTGCAAACTCTCTTTTGGCAGCATAAAACTGCTGTCAGGATTTACTAAAGACAAATAGTGGAAAATTTAGCGATGAACAGGTGTGGACAGTTGTTTTTGAGGCTGACCTTTTGCATTTGCATTTGTAGGAGTTTTCCTTTCAGACCAAAATTTATAGGAGGAGACTATTTAAATCAAGCAACATGATTCAGTAAGGTTTGTGGTAATCAATTTACTAGTATTTACGCCATTACTCAATGCCCCAAAACCATTTTGCACTTGACATGGTCATTATGGAAGTGTGCTGGCTGCATCTGTGTCCTTTAATTTATGCATTGTCAGTAGATCACCAGCAGAACTTTCCAACTGCACTTTTATGGGATTGCGCTGTCACACTAATTTACCCTGTTTAGTAAATTTGGCCCTTGGTCTCTTTCTGATCCAGTTAAAAAACTTCACAAGCTAGTTCTGCATGGCAACAAGAGACTGTAATATTCTGTTGAGTCAATTTGTTTTAGTTAAGCTCATTTAAATCTATTAACACTAAGTACAATGAACTTCATATTGTTATGTTGTGAGCATTGTGACTGGAGGGAATACCCATCTTGAATAATTATTAATTAAATCATTAATTAAAGTATGCTCAGTAAAAACACAGGGATTGGCAAATGTGAATTGTTTAGAATTATTAAAGGCTTTGAGCTCTATTTAGTATTGTGATGTTGTCTAGTTAAACAGTCTTCTTATGTGTTCCACTGAAGGAAGCAAGTCATAGCAGGATGAAACAACAACACGAGGGTGAGTATATTATCATAGAACTTTTTAAACATTTAATCCTGTCGTGATATTAAAGAGATCTCATCTTTTTCCTACATTAAAGGATTTACTCACTCACAATTTACCCTTAGGCAATCTTAGATATAGATGAGTTTGTTATTTCTTCGAAACTGTCTTCTGAAATGAAAAGCTGAATGTTTGTAAGAAATAAATCCATCAATGACATGTTTTAACTTCAAATTGTTTCTTCAGGCTAAAATACAGGTCCAAGGCTTTGTTTACAAGCAAAAACAATCCAAAATAAATACTGTGATGTTTTATGATGAAGAAACTAACTCATCTACATTTTAGATGACCTAAGGGGGTGTAAATTTGCAGCAATTTTTCATTTTGACTGAATTATTCGTTTAACCACTGCAACCTTATCTGCTGGCTTGTGGATAAAACAGACTATTAGTTTTCATATTAATTAATAGGTACTTGGTCTTTTGTAACTATATCCTGAACTGTGTGGGTGAACTGGGCAGTCTAGATCATCTCAGCTTTTAATTAGTTATGAGATGTGTTCTGGAAATATGATTTCTGGCTGGATATTGCATAGGTTTTACCAACCTCTTGCTCCCTGGAGACCGTGCAACCATCAAGAATGGGGCAGTTTTCTTTCTCACGAGATATATACCCTTGAGGCCTAATCTTTCCCTGCAGTGCTGTCACTTGACACCCACATCAATCTGAGATCTTCTGTCAATCATGTGTGATGCAATAACACTTTTCAAATGATACTCTGAAATTTCACCTATCCATAACAGGGAGTATTTTTAAACCATGACATGATCATGTCTGTCTATTCCTGTACATATGAAATGAAAGATGCATTTGTTTATCATACAAACAGTTTTGGTTCCTATTGACTTCCATTGTATGGACAAAAAAATTACAATGGAAGTCAAAGGGAACAAAAACTTAATAATTCTAATGCTGCAAGTTACTTTGTTTCCATCCATGTGCAATAGGCTATATTATTTAAGTCCAGTAAAAATTCAGAAACTTACATTTTAGACACTTGCTGCTTGTTGTCAGTTTGCATCGCCAGCAAAAGGTGAAGATGCAGTCAAACCAGCTGAGCAACAAAGTAGCGGTGTTCCTGAAAGAATTTAAGAATTTAATAAATCAGTTGAGTGAATGATTCAATGACCTACATATATGGACAGGCATATATTTATTGAGTTTACGAATGAATGAGCATTTTTGAGCAAATCGGCTGAATTCGTTCAAAACCATTTTTAGAATTACTAGCATTTTACTGCAAGATCCTGTAAAAGATGTGCAGACTGCGCATACAAAAACAATGTTAAAACAGTGAGGTGTTGTGCATCTCTCATTTCAGATTTTTTTTTTTTTCGTCACAGAAAAAAAAATATTAAGGTAATTGCAACTTTATCTTAAAATTCAGACTTTTTTCTTGCAATTGTGTGTAGACTTTTCTTTTTTTAAATAATTATTTTTGGTGTTTTTGCTTTTATTATTATAGGACAGTATAGCGTTAACAGGAAGCAAAGAGAGAGAGAGAGAGAGAGAGAGAGAGAGAGAGAGAGAGAGAGAGAGATGAGGGTGGGATTAGGAAAGGTCCTCGACCAGGATTTGAACTTGGGACGCCTGTAGCGCAACACCGCTATATGTTGACACACTGCTCACAAGGCTATCAACATCTATGTGTAGACTTTCTTTTTTCCAGAACCGTGAGTTTATAAATGTCATCTTTTTTGAGTCACCCAGTTCTGAGTTTATTTCTAGGAATTCTGAGAAAATTACAAGAGAAAAAGTCCAAATTCTGAGACATAAATTGCAAGAAAATTGTAAGAAAAAAGTCTGCATTGTAAGATAACAAGTTGCAATTACCTTTTTTTTTTTTTTTAATGTGGAAGAAACCAGATTCATGGAAGAACATGGAAAAGCAGTGAAATACAAAAACTTTGGTGTCACACATTTTTTTTACTATTAAAGGGACAGTTCACCCAAAAATAAAAATGACCCCATTATTTATTCATCCACAAGCTAGTTATTTGTGTATATGACTTTTTTCAGACCAGCACAGTTTTAAAAAAAATATTTCAAGCTTTATAACGGCAGAGAATGTATTGCAGGGGAAGTTCGATCCAGAATTCCACTCCTTCAGGGTGCTGAGATTTTGAAGCAAAATAAAGAGCATCCATCCATCATAAAAGTACTTAACACAGCTCCAGGGGGTTAAAAAATGTGTTCTGAAGTGAATCGATGCGTTTGTGTAAGAAAAATATTAATATTTGAAACACTATATTACGCAATCTCTAGCTTTCACTAACTGTTGTATGAGCATTCATGAGAGAGTGGCGTTCCAGTGGATGAGAATATGCAAGTCTCACAAGAACCAAGTTTTGTTTACAGCAAAGGAAAACCAGCAGGGCTGTTGCCGGCCAAATGGGTGCCCTAAGCAGAATTGTATTGTTGTGCCCCCTCCCTCAAAAATTACGGAAGTAAAAAATCACCTACTATACGGGGTCAAAATAGAACTTAAATAAAATATAAAGGTAAATAAATTAATTGTAATTACATTGGATTATTTATAAATTACAGTTGTAGCTCTAGACAGTTACCTGTTGCTATGATTTTATTAATACAGTTATCTGTTTGATTTTATTGTCTCAAACATTCAAAAATCATGCAAAAGAAAATTAAGCAGTTTTACTATGATAAAACCATGGATCATTTAGGAAAGGGTAGTCATGTCCACATGTTGTTGTTGTTTTTTTTTTTTTTTTAAAGAAATTATAGAGGCTGTAGCATTTCAGTTAAGTACATAATTGAATTGAATTAAACGTTTTGTCAATATTAAATAAGGATTTGGTTGTCCTGTAAGTGTAACAACAGCAACTGTCAAGCCTTTGACGCCCTTTGCAGGCATTTGTAATAAAATCTAATGTAGGCTATATTGTTTATTTTGTATGAGCCTATATGTATTTTAACAGTGTTATTCAGTAAAATACATATTATTATTATTATTATTATTATTATTATTACTATTTATTAATTAACCAATCATTATTGCCTCATTTTTTTATATAACCCATTTTAAGCCTTGCAAACTAGAATAGTAAGGCAGATGCGTTGGTGGTGGTAAAATTATAACCGACATTAAAACACGTTATTAACGTCAACAGCCCAAAAAGTTTCACAAGATTATGAACGTACCTGAAAGTGATATACTTGCTTCATCTTGGGATTTTTTTTTTTTTTTTTTTTCTCGGCGCCGGACTGCTTATTATGATCATTTGCTTTCAGCCGCAAACATTAGGTGAGGGAAGGCGCGGGCACGAATGCGGGAATGGCGAGTCACGTGTGCTTAACCTGCACACATTACTGCTGTTCACCGTAACATTTTTTATATTTATAAAGATATGTTCATGTTTATATTTTCACTTATGTATATGTACGCTATTATGAATATAGAACTATTAATATAGAACTTTTTTTTTTTTTTTTTTTTTTTTTTTTTTTTTGAGCTGGGATAGAGAAAACCACGCCCACCGGGTGGAAAACGATCCAGCGCTCTCCATTGACTTTGTATTGCGGGAAGCTGCCTCCTTGTCATTTCTAACTTATAACAAAAAACAGAACAATGTCTCAAAGCTGAAAAGAAAAGAAAAGAAAAGAAAAGAAAAGAAAAGAAAAGAAAAGAAAAGAAAAGAAAAAAAAAAAAACAGAACTACGTTTTTATAAGCTGTCGACCCCAAAAAAAAAAACAAAAAAAAAAAAACAAAAACGAGCCATTAAGGACAAGCTCAACTTGTCATATTACCCTAAGAACTACGCCCATGGAGGGAAACTTAATCGTGACAGGAAACATTATTTCTTGTCATAATTTTTTTTTTTTACTGTTTCAAAGGATTATTTTACCACTCTATGTAAACCTGGAATGAGAAGATATATTGAGAAACTAAATTTTATCAGTCTATGTCAGTGCTCCTTTTCCTTCACTTTCTTTTGCTGGAGAAATTATCCACCTAAATGCCCCAATGTGAAATACCCTGATATCTACAACTATTTGTGTCCTTAAACGTTTGTTTTTTGTTTTGTTTTTTTTCTTTGGAGTCGACAGCTTATAAAAAAGTAGCTCTGCCACTCTCTTGTGAATGTGCGTATGACAGCGGAAGCAAGAGATTGCGGTCTATAACATTTTAAATAGGGATATTATTCTTACACAATCAATTTGCTTCAGAATGCTATCATTAACCCCCTGGAGCCATTATTAAAGGATAAGTCCACCTCCAAAACAAAGATTCACATATAATGTATTCACTCTCTTGTCATCCAAGATGTTCACGTCTTTCTTTCTTCAGTCGTAAAGAAATAATGTTTTCTTGAGGAAAACATTTCAGCATTTTTCTCCATATAATGGACTGATATGGTGCCCTGAGTTTGAACTTCCAAAATGCAGTTTAAATGCGGCTTCAAATGATCCCAAATGCAGTAAACGATCCCAGCCGAGGAAGAAGGATCTTATCTAGCGGAACGATTGGTTATTTTCATTAAAAAAATACAATTTAAAATTGAGGGAGAACATGAGATGGGAGTTTTTCAACATACCCTAGTCCAGGCAGAGCAAGACAAGATGAGCGTTTGGCATTAAAAAGTATATAAATCGTATTATTTTTATGAAAATAACCAATTGTTACGCTAGATAAGACCCTTCTTTCTCGGCTCGGATTACAACCGCATTTGGGATCATTTGAAGCCACATTTAAACTGCATTTTGGAAGTTCAAAATAGGGCACCATATCACTCCATTATGGAGAAAAATTCTAAAATGTTTTCCTCAAAAAACACAATTTCTTTACAACTGCAGAAAGAAAGACATGAACATCTTGGATGACAAGGGGGTGAGTACATCATATGTGAATCTTTGTTTTGGAAGTGGACTTCTCCTTTAACCTTGGAAAAGCCAGGACATTTTTTTTTTTTAAATTAAATTAATTAAGAAGAAAGTCATATACACCTAGAATAGCTTGAGGGTGAAAAAATCATGGGACTAGAACATGGTCATGCAGAATAAGGCATTAATATGTGCTATATAAATGCTAATAAACAGCCAATATAGTAATAAGCTAATAATAAGCAATAGTGTTTCCTAATCTAAAGTGTTGCTTTGAATGGCTCCTTACACAATAAGCAGTTTTGCTTGATCGTCTCAACCAAAGGTCTACAACTGGGACTGTGCTATCAAAGAAAAAGCTCAAGAAATACAGTAGCAAAAAATTGTTTATCTTTCAAGATATATAAACCGAAGTCAAATCAGTGCACAAATCAAACAAAGTATTACTTCGAGTTTTAGCTTGACATTTAACACGCCTTTTACTTCAACTCACACGGGCTATTTCACAAAACTGATATTTTGGTCTTTTGTGGCTGTGCACTCTCGGGGCATCATGATTGAGGTTAATAGAGCACACAACAGCCAATATCTGGATGCAGTCGGGTCCTCTGAACACAGCACTCTTCCAGTAGGAGGCCGTTGACTGGGCGAAATGTCAAGACTCTTTTCCGAACTAGAAGGGATTGGGGGGGCGCGATGAATAATTCATGGTCAGAGTTCGGTCGAACACAGTGCTGTGTCTGTTTAGCTGTCGCTTCGGCAGGCAAGCGAGAGAAGGGGGGAGATACAACACTGTAGGAAAACACCGGGGCTGATTTGCCATCTGGACCGCATATCAGACAGCTTGACGTGTTCCTGCAGGACTCGACGCAGGGCGAACTCTTCATGTTAGCCCCCTCTTGAGAAATGGCATATTTAGTGCTAATTATGACATGCTGGGATGAGATTCGAACATCCAGAGTTTTGTTTGTTTGAAGAGGCCAGGGCTGGCACAAATCAGAGAGGCTCTCCTTCAGGGTTACGAGGCCAATATTGATCTGACAGCTTCTCAAAGAGGAGATATATGGAAAGACATTTCCTTGAGCGTGCGGATACAGCCAAGTAGCTTGAACTTTCTTTTACTAACTTGTTTACAATGACAAATTTCCAGCGCCGAAGGTTGCAGAGCTCGCTGCTGGGAGTGCGGAATTGGCTGTAGATTTCAAAAACGAATCACAAATGAGAAAAAAAATGCCTACATCGTCACCCGTGTTGCCAGAAATCGCCAGCTCTTATTGAAAATGAATGACTTGTGGTGATTTTGTCGCTGTAAATCATGGTCAGGGTGGACAGCCCCTTTAGTCAAGCAAACTCCACTCTGTGGGACGCCTAAGTTTACTTCACCATTTTACAAATAAATCCTAATCTAATCATGCCGTTGGGAAGGTCTAAGACTCCTAAATAGATATTTTACCACTCTTTTGTGTTACAAATTATGTAGGAAAAGTAATAGATTAATTTATGACAAGAGTGCACCTCAAAAATCTACATCATAACATGAGTTCTGACCTTTGTCACAAAAAGACTTTCTTTGTTGCCTTTTTACCTATCACGCAATAGAAATCTTAAGAAATCATATATCACCTGAAAATTTTAAATCTCAAAATTCATCCTTTGAGAACCATTTTAAAATCAGACATTGCATTACCATGGAAATTGTACATCAAAATCATATTACAAAATGTTTTCATTCATGAATTATAAAAGTTTACTCTGGATAGTGCATTTTCATATCTATGTTAAAGATAGGGAGTGACAGTTAAAGGGTTAATAGCAAAGTTTGAGACGTAGTCTCAGCTTAAAATATAAATGCAAAAACAGAAATTCAGCTTTGCCATCACAGAAATAAATTACGTTTTAAAATATATATTTAAATAGAAAGCTGCTCTTTAAAATTGTAATACTATTTCACAATAGTAGTTTTAACTACATTTTTGATCAAGTAAATGCAGCTTTGGTGAGCATAAGAGACTTCTTTCAAAAATATGTAGAAAAATCGTAATTATTATGATCTTTTGGGTTAATATTTTATCTAACGGTTGTTAAATTCTAATTTTCATGTACGAATGAGCTACACAAAATGTTAACCGGTTATGTCGAGACTTCTCAGTTCTTCTCAGGAATTTTTTCAATTTTCTTTTGCAAGAAAATCCATATTGTTAAATAAAGTATTAATAATAAATGCATAAAAATGAACAAGTTGATCAATACTAATTTCCATTTGACAAATGTATATTTCTCATCATTGATTTTGACAACATTCTCATTATAAAACAGAACTTGGTGGCGTTCAGTTTATACAGTTTGTTACAAAATTTAATTATTAAATTAAAATGCGGGAGCATATAAATAAATTACACTTTCAAGTTGCAATATTTGAAGATTGAGGGGCAGATGAAAAAATCCAATACCCAATACACACACACACACACATACACACACTCTTCACCAACAAATATACAGGTGAATCGTTTCTGCGATTATGTCAACACTGAAAAAAAAAAAAATTACACTTTGCCTTTAAACTAGGACTTAAACGCATTCTCTGTATTCACATCTTGACATTTCCTTACCCACTCTTCTATAAAATAAAACTGTCTGTACACTCAAACATTGAGACGGTGTTGGCATAGTCAATGAGATCACAGGTTGTGTTTAAAGTACTCCGAATAACAGTATGAAGTTTATTACTGTTATGAAGGGCATGTAAACTTGAGAATCTCTTCAAATAAAACTGTACAGAGAAGTTTGCAGAAACTCAAAGCATTAACAAATCCAATATTAGGCAGCAAAGATTAATCAGCTGTTTTATTTAGTTGTTCCGATACACAAATTTTCCGAGGATTTACATTAAATAACAAAGGAAAGGGCGAGTCCTGTTTTAAATTCCGAGGGTATATTAACAAAGTTTTTGTATAGGTCCACACAAACGTCAAATGACGCTGGGCGATTCATCGAAGGCTGGATAACTTTCATTGGTATGTTCCACCGAAGGCTTCCCAAATAAACCTGACATGTATCCAGGTGCATTAAAGAACAGAATGAGGCATCCAAATGCGTTTTAGTAAAATATGCATCTGAGGCATCTGTTCCCGCTGTCTCTCAGATGTCCGTTTGCAGTGTCTGACTGAAGAATATCCACCACAATCCATTAAAGAAGCACTGAAAGCATGAGTGGTATCATGACGACAAAGCTTGATGCGACTGATGAAATGCAGGTAGGCACAAATCCTTCGCCGGTGGATTATTTTGGGGAACAAAACAGTCCATTCAGTGTATGGTGGGTATGTCTCCAATCCAAGCTCCAGGTAACGGTCTGGGACATGTGTATTCATTCTGCAGGACACAAACGAGACATAAAATTATTAGTACGGTACAAAAACATGAGGTTCGGCTTAGTACTGATGCAGGGGTCAATGACATTAGGCTTTTTTTTTTTGGTAGAGATATTTCATAAATGCCATACATATAACAACCTAAACACCTTTTCTATGATAAACATGTTTTTAAATTCTGACCCTGGACCACAAAACCAGTCATAAGGGTCGATTTTTAAAAAAAAATTAGCTTTATATAGCATCTTAAAGCTGAAAAATAAGATTTCCATTGATGTATGGTTTGTTAGGATAGTACAACTGTTTGAAAATCTGGAATCTGAGGGTGTAAAAAAAATCCTAATCAAGTTGTCCAAATGAAGTTTTTTTAGCATTGCATATTACTAAGCAAAAATTAAGTTTTGATATATTTACGGTAGGAAATGTACAAAATTTCTTCATGGAACATGATCTTTACTTAATATCCTAATGTTTTTTGGCATAAAAGAAAAATGTATAATTTTGACCCATTCAATGTATTTTTGGCTATTGCTACAAATATACCCGTGCTGGATTTGTGATCCAGGGTCACATTTATGGATTAAAATTCATTTTAACATTTTTGGGAGCAGAAAGTCTAAAATGTTTATCAAGAGTTTTCTGAGAATAAAGAACAAAAACGGAATTAAAATTTACATTACATTACTTTTACATGTTTTACCCTAAATCTATAGTGATTTTGCCATATATGTTACCTGTAAGGTGATATATAGTTTTTACATGCACATTCTCTGGGTAGATGAAGATACAACTTTATAACAGTTTGTAAAATCTTCACAGTAAAATTTGTACATAGACATATGTTAATAATATTCCAATTCTTTTATATGCTATTACATGAAGCAACCATATATGCAAAAAAAAAAAAAAGAAAAAAAAACAACTTAATTACAAAAATCTGTATTTTGCAAGAATTTTCTTATTTTTTAAAGAAAATACATGTCTATCTTTCATATATACATATATATATATATATATATATATAAAAACAAAAACGTGCAAAATACAGATTTTTGTATGTTATATATATATATATGCAAATGTATTAAAACAACATATATACAAAAATCTGTATTTTGCATATGTTTTTGTATTTTTATTTTTTAAATATGTCTATGTTTTAAATGTACTTATATCAACCTGTATTGATGAGTTTAGGATGGATATACATGTATATATAAAAAACATTTGTATAGGCTAGATATATATGTTTTTCCTCATATGACAATTAATTTCATAGAAACTGATGGAAACTGAATTAGATTTGCATATGGGAGAAAAATGGAAGAGTCAAAATATTCTTTATTATTATTATTATTATTATTAAATATTTTTAACAAAACTGGTTCACTACTTATTAATATTTGACATGGTGTTACATGTAAATAAATAAATAAATAAATGAATATTTTAAAAACTTTAAATAATGATTAAGAAGTGTATTACACTCACATGTATTAAAATGCAAGGAGAAAAAAAAATAAAAAATTCCCCTTCTGGTTAGACCAACAATATTTTTTCACTTTCTATGTAGTTCATAAATGTAAAACTAACAGATGTAAATGTAAGTTTTTCAGAACCACATAAATCCAATATGAATAGAAAGAGGACATTTGCAAGATTTCAGCACTAAATTAGATTTTTTTTCCTTTTTTCTATCTTATTTGTCATTGACCCACAGACCAAAACGTTAATTAAAGATCCATCTGATTATACGAAAGTGTCAGGATAATAATACAGATAAATCAATTCAGCCGCATGCAATTTTAGTGTAAAATGAAATGCTCATGCGTGGCAAATTAAAAAAATAAAATAAAACGTTTGTGAAGCAGCACATGATGATTTGGCAGCTATCAGTAAAGAAAGTCAGAAATTGAAATATGGCAGCACATTGTGTGCCATCTTTGTTAAGGTGTTAATTAGAGTTGAGACGACTGAATTTACTCAGCTCAAGTGACCTTGCTGTCATGAGCACTTTGTCTTAAATGGATTAAACAAACCGCTGCGAATACTAATTAGCAATATGCATTGAGCACTATCATCATCTCAATTATCCCCAAGTTCAACTGAGGTTCTTTCAGAAACCATGGAAATAGCAGATATAGTGACCAATGAGTCAATTTTGAAGACATCTTTTCATAAAAAAGATTGAAGTAATTACTTGATAAAATGAGGAGAAAAAGAGATGCTGCCTTTTCTGAGATTAAAAATCTTCAAATGGATTAAATCTTTCTCACTTCGTCTATATATATATATAACACACACAGTGATAATTGCAAAGTTTATGCAGCTTATTCCAATGGTCCCCATATACTTTTATTGTATGGAAATGTGCAGCATGAACATTTGGCTAAATATCTCATTTTGTGAGCCAGGAAAAATCATTCACACAACAACAAGGATCCATTAACTGCTTTCTGAATAGAGAAATGGGACATAAGTTTCATATTTCTGCAAGTAATGCGCAAGTAGCAGATTCTTCAGGAGGAAGCTCTCCGAAACAGAGCAATTTGCAAAAGTAAGGGAATCTTTTTTTTGGTTAAAAAGACAAGTTTTGTGTTTAACACCTCAGAAAACTAAAAAATGGCAGCTTTTTACCACTATTGCAAGGCTACGTTTGAGCTGCCTGAGGATGAGCTTTGATTTTCTCGTAGACAAACTGGCTGACACAAGCTGTACCCCAGACGTACAATTGAAATGAACTTCTAGTGAGGCTGTGAGTGTTTTCAGCGAGTTCTTTCACTGAGACACAACAGACTATGCAGGGCTCTAAAGCCATTAAAGGGGACTTTTCATGAAAATCTGACTTTTTTCCGTGTTTAAGCGCTATAATCGGGTCACCGGTGCATCTATCAACCCAGAAAATGTAAAAAAGGACAACCCAGTAACTTTGCTTTCGTAAGCCTTTTTCTGCAAACGTGAAAAAATGAGCATGTCAGATTTTGCTCCCCTTGTGATGTAGAAAGCGGATCTTATTATAATATTACCGCCCCTTAATCTGCATGTTTCCACCCACTGTGCCGTCATTTTGTTTACGCAGTTCTAACGCCATGCCAGAAGTTTGAGCAAAGCATGCTAACTGTTCTGTTGTTGGCTGCACAGACCAGCACAGAACACTATTTAGAGTCCCAGCCTCATAGGTGACAAGAGAGCAGTGGATTTATTGATTTATTTACTGTATATTACGCTGCTGCCACACAGATCGAATATAAACATGCGATTTATATCCTATGAGGTTCCATTTGTGCAAAAAATTAGTTGACTGTTTTCTGCTTTGTACTATACATTTTCTAGATGTCTTCATCAACAGTCATTGCCTACTTGTTCAGGTAAATCAGTATATGTTGACTTGTATATTGTCTGTTGATGTCGTCTTAATCTGTCGTCCTGCCGTCTTTTTCTCTGTTGTTTTTACTGTCGTTCTTATTGTCATTTTGTTCTGTCATCTTATTCTGTCATCCTTATTGTCATCCTGTTCTGTCGTCTTGTTCTGTTATCTCGTTCTGTCATCCTATTTTGTTGTCCTTACTGTCGTCCTGTTGTCCTATTTTGTCATCCTTACTGTCGTCTTGTTCTGTTGTCCTTACTGTCATCTTGTTCTGTCGTCCTTACTGTCATCTTATTCTGTCGTACTAACTGTCGTCTTGTTCTGTTGTCCTGTTCTGTAATCTTGTTCTGTTGTCCTTACTGTCATCTTATTCTGTCGTCCTAACTGTCGTCCTGTTCTGTTGTCTTATACTTTTGTCTTGTTCTGTCGTCCTTACTGTCATCTTATTCTGTCATCCTAACTGTCATCCTTACTGTCGTCCTGTTCTGTCATCCTGTTCTGTCGCCTTGTTTTGTTGTCCTGTTCTGTCATTCTGTTCTGTTGTCCTATTTTGACATCCTTACTGTCACCCTTACTGTCCTCCTGTTCTGTCGTCCTTACTGTCGTCTTGTTCTGTCATCCTGTTCAGTCATCTTGTTCTGTCGTCCTTACTGTCATCTTATTCTGTCGTCTTGTTCTGTTGTCCTTACTGACATCCTTACTGTCATCCTGTTTTGTTGTCTTGTTCTGCCATCCTGTTCTGTCGCCTTGTTCTGTTGTCCTTACTGTCGTCCTGTTCTGTCGTCCTAACTGTCGCCTTGTTCTGTTGTCCTTACTGTCGTCCTGTTCTGTCGTCCTATTTTGTCGTCCTAACTGTCATCTTGTTCTGTCATTCTTACTGTCGTCCTGTTCTGTCGTCTTCTTCTGTTGTCCTATTTTGACGTCCTTACTGTCATCCTGTTCTGTCGTCCTTACTGTCAACTTGTTCTGTCGTCCTTACTGTCATCTTATTCTATCGTCCTAACTGTCATCTTGTTCTGTTGTCCTTACTTTCATCCTTACTGTGACCTGTTCTGTCGTCCTGTTCTGCCATCCTGTTCTGTCATCCTATTTTGTCGTCCTAACTGTCGTCTTGTTCTGTTGTCCTTACTGTCGTCCTTACTGTCATCCTGTTCTGTCGTCCTTACTGTCATCTTATTCTATCGTCCTAACTGTCGTCTTGTTCTGTTGTCCTTACTGTCATCATTACTGTTGTCCTGTTCTGCCGTCTTGTTCTGCCATCCTGTTCTGTCGTCCTATTTTGTCGTCCTAACTGTCGTCTTGTTCTGTCATCCTAATGTTGTCTTGTTCTGTCATCTTTAAACATGTTAAAGTTAGCTTTAGCTTTGACAGAACAGGACGACATTAGGACAACAGAATAAGATGACAGGAAAGACGACAGTAAGGACAACAGAACAAGATGACAGAACAGGACAACAAATCAGGACAACAGAATAAGATGACAGAACAAAAAGACAATAAGCACGACAATAAATACTGATTTACTTGAACAACTAGGCAATGACTGTTGATAAAGACAAATGTATAGTACAAAGCACAAAGCAGTCGACTCATTTTTGGCACAAATGGAACCTCATACTTTCCCAGCTCTTTACCTTCACAGACATAACCGACTGTTTTTGTAACTCCTGCGTGTTTTTAACATAAACTTGAGTGTATTTGGCAGTTTAAGCGCGAAGAGACATGAAAGAACTTAGTTTAGTACTCACAATGCTGTGTGACAGCCGCTTTCTGTGCGCATTGGATGTGTACATTCAGAAAACTGTATATTAGAAATTTAAACTTGGTTTAAAACTGGAAAATTCTGGAAAAGGGGGTGTGGAGCAGCAGCTCATTTGCATTTAAAGAGGCATGCACAAAAACAACCTGTTTCGGCTTTCATTCAAAATAGGCCATTTCAAAATGATATAAAAAATGATCTTTGGGGTATTTTGAACTGACACTTCATAGACACATTCTGGAGACATCTGAGACCTATATTTAGTCATATTTAGAAAATTATTTAGTCGCTCCGGTAAAAATGTCATCAAAACTTATGTGCAAATTGTGTCTCATCTGTGCATTCTGCTCCATTAAAAATGGCATCCAGTATGTACGCCCCAATGCAAAATTAAAGCATACTGCGTGAATATTAATTGGGTCATGCAGATGTTGCTGGGTAACCTTCTGAGAGTGTCCAGTAACTCATTAAATATTCATGAGCATGTTCTGACATATTTGTTAGTGAGAGGATTTGCAAACACCTGGAAATGTCAAATCTACCTCAGATTACAAAATGCATTATTATGAACTGTAGGTTATCTATCTATCTATCTATCTATCTATATATATATCTATCTTCATTTTAACTGGAGAACAACAAATGCTCTCATGCAAAAACGTGATTACAGAGTCCTGTTATGTAATGAAGAATCCTAACAAAATAGCAAGCATTTAAACACTTCAAGCACTCAAGACAAATGCTGGGAGCAGATGCACACTCTAGATTGCTAAAAACAGACGTAGGATAATAGATGACTATTATTTCCTTGCGCTGTGTGGCTGAAATTAGCATTTGATTAGCAACCTTTGAGTTTGACCTTTCGCTTCAGAACATTTTGGATGTAATGCAACATAGAAGAAATATTTGCCGTTGGCTGTGTTCAGACTAGATTAAAAAATTACTGGTGACAGACTGTTGAATTATTTAAAAAAAAAAAATGCTTGGTCAGTGCCTTTGTGGGTTCTTTTGCTCTTTATCATTTGAAAATGAAGAAATGTAATTTTGCTCTTGTTGAACTAACGTCTTTGAGACAACTGGATCATTTATTGATTTTTGGGCATTTTCAAACAGACGTTTAGGTTTTTCTATATATGACTTGTCAAAATGGTTAAAAGTAAATCTTGAAGTTTTCGTTGAGATTTCAATACTTTCTCAAACTTTAAAAAGTATCATTTGAATTAAAGAGTAAAGTTACATCCAATGTTTAATCAAAATAAATAAATAAATTAATTAATTTAAAAAATAATAATAAAAAATAAAGAAAGAAATAAAGAAACTTTACAAATGTAGTTAATAAACATAACTAAGGCATTGGTCCAATATAACAATAAAATACATAGTAATAAACAGCAATAATTTACTACATATATTAGTAGTAAAATATAAACACAATATAATATGATTGCCACACAGGAGCTATTGTTGTTTTAGTATTATTTACATATCATTATAGTATTTGTTATTATTATTATTATTATTATTATTATTATTATTATTATTTTACATTAAATAAGCCATTTTATTTATTGATTGATATTTATATTTTGATATAGCTTTTAATGCATTTTAAGGCACCTGTAAATATTAGTATTATAATTTTACAGTTGAAATACAGTAAAATACTTTTTCTTAAATACTCATTTTTATTTTTTTATTTGATTAGATTTTATTAGTAATATATAATAATACTAATATATAATAATACTAATGTATTATAATAATACTATACATATATACTATACATATATAGTATTATTATTATTATTATTATTATTATTATTGTGGCTGTTGTTGTTGTTGTAATTATAATAATTATCTTTATTATTTTCTAACCATATTGATAAATAATGACAGTAATTACATCAGCATTACATAATAATTACAGAATAATCAACTAATTTTATTATCAATTATTAAGCACTATGTGCAGAAAATTTTCATCAGTGGCATATTTCTATGACTAAAACAATATTACAGTTATACTAAATTGTGAGCATTATAATTACTAACAGTAAACGAGTGAACGAATGCTGCCATTGTCGTCAGTAAACTTCAAATACCTCATAAAATGCATGCATGCAATCAAATTAAACATTGGCAAGAAAGCACAACTATTTTGCTCAAAACAATACTGTAAATTCACCGTAACTCACACTTCCTATTAGAGTTGTCACGATATCAAAATTTTGACTTCGACACAATACCTGACTAAAAAATCATGATACTACTACTGAACCAACACTACGAAAAAAACAGAACAACAGGACTAGTAACTGATGATCCAAATGGAGATTATAGTTATTTTATCTATTAAAACAAAGCATTTCATCCCTCCTTTAAAAAAATACAAAATAAATAATAATATTAAGCACATGCAAGAGCCACTACACAGGATTATGGTGAACTACCGAGTTTGCAGGTCTGTAGAGATCTCTGCTATATTGGTAAGTTCGGAGTTAAGGTAAGTTAAGGATAAAGCCAAATCTTATTTCATGATATAGTAATTTTATTTCACAACAACAAAATTTCTATCATGACATAGTCATTTTTGTTATTTTATCTTTGTTATTAATAATAAAAACCTAGATGCAAGTAACAAATTAAAGGACAACTACAATAAAACAGACACTAATGAAATAAAGAGGGCCCTATAAAATCTGTCTTATTTTTTCCTAAATTCAATTATTTTTTTTCTATTTTAATGGTTACATATATATATATATATATATATATATATATCAAAAAGCATGTCTCATGAAACTTGCAGAATTTAACAGAAATGTATTAAGTTTAACTTACATGTTTTTAAGGCCCTATGAAAAACGTTTTATTATTTCCCTCAAATTCAGTTTTGTTTGTGAATCTCTGTTTTCCATTAATTTTCTGGATTCTATTTTAATAGTTTTATTACATTTTAATAATCAAAAGCATGTCTAATGAATTAATAAAGTATAATTAGATTTAATAAAGAATTAATTTATTATAGGCTATTTCTTTCTTTCTTTTTTTCAGAAATACTGTGTTGTGTATTAACAATTTTCTGCTAAATAAATTCTGGTAATTCATTTTCCTGGTAAATATTCCTTAAACATTGTGTTAATAATATTTTTATTATTAGTAGTAGTACTATCTTTACATTAAGTAATACTTAAAATATATTTCTGACTGTCAAGTTAAGCCGAACTTTTATTTTGACGGAAGAAGCGACTGTCAGAGCAGTTCTAGAGATTATGTTCATGTGCTCATGTACTCATATATTGAGGCGGCAGAGGCTGAAAACACCGCGAGCGTCACGCGTAGGGTTGGGTATCGAAAATCGATTCCAATTCCAGAATCGGATACTTAAGGTCAGGAATCGCATACTTATTGTGAAATTAAAATTTTCCATTCCTATATGCGGTTCTGTGAGAGGCCGACCTAGCGATCTGCCAGGACCTTGCTCGCTAATCTAAACGCATAGCGCTACAAAGTATGGCTACACTTGTGATCAGAAGTCGAAAAAGCAAAGTAGCCTATAATATTTGTGATAAGATAAACATGTTGCAATAGAGGTGTCACCACCAATATGACAAAGCACTTTAATTGAACAGAACGTTAAAGATCACAAATACCAACGAGATTATTTCCTAAATAACAATGATTCATCTGTTTGATTCCTCAACCTTTCTTCCGTGCTGCATACGACCAGTGTGATTTGAACATTCAAATCTGCGTTTGTGCTGCCGCTGACCTAAAGAAAGCCCCTGTCATGTATATGAATGAAACAGTTTCACAGTCTTTTCAACCACACAGTTCATTATTTCTGAGTTACAAGCATTCAAATAATCACAGAAGTACTGGGATAAAAGTTCATAGTCTGGATATAAACTCTGATATGTACAGTAGAGAGTAAAAAAAAAAAAAAAAAAAAAAAAAAAAAAAAAGAGTAAATCATCCTTTTTAAAGTTAATTTGGCATTCCAAATAATGTTAAAGATTTATCGATTACGTTGTTATGCCAGTAGATGGCGAAAGGGGGCTGTTATTAATGTCTTTGATCATTCATTCAAAAACACTGATTCATCCAGTAATGAACCAAGTAAATCTTGAGTGAATCACTGAATCATTTACTTATAAATAGGCCTACATGTGATTTTGTTTAGTTGTCTAACGTTTTTTTCTTCAGAATCGTAAGAGAACCACAACAACAACTCAGTTTATCCAGAATCACGCAGCTCTATTTTGCAAACAGCTCTTAAGTGAATCTTGTTTTTATGTAGCCTGTTGATTTTTGTTCATGGTATTCAGCTGCAACTAAATGTTTGGCAAAAAAAAAAACAGAATAAATAAGCTTGATGTCATCTTTTATTCACATTGGAATCGAAACTAGGAAATCGAAAAGAATCAGAATTGATAATATTCTAACGACACCCAGCCCTATTCACGCGTATGTGTCGTAAACAAAACTGCGCATCTGCGCCATTCCCTAACACAGACACGCAGAAATACGGCTCTTATTAAAATGCATTCTTAAAGTAACGTTACTAGTAAAATGTGGAATCGTACCGTTTTTAAAAGCAGGGTATCGTGATACTTTTAAAGTGCCGGCATATCGTGCAACACTACTTCCTATGTATTCTTTTTATACTACTTTTTATTATTTATTTTGCCAGCACTACAGCATAAATGATACAGACTTCAATGTGGAGCATTCAGTTGTTCAGTTACTCAGAAATTATCAACAGATTATCAAAATGGTTGTTGCTTACAGCCCTAATACATAGTATACATACTTCCCAATGCAGAACTAATAATAGCAGTATGCTAGCACGCAATTGAAAACATGTTGACTGTTATGACAGCAGTGACAGACACAGTGACAGCACAGTCCTGTCATTACTGACAACAGGCCAGCCACCAATCAAGAACGAAGCGGCAAAGATGCGATAAGTGAGACAAGGTGAAAATATTTAACGCGGCTGGACTAAAGGAGATGAGCGTGGCTGGAAATTTCAACAAAGAGACACACAGAAACCCCAGTGGTAAAGCTGACTTAACTAATTAGTGTGCTAATAAGTTTTGCCTGGCTGAACCCTCAGCACCTCCAATTATCACGCGGCAGCACAACACACGGTTTAGAGCCAAGTTAAATAATGGATGATCACTTAGACTTCCACTTTATAGGCCAAGGTGATTACCTAGACTGCGTTTAGTCTTTATTTAGGAAAGCAAAATTAACCTCACTTCCTCGTGGGCAGAGATGTAATTAGATCATATTAGTGAGGTTTAATTAGGAGCAGAAATATGTAGTAATTAGCTTGTATTGTGTCAGGAGTATGAAGCACTAAGTGAGACATATGTCAGGCTCAACCTGTCAGTAAAACCACGCCGTTTCTCTACTAGTTTCCGGCCCAAGGCTCCAATTATCCCACTGTGTCTTCCAAACAACGGGAGGTCAGCTGCTGTGCACAAGGTCTCCTGCTTTCCTTCTCACATATTGCAGATATGAAGGAGCAAGCAAATGAGAAAATTTTCAGAACGAGGAGAAAAGGTTAATCCAGCCTTCCAGTGGGTTCTGCTCTTGTTGAACTGACGCCTTTCAACTGAATGTCTTTCGTGACAGCTGGATGTGTGATCATTTATTGATTTTGAGGCAATTTCAAATAGATCAAACCTTGATGTTTCTGATGATGTTCCAACACTTTCTCAAACTTAAAAAGGCAAATAAGTATCATCTGAATCAGAGACAAGTTGAGTTAATTACATTCAAAAGATTTAATGCAAGAAGTAAAACACATTGAAATGTAGTTAATAAACAAAATTAAGGCACTGTTTTACTAAATTTATACATTTATATTGTATTTCTATACTTTAATATAGCATTTTAATTTTACATTTAATCATTTTAGTACTTTACTTGCCAAGACAGCATTTATTATTTTTTAACTTAAAAGTTGAAGTTTTTTTTTTTCCATGTAATATTTTTTTTTCCAATTACTAAAAATGACTTCTAGTGTTAGTTTAGTTTAGTTAACTATATCAAAGCAAACAGGGACTTCCATGAACATTTCTGAATCATAAAATTAATTATTTGAGAGCTGAATTATTGAATCATATTTTTAATCATTTTGTTTGAAATTATTCATCGAAATGATTCACTGAAATGAATAATACAACTAATCTAATTAAACTCTCCAAAGGTATTTAAGAGCTTAATTATTGAATGAAAGTTTTGAAATGATTCATTTGAATTGATTCACTGAAATAAATTGAACTCACCAATTTTTACAGCATTTTGGCTACTGAAGTTAAAATAATTATAAAACTAATCTATTGAAACTCTCCTTATAGGAATTTGAGAACTAATTGCTGAATCAAAGTTTTGAATCGATTCTTTTGAAATGATTCATGAAAATAAAGGAAACTTACCAACTCTGAATGGATTTTTTTTTTTTTTTTTTTTTTTCACTAATGAAGTTTAAATAAGGAAGAATCATAAAACTAATCTAATTAAACTCTCCAAAGGTATTTAAGAGCTTAATTATTAAATGAAAATCTTGAAATTATTAATTTGAATTGATTCACTGAAATAAATTGAACTCACCAATTTTTACAGCATTTTGGCTACTGAAGTTAAAAAAGAAATTATAAAACTAATCTATTGAAACTCTCCTTATAGGAATTTGAGAACTAATTGCTGAATCAAAGTTTTGAATCGATTCTTTTGAAATGATTCATGGAAATAAAGCAAACTTACCAACTCTGAATGTATTTTTTTTTTTTTCGCTAATGAAGTTTAAATAAGGAAGAATCATAAAACTAATCTAATTAAACTCTCCAAAGGTATTTAAGAGCTTAATTATTAAATGAAAATCTTGAAATGATTCATTTGAATTGATTCACTGAAATGAATCAAACTTACCAATTTTTACAGCATTTTGGCTAAGTTAAAAAAAAAAGGAAAAAAAAAACAAAAACATAAAACTAATCTAATTAAACTCTCCAAAGGTATTTAAGAGCTTAATTATTAAATCAAAGTCTTGAAATGATTAATTTGAATTGAACTCTCGCCGGTATTTAAAAGCTTTATTATTAAATCAAATTCTTGAAATTATTCATTTGAAAATATTCACTGAAATGAATCAAACTCACCAATTGTGACTGGATTTTTTTTTGCCAAACTCTCCATAGGTATTTAAGAGTTTAATTATTAAATCAATGTTTTGAAATGTTTAATATGAAATGATTCACTGACCTGAATCAAAATCACCAACTCTGAATGGATTTTTTTCTTTTTTGCCAATGAAGTTTAAATTAGGAAGAATCATAAAACTAATCTATTTAAACTCTCCATAGGTATTTAAGAGCCTATTTATTAATCAAAGTCTTGAAATGATTTATTTGAAATGATTCACTGAAATGAATCAAAATCACCAGCTCTAAACAGCATTTTGGCTACTTCAAATCAGAAAAAGAAAAAAAAGTTGGGTGTTTAAAGTTGTTGAGTTTGATTCATTTCGGTGAATTATTTCAAGTGAATCATTTAAGGACATAAGCTTTTAAATACCTAAGGAAAGTTTAGATTAATTTTATGATTCTTCCTGATTTAAACTTCACTGGCAAAAAAAAAAAAAAAAAAAAAAAAAAAATCCATTTAGAGTTGGTGAGTTCTATTAATTTCCATGAATCATTTCAAATGAATCAATTTATATCTGTGATCCAGTAATTCAGTTCTCAAATTCCTACGGAGAGTTTCATTGGATTCATTTCATGATTCTTTCTGATTTAAACTTCAGTAGCCAAAATGCTGTTAAAGTTGGTGAGTTTGATTCATTTTAATGAATCATTTAAAATAAATTGTTTCAAAATATTTTAATAATTTAATAATTAAGATCTTAAATACCTAAGAAGATTTTCATTAGTTTTGTGACTCTTTCTTAAAATTAACCAAATTTTAAGAAATTAACCAAACTCATCAACTCTGATCGGAGAGTTGATGAATTATAAAACTAATCTAATTAAACTCGTTAATTATTAAATCAATGTTTTAAAATTACCAAATCTAATGAAACGCTCCTTAGGAATTTGAGAGCTGAATTACTGAATCAAAGTTTTGATTTGATTCATTTGAAATGATTCATGGAAATGATTCAAGGAAATAAATTAAACTCATTAACTCTGATTGAAATTTTGCAAATAAAGTTTAAATCAGAAAAAAAAAAAAAAAAAGAAAAAATCACAAAACTAATGAAAATCTTCTTAGGTATTTAAGATCTTAATTATTAAATTAATATTTTGAAACAATTTATTTTAAATGATTCATTAAGATGAATCAAACTCACCAACTTTAACAGCATTTTGGCTACTAAAGTTTAAATCAGAAAGAATCATGAAATGAATCCAATGAAACTCTCCGTAGGAATTTGAATTACTGAAACTGAATTACTGAATCACATATATAAATTGATTCATTTGAAATGATTCATGGAAATTAATAGAACTCACCAACTCTAAATGGATTTTTTTTTTTTTTTTTTTTTTGCCAATGAAGTTTAAATCAGGAAGAATCATAAAATTAATCTAAACTTTCCTTAGGTATTTAAAAGCTTAAGTCTTGAAATGATTCACTTGAAATAATTCACCGAAATGAATCAAACTCACCAACTTTAAACAGCATTTTGGCAAATTTAAATCAGGAAATAAGAAAATTCTAAAACTAATCTAATGAAATTATCCTTAGGACTCTTTTGAATCACAGTTTTGAATTGATTCACTGAATTGATTCATTTTTAAGTCTTGAGATGATTCACTGAAATGAATCAAATTCACCAACTTTAAACAGCATTTTGGTCGGCTTTAAAATATGGAAAAAGAAAATTATAAAACTAATATAATAATATTCTCCTTAGGACTCTTCTGAATCACAGTTTTGAATTGATTCATTGAATTTATTCATTTCAAGTCTTAAAATGATTTATCTGAAATGATTCACTGAAATGAATCAAACTCACCAATTCTAAACAGCATTTTGGTGACTTTAAATCAGGAAAAAAGAAAATTATAAAACTAATCTAATGAAATTCTCCTTAGGACTCTTCTGAATCACAGTTTTGAATTGATTCATTTCAAGTCTTGAAATGATTCACTGAAATGAATCAAACTCAGCAACTTTAAACAGCATTTTTATGACTTTAAATCAGGAAAAAAGAAAGTTCTAAAACTAATCTAATAATTCTCTTTAGGACTCTTCTGAATCACAGTTTTGAATTGATTCATTTCAAGTCTTGAAATGATTCATCTGACAAGATTAACTGAAATGAATCAAACTCACCAACTTTAAACAGCATTTTGGCAACTTTAAATCAGGAAAAAAGAAAATTATAAAAATAATCTAATAATATTCTCCTTAGGACTCTTCTGAATCACAGTTTTGAACTGATTCATTTCAAGTCTTGAAATGATTCATCTGAAATGATTCACTGAAATGAATCAAACTCACCAACTTTAAACAGCATTTTGGCAACTTTAAATCAGGAAAAAAGAAAATTATAAAAATAATCTAATAATATTCTCCTTAGGACTCTTCTGAATCACAGTTTTGAATTGATTCATTTCAAGTCTTGAAATGATTCACTGAAATGAATCAAACTCAGCAACTTTAAACAGCATTTTTATGACTTTAAATCAGGAAAAAAGAAAGTTCTAAAACTAATCTAATAATTCTCTTTAGGACTCTTCTGAATCACAGTTTTGAATTGATTCATTTCAAGCCTTGAAATGATTCATTTGAAATTATTCACCGAAATGAATCAAACTCACCAACTTTAAACAGCATTTTGGCGACTTTAAATCAGGAAAAAAGAACATTATAATCATTTGAATCATTTCAAGTCTTGAAATGATTCATCTGAAATGATTCACTGAAATGAATCAAACTCACCAACCTTAAACAGCATTTTGGCAACTTTAAATCCGGAAAAAAGAAAATTATAAAACTAATCTAATGAAATTCTCCTTAGGACTCTTCTGAATCACAGTTTTGAATTGATTCATTTCAAGTCTTGAAATGATTCATCTGAAATGATTCACTGAAATGAATCAAACTCACCAACCTTAAACAGCATTTTGGCAACTTTAAATCCGGAAAAAAGAAAATTATAAAACTAATCTAATGAAATTCTCCTTAGGACTCTTCTGAGTCACAGATTTAAATCGATTCTTTTGAAATGATTTATGGAAATTAATCTAACTCACCAACTCTCATTGGATTTTTTTTTTTAGTTTAGTTAAGTTTAAATCATGAAGAATCATAAAGCGAATCAAATTAAACTCTCTTTAGGTATTTAAGAGCTTAATTCTTAAATCAAATTTTTGAAATGACTAAAATGAATCAAACTCACCAACTGTTACAGCTTTTTGCCTCCCGAAATCAGGAAGAACCTTGAAAAAAATCTAATGAAATTCTCCTGAGGAAACTTAATGGTCAAATCAAAACTGAATCAACATCATCATAGCAGCGTTGTTTAATGTATGACCAACGAAATAGCTATGAATATATAAATCTGAAAGTTCAGGAGCTCACTCACAGCTCTCATAAGTGTCTTATAAGAGGAAGAGGAAGTTCAGTGCTCGTTCTGCTCTGGTGCCCTTGGACTCGCTATCTATGACAAATCACATTACATGGGGCATTTGAAGCCTCCAATCTCTCTGATCCAAGGACAGCGGCGGGTCGGTTTGAACCCCGCGGCTGTGTTTATTTATTTTTGCATTATTGAGCTCATTACTGCTGAGCCACATCTGAGCGCCCAGACACATTATTCACCACAAGACGGATATGGCTAATCTTTCTTTCCTAATCTTGAGAAATGCAATATTGAAATTCAGTAGAGAGGGTTATGATGATAACAACTGGACACATTTTCTTCCACTAGTAGCGATGCTAGCAGGTCGCAGTATGTGTCATGATTTCCATCAAATGCTATTTTCGTGGTCAGTTACACTATGGAAAGATCTTATTTGACAGTGATACAGGATTTTCATAAGAATAACTACCCTGCTTTTAAGATAACATATAGACTAGTGTGCTCTTCTACGCATCTTGCTATAAACATCCTATATTTTAGTGTGTTAAAATATTAAGGAGAGTATATTGTGTCTCTGAGCAATACATGAAAAATAAACGCCTTTCTTCAGCTCCCTTCTTGAAATTATATTAAAGCACTTGTCAGAAAATACTTTTCTGAGAAAATGATCTCGACTAGATTGATTAGAGACCTAATCAAAAGCAATACTTTGCTATGAAGTATAAAAAAGAATAAAAGGCTTAAAATCAGAACATTGTGGCTTTTCTTTCAGACAAACACATGAAAACCACCTAAAAAAGCCAATTAAACTACAGCACAGTTGAACGACTCACACAAATACACACATATATACAGTAATGAACCCCAAAAGACGAATGTCATGGAGCCATGGAAAGAGTGTGGATTATTTCCCATTAGTCAACTGTGTTCAAATCATATTCAGTGAGAGAAAAGCTGAAAATAATAAAAGTACTTCTGTCCCTTGTGGCACAATATGAAAACGAGGTAGAGAGAGAGAATGTGGACTGTTTTATTTCGCTGGACTGCAGCTTCCATATGTGAAACATGCATTCGTGCGCCCACGGGCAATAAAAAAAAAAACAGCTCTTCAACCATCTTTTCTGCACACTGCACATCAGCCTTCAATAATTCAAAGACTTGTGGGAAAAAAAAACTGATGAAAGGTAGCTCTGTGAAACATGACTAATAATCAATATTTTATTCAGCTAAAGAACTAACTATACATTTCATTAAAAAAACTGTTAAGCCATATAAAATGAGTAACTAAAAGGTGAAGCTATAAAGCTATGAAGCTATAAATTCATGCTTTAAATGGTTTTGTGATATTGTACATCGCTAAATAACAGGCTCAACTTTTTCTCTGGCTTCACTGTAAATAAATAAATACTTGTGAAAAAAGTATTGTGACAATTTTATAATTTTGTTTAGGTTTAGTTGAAATATGTAATTAAAAGATAAAGTTATTTCTGTTTTAACTGATGCTTTGTTACTTGATTAAATAATATTACACATTTTCTACATCAAAATAATACTCTTTTTAAATTTTTTACGTCTCTTAAATAAAATAAAATAATGAAATAAAATAAAACATTAAAGAATATTTTTTACATTAAAGAATAAACAATAAATTCCATAAAAGTCAATTTAATATTTTTAGGTTTCAGGTCGTATTTTAGGTTTAGTCGTTTGAAATATGTAATTAAAAGGTAAAGCTATCGTTTTAAATGATGCTTTGTTTATTTATTAAATTATATTCCACAGCTAAATAATACTCAACATACTCTCTGACTTCTCTTAAAATAAAATAAATTAAAAAATAATAAGAAGCTGATGAAAGGTATTTGTAAGAAATATGACTAATAATTGATATTTTTTTTAAATTAAAGAATTAACAATAAATTCCATAAAAGTCCATTTGATATTTTTGTTTAGGTTTAGTCATTTGAAATATGTAATTAAAAGGTAAAGCTTTGTTTTAAATTATGCTTCGTTAATTTATTAAATTATATTCCACATCTAAATAATACTCAGCATACTCTCTGACATCTCTTAAATTAAAAAAATAAATAAAAATAAGAAGCTGGTGAAAGGTATTTGTAAGAAATATGACTAATAATTGATAATTTTTTTTAATTAAAGAATTAACTATAAATTCCATAAAAGTCAATTTAATAGTTTTGTTTAGGTTTAATTGTTTGAAATATGTAATTAAAGTATAAAGCTATTCCTTTGTTTTAAATGATGCTTTGTTAGTTGATTAAATAATATTCCACATTTAAGTAATATTCAACATATTCTGGCTACTCCGAAATAAAATAAAATAAAATAAAAAACAAAATAAAATAAAATAAAATAAAACAAAATAAAATAAAATTTTGAAAAAAAGTTGATGAACAGTATCTCTAAGAAATATGACTGATAATCATATTTTTGTTTAGGTTTAGATGTTTAAAATATGTAATTAAAGTATAAAGCTATTCCTTTGTTTTAAATGATGCTTTGTTACTTGATTAAATAATATTCCACATTTAAGTAATATTCAACATATTCTGACTCCTCCAAAATAAAATAAAATAAAATAAAATAAAATAAAATAAAATAAAAATCGTGAAAGAAGTTGATGAACAGTATCTCTAAGAAATATGACTGATAATCATATTTTTGTTTAGGTTTAGTTGTTTGAAATATGTAATTAAAGTAAAAAGCTATTAATTTATAATAACTTTTAAATTATTGTTATTTGATTAAATAATATTCCACATCTAAATACTAGGGCTACTCAACATAATCTCTGATTTCTCTTATAAAATAAAATAAAATAAAATAAAATAAAAAAACTTTAATTAAAAAAAAATACAGATTATTAGTCATATTTCTTAGTCACCTTTCATCAACTTCTTTTGTGAGTCTTTTTATTAGTATTTTAATGTTAATTAAATTAATATTATATTATATTTGTATTATATTTAATTTAATTTAAAAAAGTATTTATTTTATTGTGTTTTATTTTTATTTTATTTATTTATTTTATATTTATATATTTTTTTGTACAGTGAAGTCCAAAAAAAGTTGAGGGAAGATAAAATTAAATTAAATTAAATTAAATTAAAAGTTTTTGATTAAATTGAGGAATATGGACTACGGAATTTATACATTTCAAAGGTTTTTGGTGATACAAAACCATACAATGGGACGTGATTGTTTGAAAAAAGTGAATCTATGCCATGAGAATGATGTACGGATCAATTGATTTGTACTCTCAAGACAAAACCTGAGGCATAACAGTCTTTGACCTTTGAAACCCTACTGAGACTTTTACATGGTAGAGCAACCACTCCACACAATTTCAATTGCACTAAAGCAAACCCAAGTCCACAGAGACTACAGATCCTTTTATTTCTCAGTATTCAATCCTCGCACATTCACAGAAGCTCTTTGGTAAAGATTCAGTTGTTGACTCATAGTTGCAGACTGTATAACTTAAAAACCAAGAACCAAGATATCAAAAACCCAACTGTGTAGCCACAATAATAATCAGATTTCACTAACCTATCCAAACGAAAGTCTGCTGGGAAATGCACAAACAGAAGATAAAAAGAATTCAATTATTAAATACACTTCCTGTATTTAATAAGAAAGATGGGCCAAACACCGAAGCTCCACTACATCAACAAAGCACTAATGCACATTAGATCGGCATGATGCGGCTAAAGTGTGCATCCTCCATCTGTGTACTCATCGAATGAAAACTTAAATGGCGTTTTGAAAGAGTTTAAATATTTCAACATGCCCAGAATGAAAGCAGCACGTCAATTTACTCATTTGGTTGTTTATTCTGCCACTGCAGTAGATCACGAGTATCTCTTTCTCTCTCTCTCTCTCTCTCAAACCGCCACTGTCTCACATTTATTTTAAAGCTCCACCGAAAGAAGAAACTCAGGCTTCCCGTTATCTTCGCCTGAGGACTGTACAAGGTTCCAGCTGGGGCCTTTAATAAAACGCAAGACCTTTTGTACAATAAAATGTCCATTTGAGACAAGCCTACAGTCATTTACAATGCACAAACAAGATGATTTAAGACGTTCACGCTTGGTTCACATCCTACACATAATAATTTCCAACACCTGACGTACCACACGGCCTAGTTTTGTATTTATTTTTGACGAGACGTCTGTTTGAGGGTAAAAGGAGAAAGAGAAGTTTGAAAGATGTGTTCTACTTCTCATTACCTTTTGAACTTTGAACTATTTTTACACTCTTTTTCACTTGCTTTTGCTGTCTCAAGTGCCTTAAAAGTCCAGTCTACTATTAATCTCCACAGATGATTGATTAATACATTAATGCGTAATTTGGGAAGGTGATAAGGGAAATTGGTCTTAAAAGGACAGCTTTTAAAAATATAACAAATGTGAATCATAAATTTAATAACACTCATAATGACGCCCTTTTTGACATCTAGAGGCATTAAGTATTTAATGGACATTTTAGTCTGATGAGGTGATGGGAATCGATGAGCATGTGCTGTAACTGGTACTGTACGTAACTACTGTCTTCAAAAATTGTGGGGAACGATATTACAGAAAATCATGTTACTCAATCCATCAGTAATCTGCACAGGCTCAAGCTCTGGTATTTATGTTGCTTTTATATTATCTTAACCCTTAAAGACCTAGAACATTTTCAGGGCACCTGACGCACCTGCACTTTTCTTTGCTTTTTCACACCTGCTCTAGCAGTCAGCATCAAGTACTATACACCATCGTGAACAGAAGAAACTTGAAGTTTCAGTCTAGCTAATTTAATGTCCCAATATTCCTTTTGTCTTCTCTAAGAATGAATGAATTTCCAAAATTTTAAGAAAAACACAAGCAACAATTAGAGGTTTTTTACTGTATACTCAAACAGGAACTCCAGAAGTTTGTTTTTTTTTCCTTTAGAAAGTTGTATTTGGGCGTTTTACACCTCCAAATAAAATTTTGTCTACATATAACATTCCCCAAGCAAGTTATAGCTATTTATTACAATATTGTTATAGGCGCTTTTTAGTGAAAAAAACAGGTCTGTTTAGTTTAGTGATGATATGGATGTGTTTAAAGATGTTTAGGAAGTAAAGTAAATGAAAACAGTGTTACGTAATAACAAAACAGTGAAAAAAGTGAGTTTTTTTTTTCAGAGAAATATAATTTTCAATCAGTGTATAGACAACAAAGGCAAACAGTGCAGCAAGTAGTGAAAACAACTGTGCAACAAATATACAAACAGTGCAAATGATTCACAAACTACACAAAATAAGATAAAAATATACAGTGCAACAGGCAAAAAAATGTGCAAATGATCTTTATAAACTATATAAGAATAATTTACAGAATATAACAGCCAAATTGATCGATCCGCTGGCTATATTCTGCGTTTTACCGGGACATCCCATAGCCACGTGAAAACAAATTCCAGTGCTTCATCTGACATGTACCGCTGTTTCATCCTTGTTTTTGATTTGTTTTATGTCAAAGTGCTCTGTTGTGTGTTTTTCTGTGCTTTTTCAGAGAGTGATATCATGCAAATATATTATTTTGTGTTTGTTTTTATGCACAGTGCATTTTACTTTCCAAAGAAACATGCTAATTGGTGGTTCAAAAGTCCAAAACCTAAGTTTACTGGTTGAATAGATGACAGTTTGAACCAGTCTGGGCATGGGGGTGGGACTAAGCGTCAACAATCGTTCCTGTTTGGCTGAGAGGAACGCATCGGTTTCTTCTGACGAAAATCAATGCGATCGAAATGTGATGATGTAATCACGTTCACTACGGAGCCTCTGAATATCCAAATGAGACAAATATGATAGAAAAAAGCAGGGAATCTTACTTTTGTGGTACTTTTCTTTTATGCCGAAAATCATTAGGATATAAAGTAAAGATCGTGCTCCATGAAGATTGTAATTTTCCTACCATAAATATATCAAATCTTGATTTCTGATTAGTAATATGCCTTGCTAAGAACTTCATCTGGACAACTTTAAAGGTGATTTTCTCAACATTTTGATTTTTTTTTTCACCCTCAGATTCCAGATTTTCAAATAGTTATATCTCAGCCGATAATTATTATCCACATATCAATGGAAAGCTTATTTATACAGCCTTTCAAATGATGTATAATTCTCAATTTTATAAAATTGACCCCTGTGACCGGTTTTGTGGTTCAGGATCACATATTTCTACATATTTCAGTCCACTCAGACTTTATTTACAGGGATAGTTCACCCAAAAATGAAAATTACCCCATAATTTACTCACCCTCAAGCCATCCTAGGTCTATATTACTTTCTTCTTTCAGACAAATACAATCGCAATATTAAAAAAATGTCCTGGCTTTTTTAAGATTTATAATGGCAGTGAATGGGTGTTGAGATTTTGAAGCCCAATAAAGTGCATAAATCCATCATAATAATGCTCCACATGGCTCCAGAGGGTTAAAAAAGGCCTTCTCAAGTGAATCGATGTGCTTGTGTAAGACTAATATCCGTAATCTGTAATCTCTAGCTTCCGCTTGCTGTTGTGCACACGTTTACAAGAAAGTGGCGTTCCAGTGGATGACGTAGGATGTAGGTGTAGCGTAAGCTCCTGTGAGAATATGCTACTCTCGCGAGGGCCGAGTTTTGTTTACAGCAAAGGAAAACCAGTCTCTTCTTGGCTTATATCAAAATGCTCCGACATTCTCATCGAAGCTTACTCTACACCTTCGTCATCCGCTGGAACGCCACTCTCTCGTGAATGTGCGTATGACAGTTAGCGGAAGCTGGAGTTTACAGTTTATGAAGTTTAAAATATGGATAATTTTCTTACAAAAACACATCAGTTCACTTCAGAAGACCTTTATTAACCCCCTGGAGCCATGTGGAGTACTTTTTATGATGGATGGATGCACTTTATTGGGCTTCAAAATCTCAACAGCCATTCACTGCCATTGTAAAGCTTGGAAGAGCCAGGACATTTTTTAATATAACTCCGATTGTATTCATCTGAAAGAAGAAAGTCATATACACCAGTGGCTTGAGGGTGAGTAAATCATGGAGTAATTTTTATTTTAGGGTAAACTATTCCTTTAATGGTTCATAAGGCTGTGACAAAAATCTGTTTCTTTTTATGACCAAAAAAAAGATTCCTTCTTTTAAGGAAGAAAAGATATTGACCACTGAGGCCCACTATTGCATTTCTGCTACGCTTTTGGCTAGTAAAAAGCGTAAAATTTAAAAAGGAATAAATTGAGTCATCCATTCTCAATTACTAAACATATTGCAGTTCATATCACCAAATTATGTTGCAGAAGTGTTAGCAGTGGTGTCACAGTGACCTTGCTGTGCAACTTTAATAACATTCAATATGTACTGTGTTATTTTTCTACAACTGTCTCTGGAATGAGAGTGTCAGCTTTTGTAATAATAATAATACTAAAGTATTATTTCATTGCTTTGAAATACAAGTTCTGATTTTGTTACAATAGTTTTTCAAGCGTTAAAGATGTTCAGAACTTTCTGTTTATCAGGAATGCCTATTTATCACACCAGGGCCATGTTTTGTAAGGATTCATGCTCATTACTGACTTAGCTACATCTTTTGTTCATGTGTTAAAGTCTGGCAGGATCTATTCAGTAGTCCATGAGTTTGAGCAAGAAAAATATGTCACTGTCCTTGCATGTTACTGGGCTGACAGCCTGCCAAGGACTGAATTTAAACACAGTAGATATGAAGTAGACTGGATTCAGTACACCGCCTAAAACCTGAGTACCATCAACTACTATTATACACAAGTACATGTTAATGTATCTATGCAATTTTCATCTTAAAGGGATAGTTCACCTAAAAATGAAAATTATCCCATGATTTACTTACCCTCAAGCCATCCTAGTTGACTTTCAGATGAATACAATCAGAGTTATAATAAAAAAAAATGTCCTGGCTCTTGCAAGCTTTATAATGCCAGTGAATGGCTGTTGAGATTTTGAAGTCCAATACAGTGCATCCATCCATCATAAAAAGTGCTCCACACAGCTCTGGAAGGTTAACAAAGGCCTTCTGAAATTAATCAATGCATTTGTGCAAGAAAAATCTAAATATTTAAAACATTATAACCATAATCTCTATCTTACGCTAACCGTCATACAAGTATTCATGAGAGAGTGGCATTCGGATGGTGTAGGCTGTAGGCGAATCCGGTAATGAACGCGAAAGCGCATTGGAGAGAACAAAACAAAACACCAGTCATGAATTAGAAGTACAAAACAAGGATTTCGAGAGAAAAATGTTTCAATGTTTCAATACAAGCCAAGAAGAGACTGGTTTTCCTTTGCTGTAAACAAAACTTGGTTCTCGCGAGACTAGCATATTCTCACCAGAGCGCATCGATTTGCTTCAGAAGGCCTTTATTAACCCCTGGAGCCATGTGGAGCACTTTTTATGATTTATGGATGCAGTTTTTTGGGATTCAAAATTTCAACACCCATTCACTGCCATTATAAAGCTTGAATGAGCCAGGATATTTTTTAATATTCCTCAAATTGTATTCATCTGAAAGAAGAAAGCCATATACACCTAGGATAGCTTGAGGGTGAGTAAATCATAGGGTAGTTTTCATTTTTGGGTGAACTATGCCTTTAAGTACTGATGGGTGAGTAATTGTTAAATCAGAAATTGGTTGTATTGGTTATATAATCTTAAAATAGCCACATATCAGATAATCAGTAAAAAAAAAAAGTTGGTCATTATAAAAAAAGTTCACAAAATAAATTAATTAATAAATAAAAAATTCAGATCACCGGAGTGTGCTTTACAATAAAATAATATTTTAGTCTTTGTGCTCCAGCATTTAGCATTTAATTTAATGTGTCTCACCAAAAATCATAAATCCTACACGTTTTTTTTTATAATCATGCAGAAGCTTAAAGAGCAGCTGACTGGTGTCTATACTTCACATTTATCATCCGACGCATGTTCCCTAGCCACACTATGATTATATTTTCATGTATTTAAAATACAGAGCCAACATATCTAAATCTTACTAATGCATTCTGTGGGAAAGGAGGAGATGAATAAGCTCATTCAAGTCCAAAGAGCTGCCTGGGCTTTCATTCCTTCTCCCCTTCCTCCTCGCCACCGCAGATTCTATTACAGACCAAAAGCTTCAGCACACTGTGATACATGGGTACTGCTCATGATCAGCGCGTCTTACCAGCATCCACAGGGACGGCCTCCACTGTGCATGGCCTAAAATGAAAAGCTCTGAACCCGGCACAGCAATACCGTGCTCGCATAAGCAGGATGGACGCTTGCTCTTGTATTATTAAACATTGCCAGGAACCAGTACAACAACAAAAACAACAGTTCTACTGAGACTAATGGCCTGAACGGTCTAGTAAGCAATGCTGTTATTTTTAAAGTATGTTTTCTGTCACACACTTTGCTTTAATCGTGATCCAATTTTTTTTTTTTTTCCTTTTGAAAAGTTTCAAAAGAACATTAATCAGAGAAAAAAACGATTTTCTATTAGATAGGCTAGATAGGTTCTCAACTCTGGCTTTTGAGGTGCACTTTCCTGTAAAGTTTTAGATCCAACCTTGATCTTAAAAAAAGACTGATGGTATGGGTAGGTTTAAGGGTGGGTTAAGGTGTAATGGATGCGTCAACAGTGTAATTATAAATGTAATTACAGATGTAGGTATTTTTTAAAATATAAGTATAAAGTAAAAACAGAGTGTACACAATAAGTGCATTGTATCAAATGATTTATTTAAAATGTAAGTACATAGTTAATGCCACCTAATATAAAGTAAGATTAATGTTTTCTTTTATTGTGTACACAAACTCTTTATAATAAAAGGATAAATGCATATTGGGATCAAAGCGATGTGGGCCAGGAGGCACTGGACTGTGACGACCAGATGAAGAGGTTTTACAAAATGACAAAATAGGAGGCTGAAATGTTTTGGCTCTGGTTGTAGATGAAATTGGCTTTAATGCAATGTTTAACGACCTTCTGTTTATGTTTAATTACACTGCAAAAGGGGCCCTTTCAGCTGTTATGTTGTATTCAATGTTCAACACGTTAGCTTTTTGTAATATATGCTTTTAACTGTCATTTACTTCAAACATCTAATTTCAAATGGTCACTGATGCTCCAGAAGGAAAAACGACGCATTAAGAGCCAGGAGTGAAAACTTTTGAACAGAATGAAGATGTGTACTTCTTTCTTAGTTTGCTTAAACATCATATTTTTTTGTTTAGTACTGACCTTTAGAAGCTACAGAAGATACTTACATGTTTCCCAGAACACAAATTAAGCTTAATTTACCCTGATCTTCAAATCCAAAATTCAGCGTTTTTCTTTCTGGAGCATCAGTGAGCGTTTGAACCTTTCAAACCTCAGTTGTCCTCATTGTGAAAAGATGGATCTCAAGATCATACAGTCATTGGAAAGGGTTCAAATACGCAAAAGATGCTGAAAAACCAAAGAATTTGTGGGATTTTTCTGAAAAACAGCAGGAAGTTTAACCGTTCAGGACTCATGAACAACTATTACAAAACAAAACAAAAAACAAAACAGCTGTGGATCATTTAGGTAACAACACAGTATTCAGAATCAAGCGTATGTAAACTTTTGAACAGGGTCAGTTTTATAAATTCATCTATTATTTTCTCTTGCGGACTATATGTAAATGTCTTTTATGTGAAAGATCTTATTCAGGTCAGCACTAAATAAAAAATAACATGCATTTTGTATGATCCCTCTTATTTCAGTAAAATAATTAACATTTTGCAGATACTGTAAAGTGTATGTACAATTTTGACCACAGCTGTATGTGTAGAACACAGACAAAAAATACTGAGATTAAATTGTGGATTGTACAAATTACAAATTATGCTCTGCTATGTGTATCCGCAGTGGCTCTTGACATCTTAACGGCCCATGCATTTCAATGCTGGACAAGGGAAAAAAAAAATGAACGCACTAACCAAAGAAAAAAAAAAACTTCAGTTTGTCAGCAGGCGAAAGTTCGCGTTCGTTGTGAATAACTCCATGGGAATCCAGTGCCTCTATTCAAAATCTTCTCCTAAGACTTAGACTAAGAAATGGTAAGGAGACTTCAGGAGGAAAAAAAACTCCATTCACCCCTGTCAACGTAAATGGCGAAGACATTGGGGTGGAATAGGCCTACATGGGGTCCGCTCGCTCAATAAAAGAGAGTGGGTAGCAAAAACAAACTCCTTGTATAAGAAGGGGTGGCAGTACCCAGGCAGGAGGAGCCACAGGACTCTACCTTAATCAAGAAAGGTACCTCAGTCCAAGACCAAGCCTTATTCTCCTGAGGTGGTGCCTGTCCAGGCTTTCGGAATTCATGAAAAGCATCCATATCATGGGGCTCCACTGAGTTCCTTCTTCCCTGCTGCCATCAAGGTGTGCAGCTCTCTCTCTCTCAGCTGAATATGTTTAGAAAGAAGTCTAGCTGCCGCAATGCCTGAATTTCCTTTTCGGGATCAATAAAGTGTTCTCTTGCTTTCTCACAATTCAAAACAAGACATATCTTCTTGGGGTAACACCAAGAACACTGACAAGGTGCAAATGAATCTGCCATGTAACCACCCACCTTGTTATGGAGGTGGTGTTTTACACAGAATCTCTAAAATAACACAGTAAAACTTGAACAGAAATTCTCAAGCTTGAGTTATTATCTGAGGACTTCTTATTGTTTGCCCTGTTATGTATGTTCATTGTCTCATTAATTCAACTCAGTGGTTTCATTGCTCAAACTAAACATTTACAGAGTTTAATAGCTTTTCTTATTCACTGATGTTTGGTTACTTCCATTAGCTCATTTGAATAAGTAGATTACTTCCAGGTGAGTATTTTGGTTTCCTTGCCATATACAGCTTCTCTTTTAAGTGCAAATAAACCTTTTTGTTCAAACATGCCCTGTGCACGTCCATTGATATGATTTATCTCTTTGCGGCGAGACATACTTTACAACATCAAAGAAGGAAGGCGGAAATCGTGATTTTACAGATCTTTACAGACTATTTTTGGCTGAACTGAAGTAGATCCGCATCATGGGATTTTGCATGACTGTTAAAAACAGCAACTTCACGCCTCAGACTGCTGTTGAAAGCAAACGTTCACTGAAGCTCCAGAAGGGAAAACAATGCATTAAGAGCCAGGTGTGAAAACTTTTGATCAGAATGAAAATTTTTCTTATTTTGCCTAAATACCATATTTTTTTATTTAGTACTGCCCTTTAAAAGCCACAGAAGATACTTACGTTTTCCCAGAAGACAAATTATGTTTCATTTACCTTGATCTTCAAATTTAAAATGCATTGTTTTTCCTTCTGGAGCAAGGGATTTTGCATGACTGTTAAAAACAGCATCTTCACGCCTTAGACTGTTGTTGAAAGCAAACGTTCACTGATGCTCCAGAAGAGAAAACAATACATTAAGAGCCAGGTGTGAAAACTTTTGATCAGAATGAAATTTTTTCTTATTTTGCCTAAATACCATATTTTTTTTATTTAGTACTGCCCTTTAGAAGCTACAGAAGATACTTACATTTTCCCAGATGACAAATTATGTTTAATTTACCTTGATCTTCAAATTCAAAATGCATTGTTTTTCCTTCTGGAGCATGGGATTTTGCATGACTGTTAAAAACAGCATTTTCACACCTTAGACTGTTGTTGAAAGCAAACGTTCACTGATGCTCCAGAAGGGAAAACAATACATTAAGAGCCAGGTGTGAAAACTTTTGATCAGAATGAAATTTTTTCTTATTTTGCCTAAATACCATATTTTTTTTATTTAGTACTGCCCTTTAGAAGCTACAGAAGATACTTACATTTTCCCAGATGACAAATTATGTTTAATTTACCTTGATCTTCAAATTCAAAATGCATTGTTTTTCCTTCTGGAGCATGGGATTTTGCATGACTGTTAAAAACAGCATTTTCACACCTTAGACTGTTGTTGAAAGCAAACGTTCACTGATGCTCCAGAAGGGAAAACAATACATTAAGAGCCAGGTGTGAAAACTTTTGATCAGAATGAAATTTTTTCTTATTTTGCCTAAATACCATATTTTTTTTATTTAGTACTGCCCTTTAGAAGCTACAGAAGATACTTACATTTTCCCAGATGACAAATTATGTTTAATTTACCTTGATCTTCAAATTCAAAATGCATTGTTTTTCCTTCTGGAGCATGGGATTTTGCATGACTGTTAAAAACAGCATTTTCACGCCTTAGACTGTTGTTGAAAGCAAACGTTCACTGAAGCTCCAGAAGGGAAAACAATGCATTATGAGCCAGGTGTGAAAACTTTTGATCAGAATGAAAATTTTTCTTATTTTGCCTAAATACCATATTTTTTTATTTAGTACTGCCCTTTAAAAGCCACAGAAGATACTTACGTTTTCCCAGAAGACAAATTATGTTTCATTTACCTTGATCTTCAAATTTAAAATGCATTGTTTTTCCTTCTGGAGCAAGGGATTTTGCATGACTGTTAAAAACAGCATCTTCACGCCTTAGACTGTTGTTGAAAGCAAACGTTCACTGATGCTCCAGAAGAGAAAACAATACATTAAGAGCCAGGTGTGAAAACTTTTGATCAGAATGAAATTTTTTCTTATTTTGCCTAAATACCATATTTTTTTTATTTAGTACTGCCCTTTAGAAGCTACAGAAGATACTTACATTTTCCCAGATGACAAATTATGTTTAATTTACCTTGATCTTCAAATTCGAAATGCATTGTTTTTCCTTCTGGAGCATGGGATTTTGCATGACTGTTAAAAACAGCATTTTCACGCCTTAGACTGTTGTTGAAAGCAAACGTTCACTGAAGCTCCAGAAGGGAAAACAATGCATTATGAGCCAGGTGTGAAAACTTTTGATCAGAATGAAAATTTTTCTTATTTTGCCTAAATACCATATTTTTTTATTTAGTACTGCCCTTTAAAAGCCACAGAAGATACTTACGTTTTCCCAGAAGACAAATTATGTTTCATTTACCTTGATCTTCAAATTTAAAATGCATTGTTTTTCCTTCTGGAGCAAGGGATTTTGCATGACTGTTAAAAACAGCATCTTCACGCCTTAGACTGTTGTTGAAAGCAAACGTTCACTGATGCTCCAGAAGAGAAAACAATACATTAAGAGCCAGGTGTGAAAACTTTTGATCAGAATGAAATTTTTTCTTATTTTGCCTAAATACCATATTTTTTTTATTTAGTACTGCCCTTTAGAAGCTACAGAAGATACTTACATTTTCCCAGATGACAAATTATGTTTAATTTACCTTGATCTTCAAATTCAAAATGCATTGTTTTTCCTTCTGGAGCATGGGATTTTGCATGACTGTTAAAAACAGCATTTTCACGCCTTAGACTGTTGTTGAAAGCAAACGTTCACTGAAGCTCCAGAAGGGAAAACAATGCATTATGAGCCAGGTGTGAAAACTTTTGATCAGAATGAAAATTTTTCTTATTTTGCCTAAATACCATATTTTTTTATTTAGTACTGCCCTTTAAAAGCCACAGAAGATACTTACGTTTTCCCAGAAGACAAATTATGTTTCATTTACCTTGATCTTCAAATTTAAAATGCATTGTTTTTCCTTCTGGAGCAAGGGATTTTGCATGACTGTTAAAAACAGCATCTTCACGCCTTAGACTGTTGTTGAAAGCAAACGTTCACTGATGCTCCAGAAGGGAAAACAATACATTAAGAGCCAGGTGTGAAAACTTTTGATCAGAATGAAATTTTTTCTTATTTTGCCTAAATACCATATTTTTTTATTTAGTACTGCCCTTTAGAAGCTACAGAAGATACTTACATTTTCCCAGAAGACAAATTATGTTTAATTTACCTTGATCTTCAAATTCAAAATGCATCGTTTTTCCTTCTGGAGCATGGGATTTTGCATGACTGTTAAAAAACAGCATCTTCACGCCACAGCCTGCTGTTGAAAACTTTACTATTTCTGTGCCTGTCATCACCGATGTCATCCCAATGTGATTAAAAGATAACAGTCATTGCTTTGCACATGAAATACATCCTAAATCAAAGTGCAGCCCTTAAAATCTTTCAAAAGAGCTGAATAAAAACCAATTATGGATTTGGACAGATTGAGAGAACGATGCTTTTAAAGACATGACATTAGAGTAAAGAAGGAGCCATTTTGCATGCTCTAATGGGTTGTGACAATCAATATATCATTAGCCCGTGCTGTAATTTTAATTATCGACAGATGTCTTTTTTAAAAGTTCTTTCTGCTGTACTCCCAGAAGCTAAATGATGCAAACCCATTCCCAATCCAACAGGCAGGGTTTTGACTGAAAGTCTGAAAGTAATAATAATAATAATAATTAAATCAGAAGCCCTTTACATTTCAAGTGAATATCAGTGTCCCAAACACAAAGCATACTAATCATAATCATTAGGCCAAACAAAATGAATAAGCCTTTCACAAGTGAAATAACGAGGCCAAAACCAAGATGCAGATGTGTGCAGGGCAGTGCTTTTTGGTAAAGAAACCATTGACTCCTGGTTTAGATTATACACTGTATGACAACATTAGGGATGCACAACGTTTCTGTCATCATTTAGGTTATCACTCGATAAATGTTACCGTTTCATGGTAGCATTATCAGTCTGATGAGTGAAAAAAACTGATTTAATATGTTTGGTATCAATATAAGCATGTAGCTGTCTGGATTTTTAAAGGGGTCATGAATTGAGAAATCAAAGTTTCAGAACTCAAAACTCTAAAAATAGCTTATATTGAAGCTGCTGCCGATATGCATACATGAAATAGCCTCCATATAGCATACATGAATCACCTCGTAACAGATCTATACAGGTGGAGCTGGGGAAGGTGGAGGGTTTCTGAAGCATGCTGCAAACTGCTAATGCAAGCACTAGTCACATATTTGATTGTTGAGCAGTAAGCTCATTGGCTACTGATACAGGAGAGCACTAATCAGCTGTGCCATGTGATAATGATGTCATAGGTCAGATTGAGTTAGACCTATTGGACTGCGCCATCTAGAGTTTCATGCCAGAACACAAGTGACGCGAAAAACATCCTGCGAGTAATCTAGAGTGAGTGACACAATGCGCATATTCGCTTTGCGTCTGGTGTGAACACACCATAAAAGGGCAAACGCAGACATACGCAAAAAACGAACGATAAAGATGGCTCCTAATACAAGACAACGCTCTGCATGTATTTATGTGTTTTTGACCTAAATCACAGCAGCGTCCATCTATGAAGGATGTACAGTACTGTGCAAAAGTCTTAGGCCACTAGTATTTTCACCAACCAAAAAACATTTTATCTTTTGCTGTAGTGTGTCAGTAGGAAATATCAGTTTACATTTCCAAACATTCATTTTGCCTTTAATTGTAATAATAATTCAGTCAGATTTTTGTTTGCACAAGAAGTCTGACAACAGCCAGTGCTCCACACAGAGATCTGATCTCACCATCATCCAGTCTGTCTGGAATGATATGAAGAAACAGAATAAACTGAGACTAAATCCAGAAACTGTGGCAACGTCTCCAAGATGCTTCAAGAAACCTACCTGCGAAGTACTGTTAAATGTTTTAGGCACTTGTATAAAAATGCTGTAAAATGAGGATGCTGTCAAAAATAATGCCATAAATAGATTTTATCAATTAACTTCTATTAACTAAATTAAATCAACATTTGGTAAACCATATTTGCGTTTAAAACAGCTTTTGCCCTAGGTACATTTGCGCATAAGTTTTCAGGTAGCTTTGCATGTAGGTTTCTTAAAGCAACTTGGAGATGTTGCCACAGTTCTTCTGGATTTAGTCTGTCTCAGTTTGTTCTGTTTCTTCATGTCATTCCAGACAGACTGGATGATGGTGAGATCAGATCTCTGTGTGGAGCACTGGCTGTTGTCAGACTCCTTGTGCAAACAAAAATCTCACTGGATTATTACAATTAATGGCAAAATGAATGTTTAGAAATGTAAACTGATATTTCCTACTGACACACTACAGCAAAAGATAGAAATAACTGACTTAAAACCATTTTTTTGTTGGTGAAAATACTAGTGGCCTAAGACTTTTGCACAGTACTGTAGGCTGTCAAACATACACAACTATTAGCCAATCATGGCAGTGGGCGTTTTTTTCCGAGTCTGCCATGCCTATTCAAACTGAGCGTTCTGATGAGGGGGGTAAAAAAAAAACAGGACACAAATAGCCTATTGCTTCTAAATTATTATGTTTTTTGATGTAAAAATCTTGATAACATAAGAGAACCTCAGGGAACAGTACAAAATAATAAAAAAGGCAATTCATGACCTCTTTAAGGTAAGCACTGCAATCACACAAGATGTGAATCATTAGCTAATATCGGCCAAAACACAGCTTCAAAATATAAATAATTTCTGGTATCAGCCAAAAATGCCCATATAAGTGCATACCGAGACAATGTCTATCAATTAAAGAAAAGTAGACTAATTCCATTTCAAGGACCTAAGGAGTCAAGGGTGCTTACCCTTGCTCTGATGAGTATTTGCAGCATGCACAATGAAGAATTTACCTCTATTTCCTGAGTCGTTCATTTGTTTTGATCTGATTTGATTTTAGGCGGCTTTCACATGTCATACCTCACATTCCCGGGAGCCGGATATGGTGCAGGTACAGGTACCTGTACCATTGCCCAGCACCTCCAAGGCTTCTGGTGTGGCTGCGGGGTTGTAGCTCATGTAATATTCCTGGAGCTGGGAGCTCAGGTTCTGTTCTGGCTCCTGACTCTTTTTCCTCCGCTTTCGGCCCACTGAACTCTGCTGCAACAGCCGGGTGGCACCGGGGTAACGTTTCCAGGAGACATAAATTACTGACAAGACAAGAGACACTGAGAGGAACAGTGCCACCCCACCCATCACCACTTTGTGAAATGACACGTTGTCTTGCTCAGGAGCTGGTGTGACTAATAAGCTGTCGGATGATGAGGGTGTCCATTGACGGGAGTCTCTGGGGTCTGGATTTGCACGGCTGGGGAAGGTGGGGCGTTGAGGCGGTCGAGGATGTGGAGGCGGAAAAGGCGCCTCGGAGGCAGGTGAAGGCAAGGGTGGAGGCGGCGTTGTTGGAGCCATTGTCGGTTCGGTCGGTTCAAGGGTAAGGTCATAATTTGGATCAAAGGTCTGCAGATACAAAGGTGACTGCGCAGTAATTTCATAATCATCACAGTCGATGTAGTTCTTTGAAGCCTCCATGACCTTCTCCCCTTGAAGGTGCTTGGGACTGCTGCAGATTATACTAGTGTCCTTGGTGCCTCTGAAATTCTTGAGCCAGACAACAAGGGGACAAATGCCTGGTCCACAATCCCACATGTTGCCTGCGAGGCTAATAGCTGTTAGGGAGATCCAGGCAGCCACAACCTCCTGAGACACATTGGCCAGTTTGTTGGACTCTAAGTTGAGAACCTGAAGATTGGGGAGGCATTGAAAAACAACAGGATCTAGTACCTGTATATCATTGCCAGAAATATCAAGCTTTTGCAAGGTGTACCAGCTCCACGGAAGGCCTTGGTTGACAGCTCGAATACGGTTCCATTGTAGATACAGGGCACGGAGGTTAGCAAGGCGAGGAAAAAGAAAGAAGTTGATTCGTGAAAACTGATTATGCTCCAGGTGGAGCTCCATAAGTCGAGACAAACCCAGGAACGCCGTACGAGTAAGAACCCGAAGCCGATTATAGCCCAAGTCTAGAAACTCCAAGCTTCTACACTCTAGAAATGCCCGGACTGGGATTGTCGTTAGCCCGTTGGAGCGCAAGTGCAGATTCTGCAGTTTCCGAAGACCAAAAAACTGGCCCGGCTGCAGCTCCTGCAACTTGTTGTAGGAGAGGTCGAGACTGCGTAGGTTAGGTACTCCGTGAAAAGTGACGTTATGAAGCTGCGAAATCCTGTTGGAGCTCAAGATCAACTCCTTCAATCGCCGCACCCCTTGAAAAGCACGACTATCCACAAACATGATTTGATTGTGGTCCAGGTACAGCCAGAGTAGCTGGTTAAGATGGGCAAACTGGTACGGGAGCATTGTGTGCAGGTCATTATAGCGCAGGGACAGACCTTGACAACTGACTGTAATATTTTCTGGGACGTCCTGAAAGCCAGCCGACTCACAATGGACAATTTTTCCCTCGCAACGACAGCTATAGGGGCACATCCTTTCCCCAGAACTGAACAGCAGGAGGGAGGAGGCTTGAAGGAGGAGCAGGCCCGCTAATCTCTTGTCACAAATAACAGAACCTGCAGAGAGAGAGAGCACAACATCAGCTTATCATGTTTAACAAGACGACCAATTTTATTCAGCAAAATATCCAGTTGTCAAGGCTCATATGAGTAAATGCTGCTACCATCCACACCTATAATATTTTGGTTAGGTCAAGAGGTCATTATCTAATTAGACATTACTGTTTGATTCTCTTTTGTATGATTCATCTGCAATCTTTGGGAAATATAATTAGCATTCCCTGAAACAAGTTCAAGTGAAATATCACCCATGACTGAAATACTGTCATTCATAGAAAGGTTAAGAGTAAAAGGTGATTTAGCTGTTTTAGAGAATTACAGGTTTATGAGAAGCTGATTGTACAAGATCCCTCTTGTTAGATGGTTACTCACTAAATAAATAATTAATGAATCAAATGAATTTTCTTTTTCTTTTTCTTCAAGGGCTTTTTCAGTCTCTTTGTTTGCTATTTCAGGAATGGTTGACTGCATAATTGGAATTTGTGGTTCGTCGTCTCTTCAAACTGAGAGGTAACAGATTAATTCATGAAATAAAACCTTCCCACTCCCTGTCAAGATTAGCACACACAGCTCTATTACTTCTGATTGTTTCGCTTCTGACATCCGTCTCAGAATATGAGATCTCATATTTATATTCTATAGATATCATAATGATCTCATATACTAGCAAGACCTCAAAACGACCAATGGCAGATGCTGTACAAGTCCAGCTGTTTTGACATCTGCACATTTACTACTCACAGTAACAACACCATTTAGATTTAGAAGCTCTTCATAGCTCACAGCTGAAAGCAAATCACTATAAATCTGTTATTTAGCCTTTGGCACTCTCTTTTGAATTACACAAGAGAGTCTCAAGAGAGTCATTTGGATTAATTTACTAGGAACCATTTTTAAAGCTTTTTTAAAAGTAATCATCACCTATGCACTAATCAACTTTAAGATGTGACTAATGTCCGGCAATATCTTTAACACCATATTTTATACCGTTCTATGGAAATTGATTAGTCAATTTAAAGCTGAATCATTAAATCAAACATAATTACTCTGAAGCTATTACTGTACCTCTGCTATCTGAAATGTGTTTCGTATTGTGTTATCCATGCCAGAAAAGATGATGCAAAATGGACGATTTCATTTCATCTTTTGCGTCTCACACGTTTTAACTGCAACAGGGGTTTTCTTTGCCAGGAAAAGGAATACAGAAATATGCAGAACAAACAGAAAAAAATTGATCAAAGTTTTAATGTATGAGCATTCAGTTAAAGATCTGCACTGCGTGTACCATGAACTCATTGTCTACTGTTAAAAAAAAAAAAAAAAAAAAAAAAAAGGAGGACGGAGGCCATCCAAGCATACACAGCAGTTTACAGAGTCATCAGTTTTACCAAGCTATAATCCCACTGATGCTGTTAAGAAAATTTCAGAGGAGAACTGGAGAAAAAAAAACTTTGAGATCACTGTCATTAAGTCTGTGCTGTCTTTTTTAGGTTCTCTTTTTCTTTTTCAACAATTCAGAGTCCAAGCAATCTCATAATTGCATATCATTGTGGTTGGCATGCAGTGGCTCAGTATAGATTTCCAGGTAAACATATGGCTGGCAATGAAAGCCATGACACTGGCTATTACCTGTTCTTCGAGGAGAAAAAATGACTCAGGGCCATTTCTCCTCATTTCTAAACGACTTGTTGACTATAATCAATTCTTATGCTTCACTGGTAGTCCATTGCACGTATTATTTCCCTCTCTGCAAGGACACGCATTTGTGAGGTGACATTATGTTTGGGTCATGTTTCCTTAGGTGTCAATGTAAGTCTTAAGAGCTACAGGGAACAGGAAATGTACAATGAACTAGAGCAGATTAACCTTCACAGTGATCCCTAGAAACACATACTGAGCTGTCCAAATACAGCTGCCACAACAATACTTAAAATACCCAGCTTTAGGTTTCAGGAAAATAACTATTAGTACAAATGAAAAAGAATAAAAATTACTTGTTTGTTTGCCTTTTTCGGTCATCCAGAAATGGACATTGTTAACCCAAGGGGTCAAGGTCTGGCTTGAAAGCATGGCCCTGTTATCTTCGGCTCGTACATGCCCTAACTAGACCTTCTGTCTGCAAAGAACATTTCTCCTCATTCTCCAGTGCCACGGCAAAAGAAATCATAAATTACCTGAGCTGTGTTGGCTGAATTAGATGTAATGACATGAAAAAAGACAGTGTACTGCAAAATAAGGGATGCACTATGTCGTTTTACTGAGACATCCTTGCAAGCTGCGTTGTAGTTTGATTCATGACAGATGAATGTTATGGGCCATTCTTTTAATGAATAATAAAAACCGCAAAGAACTGCACACTCAGATGTCTGATTCAACGTTTACCGAATCAACATGGATCTTGCATCTTGCTTTTATAGGAATTATTTAGTCTTCAAAAAGGTTTTCCCTTGACACAGATCAACTGTGGTCAAATACAAAAGAAAAAGGGAACGAGAAGACTCTCTTTTATTTCATTAAAAGAAATATGCTAAGATGACATAATAAGAATCTGTGGTTTTAATAATAAAATACTGATAAAAAATTTTGTTGCAAAAGAACATAAATATAAATAAGCAAATAAAACCGGTCAATCTTTTTTTTTTCTTATGCTTACCAAGGCTGCATTTACAATATATTGGATTTATATTGTTAGGCTGATTTTTTGTTGATAATATATTGATATCATTTTACATCGCCCACCCTATGTGCGATAGTGTTTTTTGTGGCACGTTAAAAAAACAATAATAATAAGATTACGAGATTAAAGTTGTAATATTCTGAGAAAAAAAGTCAAAGTTACGAAAATAAAGTCAAAATATTTTGAGAATAAAGTTGAAATTATGAGAATGAAATCGAAATATTTTAAAAATAAAGTCAAAATTGCGAGAATAAAGTCATAACAATACGAGAATAAAGTCTAAATATTTTGAGAATAAAGTCAAAATTACTAGAATAAAGTCTAAATATTTTGAGAATAAAGTTGAAATATTTTGAAAATAAAGCCAAAATTATGAATAAAAAGTCATAGCAATACGAGAAGTCAAAATATTTTGAGAATACAGTCAAAATTACTAGAATAAAGACTAAATATTTTGAGAATAAAGTCAAAATTACGAGAATAAAGTTGTAGCAATATGGGAATGAAGTCGAAATATTTTGAGAATAAAGTCAAAATTATGAGAATAAAGTCATATCAATACGAGAATAAAGTCAAAATATTTTGAGAAAAAGTCGAAATTGTTAGCATAACATTGAAATACTTTAAGAATAAAGTCAAAATTAAGAGAATAAAGTCAAAATATTTTGAGAATAAAGTCGAAATTAATTGTATAAAATCTAAATATTTTGAGAATAAAGTCAAAATGACGAATATAAAGTCAAAATATTTTGAGATTAAAGTCGAAATTACTAGAATAAAGTTTAAATATTTTGAGAATAAAGTCAAAATTATGAGAATAAAGTTGAAATATTTTGAGAATAAAGTCAAAATTATGAGAATAAAGTCATAGCAATACGAGAATAAAGTCAAAATATTTTGAGAATAAAGTCGAAATTAATTGTATAAAATTAAATATTTTGAGAATAAAGTCAAAATGACGAATATAAAGTCAAAATATTTTGAGATTAAAGTCAAAATTAGAATAAAGTTTAAATATTTTGAGAATAAAGTCAAGATTATGAGAATAAAGTCATAGCAATACAAGAACAAAGTCAAAATATTTTGAGAATAAAGTCTAAATTGTTAGCATAACATTGAAATACTTTAAGAATAAAGCCAAAATTAAGAGAATAAAGTCAAAATATTTTGAGAATAAAGTCGAAATATTTTGAGAATAAAGTCAAAATGACGAATATAAAGTCAAAATATTTTGAGATTAAAGTCGAAATTACTAGAATAAAGTTTAAATATTTTGAGAATAAAGTCAAAATTACGAGAATGAAGTTGTGGCAATATGAGAATAAAGTCAAACAATTTTGGGAATAAAGTCGAAATTATGAGAATAAAGTTAGTTATTTGTATCAGCATTACGCAATGTTTTTATTCATGCAAGTGACACTTAGAACAGTGCACACACCATTCAGATTGGTTTCAATTTGATATTTTTTCAGCAATGTGGTATCAAGGATTTTCATATACTGTATTTCAGGTGCAACATTTGATATTCAAACCAACACACTTCCAGCTGATAGCAGTAACTCTCTAATGCGGGATCGTTATCTACCAAGACAGTGCCAATCAATGGCACTCAAGTTTAAATATTTACAATACCCCTCATAAACCAAACCTCACACTTTCAATGCCTTTGATACAACTCAACCCAAGAGAATAACTAACCAGCCACTCACAAATGCAGCGACACAGCAGTGTTTGACTGCAAATGTCATTCGGTGTCGAACGAATCAGAGATCTATGGCAGACCGTTGTGGCAAGTCTGCCACCTGTGAGTAATACCGCAGATAAAAATCGATCCACACACCACTTTTTTACTCAGCGAACTAAAATACTTTGAAGGTCCATGCGCCATAGCTCATCCAAGGTTAGTTCATTTAAAAGCCACTCATTTAAAACATTGTACAACTGTGGCAGGCCCCTATTCAAATGGGTAGGAAGATGCTGGCACATACAGCAGAGTCAGCTGTCGTATTCCTTGGCACAGTGACAAGCCTGATATTTCATATAAATGCTACGGTGAAGCTAAGGCTATTACCCAAAGTGCCAAGGTAATGACAAAACCCAGCTAAAACATGAACTTTTGTAGCAGAATGGAATCAAATGGTTTTAACGCACAGGTTCCCCCATTTATATCAGTTTCATTGTACTTCAAAAAAATCTATAACCGACTTCCTACTACTTGCATCAAACTTAATTTTAAACGACACGTCAACCATATGATAGACTGGGTAAATGTTTAATGGAAAAACTGCATGTAGCGTAGTAAAATCTCTCTAAACTTTGAGCACAAAACTGAGTGCAAAGAGAACATTAATGACTTACCTGAGACCAACCTGGCCAGAGGAAATGCAAAAGTGCCTATTCTTGGAATGGAAAATAATGGTAATTTTCTTTACAAAGGTTCCCTCGTATTATACGTATGATGAAATATGACTCATAACCTCTGCTTAATGTGTTCAAGACACTCTCAAGTTGTTTGCCTCTATATAGGATGCTCCTCTTGCGCATGATTTGGTCCCAATTACAGAAAATGTACAAACATACAAAGACTAAAAGTCCAGTAATGAGACTCCTGAACCATTTCATAACACTGACTCTTGAATACTGAGGCAAAACAGGCTGGGAAACTGAATGAAAGAATGAATAAAGTTCATGTTTCAAGGAATTATTTTAGATTAAACTCCTTTTGGAGGTATTTAATTAAGGGTCGACCGATATTAAGCATTTTTATGGTTATCTTATTGGCCATTTTCAAGATTGATTTGCTGATAAAATCATTTTAAAGCATTTAATGAAAGTTCTTGTATTCTTATTTTTGACAATAATTTTAATTTTTACACCAGACATATACAGTTGTAACAGTAATTATTCAACCCCCTTGACCTGCAAGACATTTTGCTACAGAGAACAAAATTTTAATATTACACTGTTGGAGAAAGTTTATCAATACACATTTAAGTAAATCTGAAAAATTAAACTGATGATTAATAAAAACAAACAAAAAAACAAACTGGCTCTAAACATTCATGTTCAAAATTATTCATCCCCCAAAAGTAAAATTTGGTGCAGAATATTTTATTCTTTAAAAACACCAATAAACACTGCTTGGAAATGCTTGGAAGCTCCTGTCACCTCTCTATTGCAATTTCGACCAATTCCTTGCCTGAAAAAGCTTTCAGAACACAGATAATCTTTTGTTTTCACTTTGCCGCTGTTTTCTTCAAATTCAAACAAATATTTTCAATGAGAATTAAATCTGGAGACTGAACAGGCCACTCAAGAACATTGTATGACTGATCCCTAAACCAAGCATAAGTAGATTTGGATGTGAACTTGTTTACATTGTCCTGCAGTACAAGTCCATCATTAGCTTCCGTCTTTGTACCAAAGGCATCACAATTCATCCCAAAATGGCCTGATACTTAAAAGAATCCATGACATCCTTCATACGGTCATGATTTCCACTTCCTGCTACAGTAGAACAACCCCATAACAGGACTAGCCCACCTCCATGTTTGACTATGGAGATGGTGTTTTTCTGCTCATAAGCTTTGCCTTTTTTGCACCAGACATACTGCTGATCCATAGGCCCAAAACATTTGGTTACATCATTCCATAAAACAAAAAACTCCACAGGTCTATTCAAATGAATTTTAGCATGTTCAAGTCGGTCTTTTTGTTCTTCTTGCTCTAGAGTGGTATTCGGCAAGATGCCTCAACATGAAGGTCATACTTGTCTAGTGTTCTTCTCATACACTGCACTGAAATGTTTTTCCTCCTTTCGTCGGGTCATCTTGCAAGTCTTTGGCTGTACATTGTTCCGACCAAACATTTTATGATATTGTGCTTTTTTGTCCAACACCCTCAAAGGTTTCCTGTACAACACACTTTAAACTAAGGAATAAGGCTGCCAGCTGTGTCTCTATGAATTTTTAATGTCTTGGAAATCTTCATATAGCCTTAGACTTTCTAATAAAAAAAAACTTTATTTCTTTTCTATAGTACTTAGTGAGAGCTCTGTTGACATTGTCATATTTGCTACTCAACTTCCACACATGCATGGGCTAAATGTATGTACACTGTAAAAATAAATAAATAAAAATAAAAATGAAAACATAATTTGTTGAGTCAACTTAAAATGATTTGCTAACCTGCCGCCTTAAAATTTTAAGTTCTGTCAACTTGAAATGTTAAGTTGTACTAAGTGAGAACTAAGATATTTGAGTTTACTAAACTAAAAATTTGGAGTGTTAAACTTAAACGTTGGGTTTGTTACCCAGCTGCCTTGAAAATTTTAAGTTGAAACAACTCAAATATCTAAGTTGTCACTTCGTACAACTTAACATTTCAAGTTGACTTTTTTTAAATTGACTGAACCTTAAATGTTAAGGCAGTGGGGTAACAAATTATTTTAAGATGACTCAACAAATTGTTTTTTTTACACTGTATGTGTAACACCCCAAGGTAATTTTTTTAAATAGAGTTTAAAGGCTTAATTGTGTTTTTAAACAATTTTGTTCCCTACCATACAAATAAGTGACTTAAAAACAGTAATGTTGAATAGGGGTTGAGTAATTATGACATAGCTGTGTTATTCAAAAACATCACATTATATATTTACATTATCACCTTTAATATGTCAGTAACTGTTGTAGATGTCATTTTTACAAAGTCCTGGATCTTCAGGTAAGCCTGTATTTTCAGTCTCTGGGGGGTTGAATAATTTTGATTGCAATTGTTCGGTTCATAATATCGATTATCTGTGTACGTGATCTGTATTAATCGATAACGGCTACATTTAATCACAAAAGTGTTTCCTTATCTCAATATGGGTCAGTACCATCAAATATAAAATACCTAGCCTATTATACTTATTCACAAATATGTTTTCATCGAATTAATGAATTGAGACAACAGGATGGTTTTAAACTGATTTTCAGCTCCATCTACTGAATTTTCAGCACAATGAGACAGAAAATTAGAACATCACACGTTAACACGGCTGCCTTTTTTTAATTGTCTGGTGTGCTAATAAAGGAAATGATCTAAAAATACCAAATTAATTCACAATACTTGTGACAAAATTGAAAAATATAAGCAAATAAATTCATTTTAATAAATTTAAATTATAAAAACAATAAAATTGACAATAAATCCCATGACCTTGTTGAAATTGTAGCAGGTATACAAATATAGTCATTTTCATAAATACCTGATGTTGTTGACAAAAAGCAGGGTCACAGCTGTGAAACCTTATTTAAGTTTTTATTACATTTTAATGAAGTTTTCTTAAGTGATATTTAAATCTATACAAGGTATTTGTTTTTTGGTCCTACGAGTAATATTAGGGGTGAATGACAATATATTGTCAATTTTAATAAAATAAAAAGAAAATAGCAGTTTCAACAGCAGTTGAAGTAGGACATGATTTAAGTCCCATGCTCTAAGATAATAAAAAAACAAAAATGCACCCAAAGTATTTCTGAACAGATTCCAAAAAAAAAAAAAAAAGCTTGAGAGGGACTCCAATTTTATTTGGATGGAGTACAGTGGCTCTTCCTTAACAATGTTAGCACCTGCTTAATGTGTTTCAAGATCATAAAAAGTTTTAGGATAATGAAATTTTAGGGTGGTTAAATAACAGATCACTCAGCAGGATGGGAAACATCCAGTATTTAACAAGATATAGTAACTCTTGACTGATTCTAGAGCTGGATTTTATCCATACGAGACCACAGCTCAAGCACATAATTCACCCGGTCAAACCAAAGCTGCGATATTCAAATGATGGACCTCCTGCACACTTAAGGCACATTATTCAACACACATTAATTGTGAGATTGAAGAGTGCTGTAACTGTGCCTCAGTCAGGATGTGGAGCGCAGAACAAAAGTGTGATTTATACTAAAAGCACTATTTATGGCACAACTCTGGTTGTAAAATCAGCTTAATCCACTGCAATGAATAAAGTGTGCTGCTGCAAGACAGATATACTGTATATCTGAATTATACTTAAGTAACAGCCTTCATGATGGTGCTCAGATTTAAGAATGCTAAACGTTCGGTTGCAACTGCTCGCAAATAAATAAAACATGCTCCAATAAGATTAGATGAAAAACTCATATTTAAAGACAAGCATCCAGATATCAGTCATCTTTCCTCATTTAGTATTGAGAAGAGAAACTTTGAATACTGTGCAGCTGTATACTTTTTTGCGTTTATGGTCTTTAGAGGGGTGGTTCACCCTAAAATGAAAATTCTGTCATCATAATTTTTCCTGTGGAGCTCATTCTGAATAATGTTTTCACTAATTTTGTCCATACAGTAAAATTCAGTGGGGATTGAAAAAAGAAGACAACAGTGAGGCATCATTTTAGCTTTCCACTGAAGAAAGAAATCCAATGACAGGATTTTCATTATTTGGTGAACTGTCCCTTTAAGATGTGCGAGGCTTGCTGCAATTTTAGCACCCTATCTCAGTCATATTTACTTAAGGTATTGCATTGAAAGGGTAAATGAGTATACTGATATAACCAAGTGAAATGAAAATATTTATGCCTTCTTTGAAAACCTTTGATTCTTTTCAGCTAAACCAAGCTAGAATACCATTTCTGAAATGAACAAGGTCTGTGTAATGAAAGCAAAGCATGAATGTGAGTCACTTTACATCCCTAAAGGGTTTTTTTTATGTTAGAAAATAGATCTTTAGTCTTCACTTGAATTTAAATCCTTGGATCTTAGAATGCGAGAGCTGACATATTAAAGAGTGGTTTTCCATATAGTAAAGTGATAAAGCACTATAGTTTTAATATAAGCCCGCCCTGTAGGCTTTTAAAGCGTATATGTAGAGGTAGTGATCAACATAATGACATCAAGAATGGATCTGATTCATGTAGACGTGTATTTTCATGACAACTGGCAATTTCTAAGTGCAATCCATCATCCCGTGCCCACTATGGCCCATCTCTACTCTTCACTCCACAGGAATAAATGTGAAATCATGTTAGCTTAAAACTCTGGAATCCAGTACTGAATAGATACAGAATTAGAATGTTCCAAACATGAAGTACCAGAGTCACTACCCTCACTGTAAAAGCATTCATACAATATCATTTATATAATATACATACATACACAGGGAGGGAACACAGGGTCAAGTTTCTAAAAGGACTATATCGCATTGGGTGAACAAATTATGTATTTAAATAAAACCATGCTGACATAGATTCCAACAAGGGTCAACTATAATAAACAGAAGAATCGACCTTAAAAAGGCTGAACCGTGAACTTAGAGGACAAGTTATTTTTCATAAATGTCATGTCAAGGCAAGATGTGTTTTATGTTATAAATGTATACTATTGGGCAAAGGTCAGTGAGTCTTTACAGTGTGTCTAGGCAATAACAGTGGAAATGTTCATTGGATTTTTTTGTAGCTCAGACTTTAAAGTATACAACTGTTCAGAACTTGTCTGAGAAATAATTACTCAAGTTTAAAGTATAACAACTAGCACCGGTCTCCCCTGTTACATATGCAATTATGCTGCATTGTAAAAGCTGTGTTTTGCCAAGTAATTTATGTCTAAAACTATACTGAATATTTAAATGATACATTAATGAAATATTACTGTTTTTAAATCTCAATATGTTTTCATTGTTTATATTTTAAGGACCAGAAAAAAGAGTGAATGAAACAGACTAAAATGTTCCTCAGTGACTGGATGCTCCACTGAACTATCAAACACATTTAGGATATTTCTTATTCTCTTTAGAAAGGAAAGGTGGTGAGCTTACCAGACTTTTTTGGCTTTATTACTTTCCGTTATCTCTCAACAACACATTGGCTTGAAGTAGCGATGACAGATATGTGAATGAATCGTTTTTATAGTCAGAGCTTTTTAATAAACCGTTTAAGCAGTTGACAAAATCGGTCTGGACCACAAACTGAATCAGTAAGATCATTTTAGAACTGAAATTGTCTCATCGGATCTTTCGGACTATTTGATTCCCAGTGATCTGTTTTAAGAAATAAATAAATAATCATTAAAAAAAAGAGCACTGCAAGTGAACCGAGAGTGAACCAAGATTTTTTTTTTTTAAGCCAAGATACTGAAGAATACTGAAGAACACTTTGGACAAGGTAGTTCTAACAGTATTTTTATTAAAACACACATTTTTAACCGGAGAATAACTGTAATATTGTTTGATGCTAATTACATTTAGTCTTTTTTTTAAGAACATGCCTGCAAGAAGCTAAACTGTGTGAAAAGTAATCACAATAAATAAACAAAAATACACTAGGAAAAACGGTAATAAACAGCAATATGTGCATATAAAGAGATTTACCTTAAAAATGTAGGTCTTGCATTATACCACACTTTGATGTCAGAGACCACGTGCTTACGTAAAACGCAGTTTTTCGAACCGCTTCTTTGAAACAAACTGTTCGAAAGAACCGATTCGCGAAAATGAGTCGAACGTGCTATCCATTGTGCGTTAAAATGACAAAAAAGACCAATTATTTTGACAGGCAAGCCAACGTTTCTTTAAAATGCTACGTTTAATTACCTGTCTCTGAGATGATTTTCATATTTCCATACCTGTCTAACGAATACAGGAGAAGAAAAAAAATTGTTTCCTCATTTGAGATATGTTAAGATTTAAGAGTCCATTTTAACCCCGCTTTCATTTTATACAAATGAACCGATTAATGTTCTAAATCTGTAAATGATATAACATAGATTTGAAATATAAAGATATTATTTTTATGAATCCTCATCAATAGTAATGGATAAAGTTTATCTCAGGATGCCAAGTACTCACCCATATCAGCCGCGCGCTTTTGATTCCACTCGCGTTTAATCCTTGCGGTTACTGCACAGATATTCAGTCTCTCAGGATCCACTCCGACGAAGACTTTTACCTTTAGTCCGAGCAGTATTACAGCCCAACTAAAATCATTATCGATCCGACTCCATGTCGCAAAACACTTTAGAACGTGCCGCGTCCCCTGTTTAATCCAACAACGCGGCAAACCAGTATACATCCAGCAGCAATTAACATGATGGTCATCCGTCGTTCAAACGGAATATATGAATTCTCACTACGCATCAAGCAACTGACAGAAGATGAGGGCAAAAGTTGTTCTGGGTCGCATAATTGAAACAGTGATGTTTGAATCGTGCGGAGCTTATCGATCAGAGGAACCAGAGGTAAGCAAAGCCAAAAAAGACTGAGTCTTGAGGGCTTTGCGTGAGAGGAAAGCAGTGCTCGCCGCCGCAGTAGAGAGTCTCAGAGCTGCTCCGTCCCTGAGAAACATCACAGACCGTGATGATTGCGCGCTCCCGCCCTCAGGTCCTCTACAGTCATAATAAAGGTGACCCGGAGGCAAACCTGCTGCGGTAAACACTAGCAGAATGCCAGAACACCCCCCTATACCAAACCAAGACTGTTGATGAATGTAAATGACACCCTTCTAATCACTATACAACAACAAGAGATTCAGTGTGCCTATGGTACCATTAAAGGTATGGACACCATTAACGACTGACTGGCGATTTCTGTAACATTAACATATTGCATTAATGACTAACTAGTTTTGACATCATTTTCAATTACTTTACATACATAATGTCTGGGATTCATATTGTCTTACAAAGACATTTATTTCAAGATTATTTAGGAAGGTTTAGCCAGATATTAGATGATTTATATTCCACAGAATGAATTCAAAATTAAAATAGTTGGCTGTTGCCGTCAGAAAGACATTTTACCCACATTACCATTTTTATCCACATTTGATGTATTTTATGAGATTTTCAATATTTAAAAATATTTAGATATTTCAATACACACACACACACACTTTCTTCATAGTCGTAGAGAAATTATGTTTTTTGAGGAAAACATTTCAGGAATTACCTCCATATAGTGGACTTCAATGGTGACCGTGAGTTTGAGCGTCCAAAATGCAGTTTCAGTGCAGCTTGAAAGGGCTCTAAATGATCCCAGCTGAGGAAGAAGGGTCTTATCTACCGAAACAATCTGTAATTTTCTAAAAAAAAAAATACAAATTTATATACTTTATAACCTCAAATGCTCGTCTTGTCTATGCGTATACTCTGTGTAATCCGGGTCAATACTGTTAGGGTACATCTAAAAACTCCCGTCTCATTTTCTCCTCCAACTTCAAAATCATCCTACATCATTGTTTTACCTTTTTTTGTAAAGGGCGTTTGACCTTCTTTGCATTTTCACTTTTCAAACACTGAGTCGGTACTTCTGCAGCGATGTAGGATGATTTTAAAGGTGGAGGAGAAAGTCAGATGGGAGGTTTTCGATATACCCTAACTGTATTACAGAGTTCACATATGCATTGCAGAGCTAGACAAGATGAGCATTTGAGGTTAAAAAGGATATAATTTAAACATTTTTTAGAAAATTACCAAACGTTTCGCTAGATAAGACCCTTCCTCCTTGGCTGAGATTGTTTAGAGCCCTTTAAAGCTGCATATAAACTGCATTTTGGACGTTCAAACTCACATGCACCACTGAAGTCCACTACATGGAGATAATTTCTAAAACGTTTTCCTCAAAAAACAATTTCTTTTTACTACTAATCACAGAACCAGCTTTACTGACAAGATGCGCATGACAAACGCATGCGATTTACCATGCAGCCCTACACCAAACTGTGCAAATTATTACTTTGTTCTCAAATTGTTAATGTTAATAACATCAGCATTGCGTGACTGTGTATAGTGTGTATTAGTGTTACATGTAGAATTCAATTTTTGTACAGTCTAATCTCTAATTGTCAAAGCATTCAAATTTCATATAAAAATATAAAAAAGCAAATTTATGTTTATGTCGTGGCATGCTTGTATTTCCCACGAAAACCTACCAGTAACACTTAAATTAGAAAACATTATTACAAGTTCACTGTTGTAAATCGGCCTAAAGTCAGGAGATAGTTTTGAACACTGGCTTGTTATGTACTTGTAATTGATTTTGGAACATTTTTTTATTTTTTATTTTTTACCCAAAAAGTTACGGACTGCAGCTTTAATGTAATTAGGGTTCATTTAAAATACTAAATAAAAATATTTCTTACTTTGGTCACACATCTTCGAATAACTTAATCTCAAATCAATATTTAATGTCTATTTATTTGCTTATATGGAAAACTTTATAATAAGCATTGTATGGTTATTCCATCATTCTGAAGTAGAAATGTTTTTATATTCAGATACACTCCTAAAAATAAAGGTGCTTCACGATGCCATAGAAGAACCTTTTTTGTCTAAATGGTTCCATGAAGAACCTTTAATATCTGAAGAATCTTTCTGTTTCACAAAAGGTTCTTTGTGGCGAATAAAGGTTCTCCAGATTATAAAAAGGTAAGAAAGAGATGGTTCTTCAAAGAACCTTTGACTGAATGGCTCTTTGTGGAACCAAAAATGGTTCTTCTATGACATTGCTGTGAAGAACCTTTTAAAGCACCTTTATTTTTGTGATATCAAATGTCTTTAATGATGAACAAGACATGGCAATTGTCTTTCTGCTCCTTTCTAAAGTCTCACACTGCCTCTTAAATGAACCCCAATTAGAGTGTGTTTGGAAAAACAGCCTTATAGAGACAAATTAGTGTCCATGAATAATCCAGTTTAGTGATTTAAGTAGTGGAAAATTGAACTCTATATTTTTTATTTATTCATCTTTGACAAAAGCATTTCTGCAGGTCTTAATACAGATGTGCACTTAATGTTTAAAAAAAAAAAAAAAAAAAAACGGAACTTAAGCAAACACTCATGCAGTCTATAAAAACCAATCACTCTGATTCATCTTCCACTCTGAAAAGCAGGTTTGTTCTATGCTATTCTTGTGTTCTGACTGACCTTTCATATGTGATTCAAAACAAAACAAGCAGTTAAAAGCCACAAAGAAAACTTTAAATACTTCAATTAATTGGAATATCATGGCTGGAACATTAGTCTTTCTGCCCAACCTTGTGGGTAAATGTAAATGACATGGAGCCGGGTTGGGAAAAATGAAATGAGTGCATGTTGATGAGTTTTCTTCCGGTCTTTACCTGTGAATCCGTCTAATTTTACGCTCCACAAGTCAATTATTTTATCACGGGCTTTGTTAACAAGGTGCAACTGCAGTTCTTGATGCTTTTAAAATGTTTTTTTGGCAGATCATCTACCAGTGAAAAACACAAGATAATGTGCCTTTTTTTCTTTGCTAGAACAACCATTTTTTCCTCCGATTATTTTTTCCCCAACTCAGTAGTTCTATCTTGGCTGTCTTATACAAGATTTTCACCAAAAAAACTTTTGCACATTGGCAGTCGTGATATGAGTGGATTAAGGATGCCATGGCTTTATTTGATCTGTTGCCGCATTGAAGACATGCAGATAATTTTAAGCAATGGAATAAATTTTACCAGGGGATTATCCAGTTTAAGCAGCGCAAGTAGTTAGGCACAAACAGGCAGTAGCCGATGGCGATGTAAGGATGGACGACGGCAAAACAAGGTCAATGCTAGCAGCATATCTTAACTTATCATTGTGTTAGCTGCTGTGTAAACAGATGTTTATTTATTAACGAAACCACTGGCATATGTAGGACATTAGCAGAGATTTTAAATGAACAGAAAGAAAATGAGATTCTGAAATATCTGAATCATTTAAAAATGGTTAATGGTTAATGGTTAAAGAAACAGATCACCCAAAAATGAAAAATCTTTCTCTATCTTATATATAGTAGGACTAGTTGCTGATTTATAAAAAGCATATTGTCTTTTGAGTATGTAGAGAAAATAAATGATGGATGTGATAATCAGTTGTAAAAAACTGAGCCCAGAGAGGAAACCAATTGTCACCCATTTGTCTTGAAACAACACCAAGAGCTTCTGCTATGCTGATGTAAGCCAATTACATGGCTCTCAATATCTCTCCCAGGGCGTCATAAATATTTCATGATTATGAGACGTCATAACAGGCATTCTGGATTGAAGTTCACACTGAATCGCACGCCGCCACGCTTCACCAAAAGTTCTAGCCTTATGTGATTTTCTTTGTTTTGAAAAAAAAAAAAAAATGAAATGCATTCCCTAGGGAATATCTTCAATAAGCATGTGACATTTTAAGAGTAATAAAGGAAATCTCTCATAACTGGTCATTTCTGCCTGCTCCATTTGAGCGATTTAGTACTTTAACGTGGGTCGGGTTGAGTTGTCTTTCTATTGATTGCCTTTAATAGAGGGAGTCTGCTGTTTTACCAGGCTCAGCAACTTATTACAAGTGAAAGTTAAGTTTTCATATATTCAACACTCTTTGAAAAAAGTTGGGTGATACCTTTTCTAAAGGTGCTCATATGTAAGGAAAAAGAACGTTATATCCAAAAGTAAATCAGAATCGTATTGAACTGAACCGAGAGAGATCGTGACTCAATTAGGGTTGGGTATCGTTAGAATATTATCAATTCCGATTCCGATTCTGCTTATCGATTCCGATTCTTTTCGATTCCCAGTTTCGATTCCAACGTGAATAAAAGATGATATCAAGCATATTTATTCTGTTTCATTTTTTGCTAAACATTTTTTTGCAGCTGAATACCATGAACAAAAATCAACAGGCTACATAAAAACAAGATTCACTCAAGAGTTGTTTGCAAAATAGAGCTGCGTGATTCTGGATAAACTGGGTTGTTGTTTTTTTTTAAATGGAAGTTGTGGTTCTCTGACGATTCTGAAGATAAAAACATTAGACAACTAAACAAAATCACATGTAGGCCTAATTTATAAGTAAAAGATTCGGTGATTCACTCAAGATTTACTTGGTTCATTACTGGATGAATCAGTGTTTTTGAATGAATGATCAAAGACAAATACATTATTAACAACCCCCTTTCGCCATCTACTGGCATAACAATGTAATGATACATCTTTAACATTATTTGGAATGTCAAATTCATTTTCAAAAGGATGATTTATTCTGTTTTGATATTTACCGTACATATCAGAGTATATATCCAGACTATGAACTTTTATCCCAGTACTTCTGATTATTTGAATGTTTGTAACACAGAAAAAATGAACTGTGAGGCTGTGGAACTGTTTCATTCATATACATGACAGTGACACGAACGTAGATTTGAATGTTCAAATTACACTGGTCATACACTGCACGGAAGAAAGGTTGAGAAATCAAACAGTCGAATCATTGTAATTTAGGAACAGAATTACGTTGGTATTTGAATCTTGTTTGTGATCTGTAACCATCTGTTAAATTAAAATGCTTTGTCATATTAGTGGTGACATCTCTATTGCAACATGTTTGGCTTAATCACAAATATTATAGGCTACTTTGCTTTTTCGACTTCTGATCACAAGTGTAGCCATACTTTGGAGTGATATGCGTTTAGATTAGCGAGCAAGGTCCTGGCAATTGCTAGGTCAGGATGATTGGCGGAATCGAAATTTTAATTTCACAAGAACTATCCGATTCCTGACCTTAAGTATCGATTCTGGAACCCTACTCGAAATCTAACAGAATTGGGATATATGTATTAATAGTCCTATTTTTATTATCTAATGGGCCCCCCAAAAACACTCAACAGGCGTTGAGGGATAAACAGTTCCCAACAGAGTCAGAACAGAATGAACTGTTTGACGTTACACAAGTGGCATTGATAAATGAATCAGTGTTTTTGAACAGCTTGATTGAGTGACTAATTCAATGACTCACTCAGCAATCATAATCGCCACCACTAATGCACAGACTGTGGAAATCGCAAACAAAGACCAGAGTGATCCAATCTTATATCAGCACTCTTGGAATGCCAGTCAAATATGATGCAACATATGTAATGCATAAACAGTGGAGATCAAAATTAGAGAACAACCTATAATTTCAAGGTAATTTCTCATTCCTATTTGTTATCCTAACTGGAGTAGAAGGGTAGTTATTAAGCATGTCATGAATTAATTGTATTCTGAAGCACATTATAAAAAACTTGAATGAGATATTTGAAAAAAATAAAAAATAAAAAAAAAAACTCTTACAGAAACCTTCAAGTTATTGGTTAATCTGGCACCTGGTGCTATAATTTCCTTAATTATATGACAAACCCTATTGAACTGGCAGCATTCCTCCAACTTTCACTGAGATTCCAAGATAGTGGGCTGCTCTAAGGTGACTAAAAACCTGCGACAAGAGGTTGTCCAGATGAAGGTTAAAGGGATGACCCTTTCAGCCAGTGCAAGAGAAGTTGGTCCTTCCAGATCTGTAATTTCTAAAATATTGCATCCTTTCAATGACACAAATTCATTCAATTCCCCCCAAAAGGCTGGTTGCCCATAAAACAAATGCAAGAGAAGATAGCATAATGACTCTAAATGGGGAATAGATTCAGCACTGCAGCTGGAATTGCTTGCCAGTTCACTGCTGAACAGGGTAAGGATCTGTCTTGCATGTTTAGGAGAAGTCGTACTGAAAGCACACTTTGCAGTGACCAAACCTCTCAGCAGGGAGAATTAAAGGATAAGCTCACCTTTGCTGAGGAGCATGTTGTGTGGAGAGAGAAGAACTGCTCCAAAGTTTACTTTGGTGATAGCACCTTTAATTTATTTAGGTCTGATGGGAAACATTTTGTTCTGAGTCAAACTGAGAAAAGACTGAAGCCTAAGTGTGTAAAGAAGTCAGTGAAAGGTGGAGGAGGAAGTTTCATGGTTTGGGGGATGTTTTCTGCGGCAGGAGTTGGGCATCTTATACAGCTACATGGCAGAAAAAAACACAGTGTTTATCAGAACCACCTTCAGAATCATGCAGTTCCTTCCCTGGAAAACATCTTCCAGTCAGCCTGCAATTTTCATGCAAGACAATGCCCCAGTTCCTTGAAGCTAAGAACACTGAAATAATAAAATAGTCAGGACAGAGTCGTGATCCACACTCTTAAAAATAAAGGTGCTTCACAATGCTATAGAAGAACCTTTTTGTGTAAATGGTTTCATAAAGAACCTTTAACATCTGAAGAACCTTTCTGTTACACAAAAAGTTCTTTGTGGTGAAAGAAGGTTCTTCAGATTATAAAAAGGTAAGAAACAGATGGTTCTTTAAAGAATATTTAAAGACTGAATGCTTCTTCTTGAAGCCAAAAATGGTATTTCTATGCCATCGCTGTAAAGAACCTTCTAAAGCACATTTTTTTTTAAGAGTATAAACCTGATTGAAAATCTCTAGAAAATTCTTGGTGACAGTTATGGCTTAAAACTACTACCCCTATAGCACAGGTACATTTAGGAGATGTCTATTTGACATCTGCATTTACATCTGGAAGATGTATTTTTTTTATAGTGTTTGGTCATCTGCAATACATCTATAGGACGTTTCCTATCAGAAGTAAATAGATGTCTTTAAGATGTTTATGATTTAGAATGTATATAAAACTGACATCTTACAGACATCGGCCAGATGTTTGTACATAGCAGATGCTTTCCAGATCAAGTGATCTTTAACAGACTTCTTGCAGACGTACATGGGACAGTAACCAAAAACCGAGATCATATTTGCACGATGTGAGAAACTAGTGATGTGCTGAAGTGATTCAAAACAAGAGCCTCTACACTTCCTACTAAATTCTGACAGCCGTAACCCTCCAAAATTTTAGTTGTAATCTTCTTTCATACTGCAGTGATAATGGTTCTCTAATTTTGATCACTGTTTTTCACAAAATAAGTTTTTTTTGTTGTTGTTGTTGAAATGCCTTGTTTGTTTTGTCAAACATGTTAGTAGAACTGTGGTATACCTACAGCTAATATCCCTTAAAATTTTGAGCAATGAAGATTAACCATATTTCAGAAAAAAAATCAAGTATGTATAGATTCACAATTTTGATCTCCACTGTACACTCCATTAAACATTTTCTAAGAATACAGATTCAAGCACAGACACCTAGACTTACAAAAATGCACATGCTACAAGCTCACGCACAAATTATCACGGGCGGTGAGGGGTAACTAAACTTGGCAGCGGAAAAAGGAGGATATTTACAGCTCTCAACAGCTTGCTGAAAAAGCAGGGAAGACATTAATTGCATTGCTCTGTCGCTGTCTTGTATGTATTGATCAACCAAACATAACACCCACTACACCACACTGCAAGCACAATAACTCGGATGCTAATCAAATAATAGGAGAAGAGATATAAGGATGGAAAACAAATCCAAAGAGAGCAAAGAGACAGCACTAGTGCATGGCCTAATAGTCACCTGTCAAAGGCTTAATCACTAATGCCGTCTTCCAGCCGGCTCTTCCCTGGAGTGAGCTATACTTATGGCTCTGTTCGATTAAAGGTAAATGCATTAATATGGAAAGGAGGAGAGGCCAGCATGTGACCTTCCAAAGGACACAATTCAGAGCTATTTATATCACAAGAAAACCTGACTTCTAACAAACATGGAAACCCATTTTACAGTTGTTTCATTGTGGTGTCAAGTGCATGATTGTTCAATAACTCGTCTTCATGCGTTTCTGAACAAGAAAGAGCTTGGGATTGCTAATAGCTGTTGTTTTGGACATTTTAAAGCTGGTCGATTTCTGTTCTCTGGAAGCGAGAACAGTTGAATTTTTTAGACTTTTTTGTCGACAGTTTGGAACTGGTCTGGCCAATTACAAGCAAACTTAGCTGTCAAACACAAACATTGCACACCAAGCTGTAAGCGTTCTGCCAAGATAAAAAAGTAAATAATTTAGAACAACATTCATTATTAAAGAGTCACTATTAAACAAGAAGACATTCAGTGGGCATCAGAGAATTTGTTTAGCTTCTTGCTTTTGATTAATATTGTATGTAAAACAGCCTATGCAGTGTTTTTTTCTGACAAACTACAGGGAAGTATATCAGGCATAGTCCCTTAAGTGTTTTGTTTTGTTTTTGAAAATGTACTTACAGTACATATAATACCATTGCTCCATTTCAACACATCTAGTTTTATGTAGCCAATTAGGTGTTTATTCACTGATTTATAATGTATTTTATGTGTCATCATGTATTATGATTAGGGTGGGGTAGAATTGGATTCCAGAATTGGAGAATACTGACTTAAAGGAGAACTCCACTTCCAGAACAACAATTTACAAATAATTTACTCAGCCCCTTGTCATCCAAGATGTTCATGTTTTTCTGTCTTCAGTCGTGAAGAAATTATGGTTTTTGAGGAAAGCATTTCAGGATTTTTCTCCATATAATGGACTTCATTGGTGCCCTGAATTTGAACTTCCAAAATGTAGTTTAAATGCAGCTTCAAAGAGCTCTAAATGATCCCAGCCAAGGAAGAAGGGTCTTATTTAGTGAAACGATCCTTTTTAAGCACAAAAGCTTGTGTAGCACAGGCTCTGGAATGCGCGTCCATGACACTACGAATCACGTCTAAGTTCATCGTCTGTGTACTCCATCTCATTTTCTCTTACAACTTCAGAATCGTCTGACATCGTTGTACCTTTTTGTTTGTAAACAGCGTTTGATTTACATGCACTTCCTTGGTCTTTGCGCGTTCGCAATTCATAAGACCCTTCTTCCTCGGCTGGGATCGTTTAGAGCCCTTTGAAGCTGCATTTAATCTACATTTTGGAAGTTCAAAATCAGGGCGCCAATGAAATCCATTATATGGAGAAAAATCCTGAAATGCTTTCCTCAAAAACCATAATTTCTTCACGACTGAAGACAAAGACATGAACATCTTGGATGATAAGGGGGTGAGTAAATTTTTTTGTAAATTGTTGTTCTGAAAGAGAAGTTCTCCTTTAAGGTCAAGAATCAGATACTTCTTGTGAAATGAAAATTTAGATTCTGCCTATCGATTCCTATATGTGATTTTGTTTTTTTTTTTTAAATCCAAAATTGCTATAAAATTAAAGCCTTATGTCTAAATAAGTTATGTTCCAAATTTGATAGTTGATAAAAAAAATGAGGTTCCTGTGAGATTTTATTTATGTTTTACCACAAACAGCCACCAGGTGCCATCAAAACTGATTTTATTTCTTTTTTTTATGCATTTTTCTGTCACAAATGTCTAAATTTCTGTCAATACTACTTGTATCACAAAATAACTACCAAATATGAGAATGAGACCTTTCCGAGGATATGTATTTTGTCAAGATTATAACAAGTTTTGATTCTAAAAGACCGTAATACATATTGTAATCTGACACTTGACACCGCCCACCAAGGGGGAGGAGATCGCTAAAAGTATAATTTCCATAATAACACAATATCTGATTTCGAAATGGTTTTCACAAAATGAATTTTGAGGTTTTTCTATGATGATTTCTAAAATATGTGATAGAGAAAAAAGACAATAAAAGAAAAAGCACCAACGGGCCCACCGGGTTAAAGTGGTTTAGGCCACTTTTTAGCTGGCCAGGCTGGTCTTAGCTGGTCAAGTTGGGAGACTTGCTAAAAGACCAACCAAACTTAAACCAGCCATTTTCAGCTTAAACCAACCAAGACTAGACAACCAGCCTAGGGTGATTTTAACGGGGTCTTTTTTTTCACTGAATCAACTGGTTTTAGCTGGTTGTAACTGGTTTTTAGCTGGATTTTTCGCTCATGTTAGAAATATGTTAAATCACATTAAAACATGCTTGCAAAATGCTAATCATGCTAGTAAAATGTTAATCATGCTAGAAACATGCCAATCATGCAAAAAAAAAAAAAAAATGCTAATCATCCTAAAACATGTTATCACCATGCTAATTATACAAGAAACATGCTAGCAACAGACTAATCACACTAGAAACATGCTAATCATGCTAAAAATATGCTAGCGTCATGCTAGAAACATGTTAACAACATGCTAGCAGCATGCTAATCATCTTAACCCTGCTGAAAAAACAGGGAAAACATGTTATTGCCATGCTAATTATACTATAGAAACATGCTAGCAACATGCTAATCATGTTAGAAACATGATAGAAACCAGAGACTGTCTGACTATAGGGAGATGAAAGGTTCTGTAGTATTTTTTTTCGGTACATTACTCTTTACTTTTTTTTTTTTTTTTTTCAGAGATTCTTGTGTGTTTTAATTTTTTCTAATAATCAAATGAAGACATTAAGCAATTATTTATTTTTAATAAAATGAATATTAAACCCTTTTATTTTTGCCAAACAAACAGAGATTTACTGTTAAAATTAATACATGGAAGAACAATTGTGTGAATATTCTGTTAAAAAAGTTTGAATAATAATTGTAGTATTTTTTTCTACAATTAGGTGGTTAATCTTGTTGTAATATTTATTTTTAGCATTTTATTGTTTTAAATTTGCCAGAAATATGAACACATAAACACCTTCATTATATTGTACAAAAGTAATACAAGACTAATACAAGACAAGATTTCTGTTACATGCAGAGATGGCAAAAGTACACACATCCTTCACTCAAGTAGAAGTACAGATACTCATGTTTACAAATACTCTGGTAAAAGTAGAAGTACTGACTACACTTTTTTATTTAAGTTAAAGTAAAGAAGTATGGGCTCAGACATGTACTTAAGTAAAAAGTACTCATTACTACTACTATGACCTGACATCGTATTGACACATTAATACAAAATAACTTGCATTTAAAATTTGTTAGCTAATGAATGTATCAAGGCTAAACATCCACTGTTCTGAAACCATGGACAACCTTTTTTTTTTTTTTTTTTTTTTTTGTATGGCCATCACATTTAAATAAATGTTTAAAACCTTAGACTAGGGCCGTGCAAAATAAGAAAAAGGCTCTCTCTTGAACTGCACCTTCACTTTAATTTTCCTTTTCAGTCTCTTAATTTTCCATGATATCTCTCTGCATCTCACTTTGTGTGTTTGCTTTTTTCACATTTTTTTTTTTTTTGTACCTGTCACTTTTCCCATCAGCCATTTACTGTCATGAGCAGAACTGTCTCCACCTTGTTGCAAAACAACCACCTCATTATATTCTATTTGCAGTAACAATTTTATTTAAGTTCAATTTAAAGTATCACATCATGACCAGGTGTTGTTGTTTTATCTTAAAATGGCTTAAATACTATAGATTTAAGAAAACTACATTTTCTAAATTGCCTAAATGTCAAAATTACAATAATGATTACATCATGACAGTATCTTTACAGAAAAAATCCTAACACTGAACATGTTATTGCATTATCATGAGTCATATTTTTCTCTTACCAAAATTAACCATGGTTTATTACAGTAAAAGTATAACAACCATGTTTTTTATTTTATTTTTTTTATTCCAATCTGTTTTAATTTACAACCATAGTTTTAATACACATCTCATGGTTAGACTATGGTTAGTGTAGCAAAACCATGGTTCATTTGTGGTCACCATGGTTTAACTATAGTAACATTGATTTTGGTTTAATTTTCATTAGGGTTGTATTGTTATATGCCCTAGCTCCCTCTGAACGTATTACAAAACTATGTTTTATAACACTGTTTGCTTAATTACTACTGTAACTTCACAGTAGATAATAATAATGTCGTTTTGCATAGAATATTTTGAGTGATGATGTAGTTTCGTTTATATTAGCTGTAGTTTTGTCTTTATTTAGTAAAGCATTAAACTGCTAGCAACTCTTAGCAGCCTATTTACAGATGAAACTGACCTGCACTTTAAGTCCTGAACAGTTCAGTATAGTTTTGCCTCTATGATCAACCCGGGCACTTCCACTCAATTCTCGAGTCACTTGCATTGATTACTCTGATAGAAACCATTTGGCGGAGACGCGGAGCACGCGCGAGCCAAATCGTGTTGCCAGTCAAGACCAACCGATCCATGATTTATTAGGGATTTGTTATCGAATGGTGATCCACCAAATGCAGATTAAAACTAAAGTAACGAGTCTGTTTTGAAAATATAAGAAGTAGAAAGTGCAGATATTTGTGTAAAAATGTAAGGAGTAAAAGTAAAAAGTAGTCAGAAAAATAAATAGTGAAGTAAAGTACTGATACCAGAAAAATCGACTTAAGTACAGCAACGAAGTATTTGTACTTAATTACTTCCCATCTCTGGTTACATGTTAAACCATACTTATTTTGACGGGTTGCCGGGAAGTTAGTTTGTATACACTAAGATATAATGCTAGTTTTCTCAAATGAAACGGTAAAATTCACATGAAGTGACTCTCACAGCAGCTCTATAGATTAAGTTAATTGGTTTAATCACCAGGAGCGTCACGTGTGATTCAGTATGTGTGTAGTAAACAAAACCACGTCTCCGCCATTCATACATAAGTTACTGAGGCAAACGGAACATGCAGGATTCATATTTAAACTGTCTTTTTGCGTTTTAATATTCACAGGCACTAGTCCATATCGCGATTCAAATCAAGCGAGAGACCTACCTTTGATTAATTAATCCAAAAACTGACTGATTCCGCGGCATTCCGCCCTACAGAGTAAATCCGTTTTGATGAATGGACTCCTCGATCCCGTCAGCGTTTTCGCGGAGGAGAAATTGTAGACGCGCGTCCATGTAGAGACAGAAATGACATGCCAATCCCAAATGCGGTTGTAAACTATCCCAGCCGAGGAAGAAGGGTCTTATCTAGTGAAACGATTGGTTATTTTTATTAAAATAATACAATTTAAATACTTTTTACTCTCAAACGCTCATCTTGTCTTGCTCTCCCTGAACTCTGTGTATTCTGGCTCAAGACAGTTAGGGTATGTCGAAAAACTACAAATCGTATTTTCTTTCTAAACTTCAAAAATCATTTCAAAATCATCCGACATCGCTGCAGAAGTACCGACCCAGTCTTTGCAAAATGAACATGCAAAGAAGATCAAACACCCTTAACATAAAAGGTAAAACAGCGATATAGGGCAATTTTGAAGTTGAGGGAGAACCTGAGATGGGAGTTTCTCGACATACCCTAACTGTCATGAACCGAGAGGAAGACAAGATGAGCATTTGACATTGAAAAGTATATATATTTTAATATTTTTATGAAAATAACTGATCATTTCGCTAGATAAGACCCTTCTTCCTTGCCTGGGATCATTTACAACCGCATTTGGGATCGTTTGAAGCCGCATTTAAACTACATTTTGGAAGTTCAAACTCGGGGCACCATTAAATTCCACTATATGGAGAAAAATGCTGAAATGTTTCCCTCAAAAAACATAATTTCTTTATGACTGAAGAAAGAAAGACATGAACATCTTGAATGACAAGGGGGTGAGTACATTATATGTAAATTGTTGTTCTGGAAGTGGACTTCTCCTTTAAATGACTTTTGTTGTGATCTGGCATTATATAGAAAATAAAGTTAAATCTAGGGCTGAGCGATAAATCGCATGCGACTGTCAGGAGCGTTTAGTCAGTAAAGACGGTTCTGTGATGAGTAGTACATATACATCACGCGCGTTCAGCTGGAGCGGCAATTAATACACAGAGCCGTAAATCACTGCGAGCTACGCAAAAATCACGCTCATAATCGCAGATGAATCACACTCGATTATGAGTGCGATTTTGTATAGCTTGTCATATATTAATTGCCGCTCCAGCTAAACACATGATGGAGATTTACTACTAATCACAGAACCGGCTTTACTGAGTAAACAAGCATGATAATCACATGCGATTTATCGTGCAGCCCTAGTTAAATCACGTGCTTTACGTGAAGCCGCGGCTCACCCTGACTGCTTTCCGCTATGATCCTTCTACCTCCGGGTACGAGGCCGTTGCGAGGTGCGTCAGTGGCGAGCATTAGGAAGCACGGAAGGTTTCGCCGGGGGCTGGTTAATAGACATCTGGGTAACGACCTGTATGCTCGTTTCCAGTGCCTGTTTCCCGGAGGTGCACGAGAAGTTGATGGTATCGCAGAAAGCCTGTTTTCAAAAAAAAAAAACGGGTGGGACGTGATCGACCAACTTCTCCTCCTTCACCACCCTCGATGGGGGTCCAGCGAGGGGGTTTCAGAGGTTCCCTAGGCGGAGGGGGCGATTGTGGGGTACTCCCCGCAAAACGCCGCCGCTTGTTGGGTTCCTCCCATGACCCCCGTCCGGAGCCTGTAAGTTCTTTCCGGGCAAGGCTTACATGGCTTCTGGACGAGCTGCGTCCGCCTTACACGCCATGGCCATCCTCTGGGCATTCAGGCCGTGGCGTTGTGAGTTCGATACGAGGGTGGTTCCAACCTAGAGCTACGGGAACTGCGTACGATAACCGGTTACGCTCACTGAGCTATCAGGTCGTGGCGCACGCTCTGGGAAGGGCGATGTCCACTTTGTTGGTCCAGGAGCGCCACCTGTGGCTTCACCTGTCAGAAATGCGGGAAATTTGAAGTCCGCTTCTTACCCCCCATTTCCCAGGTCGGTCCTTCTGGCGACACCGTGATAGTATTTGCATGCAAGTCCTTCACGGTGGTTAAAGGAGCAGCTGTGGGTCGGGCCTCGGCTCTCTCCCCCGACTACTCCTGGCTGTCGTCGCCACGGACGGCCCCCTATAGAACTCCTGAGGCCCCGCGACAGCCGGCCTCCGGCCAGACCCGCCCAACGGTCAAAGTTCTTGTGGGAAGGTGGCAACACCAGCTTGTCAGTAGGCTTGCTAGAACCCTCGTTAGGCTTCTAGTTTTTCCTCAGACAAGCAATCCAAAGCAGGCGGCCTAACTGACCCTCCCAGATCCACTCTCGACCCGGGGATGAGAGGGGGTTTCGGCACAACCATTTCTGACTGTCTGTCTAGAAGGCATGTGCATTCTCAGTTATCTCTGTGACTGGCTGTCTTAGTGCACTCACAAGGTTCGGTTTGCACTCTTAGGGATGTGGTTCACAACCACCTGGCTGGATTGGGACTTCAGGTCATTTAGGAAAAGAGTAAACTCTCCTCAGTACGGGGTTGCTTTTTTCTCCGTATGGACTCAGTCACTGTTCTACGCGTTTGCCTAGGGCGGTGTACAGTCAGTGCTGTAGTGTGCGAGTGCACTCTGGGTTCACCACAGCGGTCCCCTTCATGTACCAGGGCTCCTGGGATATATGGCATCTTCAGCCGCGGGTCACGCTGCTGGACCCGATGCATATGGAACCGCTGTAGCACTGACTTCATACCGAGTCCCGAGATGGGCGCGGCACCAGGCTCACATTGTGTGTACGTCACACTTTGTTGCAAACCTTCAGCCCTTGGGGACACGTTAGTTCTGCGGGCAGGTTGCCCCTGGGACGAGTGTCTAGACGCACTGTGTCTCAACAGTCGCTTCCAAGTCAAGCTGGGGTGCCATCTGCAACGGGTATGCAGCCTTGGGGTTCTCGGCTGCTTGGGCATTCTATCGCCTGGAGTTGTTGACAATGCTTGGGCCCTGAAGGGATTCGGCCTCTGTCACGGCAAGCATGTGTTGGTCGGCGCTGACAACACAGCGACTGTGGCATACACCAACCACTAAGATGGTGTACGCTACTTTCACATATCACAACTCACCCGCCATCTCTTGCCCTGGAGCCAGCACAGACTCGGGCTGCTGTGTGCCACTCACTTTCCGGGTGACAGGTTTGCCCCGAGGTGAGTGGGGGCTCCACCCTCAGACGGTCCGGCTGTTTTGGAGTCGATTCGGCCAGGCACAGGTAGATCTGTTGCCTCACCGGCATCCACTCATTGCAGTAGGTAATACGGCCTGACCAAGGACTCCCTCGGTTCAGATCCGTTGACACTCAGCGGACCGTACGGCTTACTCCCCAGTGAGCCTTATTGCACAGACACAGTGCAATGTCAGGAAGGTTTCGAAACAGATTCTCTTGGTAGCTCTGTTGGCCCAACGGAACTTGGTTCTCGGAGCTCGCGCTCCTACCATCGTTGCCTTCCTGACACACCCCCCTGAGAAGGAACCTCCCTCCTCAGGGGAGGGGCACAATCTGGCACCTGCGCCTAGATTTCTGGAACTTCCTTCTGTGGTCCCTGAACGCGACCAGGAAGCCTCCAGAAACCTTCCACCCACAGTGGGAAGCACCCTGTACAGGACTGAGCCAGACGGTGGCATGTCCTGGGGTTGGCGCAGAGGTTCTTCCTAAGGGTAGAACCCACGGAGTTGCGGCATCAAATCTGTGCTATCCCTCCTCCAAGGAGGCCTGAATAGGCACCTTTCTGCTTCTACATCAAGGTCCATGTACAGCCACCATGACTTGGTAGAAGGCAGGTCGGTGGGGCACGCTTTGGTAACACCACATCTCCTCTTGATCTGTCTGCGGTGAGCCCCCAGTCGGTTGATTCGGTGCCCTCTCCATGAGACGGCCCCCCCGCTGCTGCTCACCTCTGTTAAGAGCGGGAAACCTTCAAGCCCTCTCCGTCAACGTTCGTGCCTGGAATTCGGGCCGGTGAACTCTCACGTTGTTCTGGGAACCCGGCCTGGATACATGCCCATGGTAACCACCACTCCCTCTGAGCAGGTGGTAACCCTGCAAGCTATTCCTTACCAGGAAAATGACCCCAACCTGATCCTATTATGCCCGGTCCGTGTCCCACACATTACCTGGAACGTTCTCAGCACTTCAGACGTCCTGGTCAGCTCTTTGTCTGTTATGGAGCACAGCAGAAGGGGAAGGCTGTCTCCAAACAAAGATCTCCCACTAAAAAAAAAAAAAAAAAAGGAAAAATGTGGATGCGATCCGTACGGCCTACCAGGCCGGAGGCTTGCCTTGCAGCCTCATTAACAGACATCTTCAGAGCTACAGGTTGGGCTACACCTATACACTTGCCAATTTGCGCATGGAACCAGTGTCAGCTAGAGTTTCAATCGCAAGCTCTTGGCGCGGCACTCTGGTTGGGTGTAGAGCTTGCTTAGGCGCTTCCCCTAATGGTGATTACGCTTCTAAGTTTCAGTAGGTTTCCTGACGCGAACCCTGAACACCTCCTCCATCACTTGGCACTTCTGCACGTGGCAGAGTTCGGCGGAGGAACTTGCTGCAGAATCCCAACACAAGGTATGGTTACTTTACTAACTCTTGGTCGGATTTGTGCCCCATATGTAGTGGCTCCTTATGTGGCCCCATGTGTGTAATTCCACCTATAACTCTCTATGGTGCGGTGTTTCCCCTAAAGACAGGTTTGTGTCTAGGATCTGAATTTGGTAGTCTCCCCTAGCGTGAGACCCACGTCAGGTCCCATATCTAATGATATTCACTTATACCCCCCCCCTCTGGGCAGGTTGTGAGCTCCGTAGTGCCTTTTTTCCTTCGGGAAATAGTCACTTCCCCAACGTCCGCCAAGACACTCAGCCGCTCCACTGAGGCAGGCCTGGCTGCAGGACACTGCTGTAACAGGTCAGTTCTTGGACGTTGGAAGGTCACGAAGAGGTGAGTCGCACTTGTGTTTACACGCTGGCTTGTTACTATCTGCACCCGATCACTCGTGACGCGGCCAGGCTTGTGGCGTGATTTGACAAGAGACCCCTAGTGTCGTACACTACTCGACACAACTCGGAGTGTACGACAGATAGGGAACGTCTCGGTTACGTATGGTAACCCTCGTTCCCTGATGGAGGGAACGGAGACGTTGTGTCTCCCATGCCACAACTCTGGACCGCCTCTGAGTGAGTTGAGACTCTCGGCTCCTCAGATCAGAACGAGTGAGCAGATGCACATGCTGGCCTACTTGTACCCGGATGGCTGGGGCGTGGCCAGCTGTGCAAATCTGCACACCCAATTTCATTGGCCTGTTCAATACTGTCAGAGGTGTTTGGGCTCCCAAGAGCGACCCCTAGTGTCGTACACTGCTCGACACAACATCTCCGTTCCCTCCATCAGGGAACGAGGGTTACCATACGTAACCGAGACGTTTTGTGTGTTGTGTTGTGTTGTGTTGTAGACTATATACTCTCAGTGCAGCTAAAAGATCTGATTCTTTTTTTTTTTTTTTGTAGCACAATTAATATTAGAATAGGATGTGTTATTGAAAAGTAATCCAGTCATGGTAATTTGCGTTCCGTATCCAATGTGCGCTGTACGCAGTAGACCAATCACAACAGACTGGGTCATCGGACCAATCAGAGCAGAGCAGCCTCTCGCAATGGAGGGGCTTGGAATGAGTAATCTTAAAAACGAATCATGAAAGGGTCATGGAACAATGGTGGAATGTTCAGAAAGTTCATAACCCTACATGCTGTAAAGTGATAAAGATATATTATCATAATAATATAATAAGTTTTCTTGTATTATCATACTTTTTCTACCACTTATCTCATATTACACGAAGTCATTTTGGTTAGACGTTACGTCAGGCACATTACAGGCCACTTTCCTCCCAAATATAGCTCGAAAATCCTTTTTTCTTCCCATCATTGAGATAAACTATGTTTCGTGTTTTCGAAAAGGATGGGTTATGGCCTCGCAGAAACCTCGCTTCTGCAAGGTCTGAGCTAAATGAACCCATTTGGCATTGGATCTATCATCTATAAACACTTTAAGAGAGCAAATTAGTCTTAGCAGTGGTGATTTTATCAAATTTGGTTCAGCCACTTTGTGCTTTACTAGTTAAGAAGCTAAAAGAATAGTGACAAAGTAGAATATTTAAATATAATGAGGCCATCTGTATTAAACTTAATATAAATGTATGCTCACTTTTAATGGTCACTTTATTTGAGTTGTTTTTTTATTATGTAATTTAATAATTATACACTACTGTTCGAAAGCCTGAAGTCTGCAAGAGTTCATAATGTTTTTGAAAGAAGTCTTCTATGCTCATCAAGGCTGCATTTATTTAATTTAAAAATACAGTAAAAACTGTAATTCTGTGAAATATTATCACATTTAAAATAACTGCTTTTTATTTTGAATACATTGTAATGTGTAATTTATCCCTGTGACACAAAGCTGAATTTTCAGCAACATTACTCCAGTCTTCAGTGTCTTCACAAGATCCTTCAGAAATCTGATTTGCTGCTTAAGAAACATAATATAAATGTCTTAACTTCCACTTCAATTTCATTGATCGATTTTTATGTCCCTGCTGAATAAAAATTTTCATTTGAATGAATTAAAAACACAATAAACCCCACTGGCTGTTTTTGTTTGGTGCCAACAACATAAAGTTATATAGAGCTTGTCCTTGAGTTTGAGCTTATTAAAAGGCAACAGCAAAGCTAGGCATGAAGCTGGAGGAGGAATTTAAAAAAGCACATCACGCTGAGATTGTGCTCACAAAGACTGAGAAACACACGCTGTCTGCACTCTCAGCTATTACATTAATACCCCAGGGACCGGCTGCAGTGATCTACTGTACACACGTGACTTCAGAGCCGTCTACCGTCTCTAAAGTCACGGCAGGTGCACGTGAGTAACAGCACTGGGGCTCGACCCTTTATCTGGCAAAAGGACTTAATTATAGATATGGATCTGAGCAGGCGGCATGTGTAATAAAGACATTAACTCCAAGGAGCCGCTCTTCACGTGTCTCTGAACACTACCTGCAGAGAGTCAAGCAGCCTTTATGACTGTCAACATGACATCAAAATGACTTGGTTTACCTCCTTAATGCACATTTGTGGTCTTATTGTGTATAATTCATGAGGGCATGTTGTTTCAAATAGAAAATAATTCTTTCATCTTTGTAATCTTTTAGCAAAATGTCAGCCCTCTCATCCAAACCATCTTCAGTATGTACAGTAGCATCCACTGTTTACAATTCAGCTTATCCCTATGGATAAAATGAAGTCCCACCATACATTTCTTGTTTCTTGATGGATATTCTGTTGTATATATACTGTTAAATGTCATATTATTGAAATAAAACAGTGCTGGAGAATCTACTTTACAGGCTAGTTAAAAAAGTCAAAATGTAACTGCACTAGCCACTGTGTAGTACTTTAAGCTACTAACAAAAAGTGTTTAATTATACTGAAGTGTGGATTTAAATACATATTATATTAGCCAACATATTACACACACTGTAATTTTTTATTTATTTATTTATTTTCAAAGTTGTAACTAAAACAAAAAAAATGAGTTCTACATATTGCGTTTTATAAGAAAATGCTACTGCAGTCTTTCTAATTTCTAAATTTTAAAGTTTAACATTCAGTATGTTGCTTGAAGATTCTTTGTAATTATTTGGGAAATCTTGCAATTTCTGATTAAAAAAAACTGGTTCAAAGGAAATTTAAATAAGTGCACTACTGTACAAAAGTTTGAGCTCAGTAAGATTTTATTTTGTTTTATTTTTATTTTTTTTTTTTTTAATGTTTCTGAAGTCTGGTATGCACTCTTATGCCAAGGCTATATTTAATTAGTGAAATAAATAAATAAATAAATATATTATAATTAAAAATAACTGCTTTATGTTTTAATATATTTTACAATTTAATTTATGATTGTGATGGTGAACCTCAATTTTCTGAAATCCTACTTATATGGTGATTTACTGCTAAAAAAACCAGAAACTGTTGTGTTGCTTAGTATTTCTGTGAAACCTTTTTCAGGATTCTCTGATAAATAGAAAGTTCAAAAGAACTTTATTTTTTTAAAGAAAGAAAGAAAGAAAGAAAGAAAGAAAGAAAGAAAGAAAGAAAGAAAGACAGAAAAAAGTAAGGAAAGAAAGAAAGAAGCAATGAAACAAAGAAAAAAGTAAGAAAAGAAAAAAAAATATTAGAAAGAAAGAAAGAAAGACAGAAAGAAAGAAAAGATAGATAGATAGATAGATAGATAGATAGATAGATAGATAGATAGATAGATAGATAAAAAATGAAAAAGAAAGAATCAAGGAAAAGTTATAGAATGATTAGAAAGAAAGAAAAAAGCAATTAAAAAAAGAAAAAGACAAGAAAAGAAAGATAGAGAAAAATTATTAGAAACAAAGATAGATAGATAGATAGATAGATAGATAGATAGATAGATAGATAGACAGATAGATAGATAGATAGATAGATAGAGACAGAAAAGAAAGAAAGAAAGAAAGAAAGAAAGAAAGAAAGAAAGGAAGGAAGAAATAGATAAAGAAAGACAGACAGAAAGAAAAATGATTAGATAGATAGATAGATAGATAGATAGATAGATAGATAGAGACAGAAAGAAAGACCGAAAGAAAGAAAGAAAAAAAAGAAAGAAAAATGATTAGAAAGAAAGAAAGGAAAAAATAGATTAAGAAAGAAAGAAAGAAAGAAAGAAAGAAAGAAAGAAAGAAAGAAAGAAAGAAAGACAGAAAGAAATAATAGATAGATAGATAGATAGATAGATACAGAAAAGAAAGAAAGAAAGAAAGAAAGAAAGGAAGGAAGAAAGAAATAGATAAAGAAAGACAGAAAGAAAATATGATTAGAAAGAAATAGATAGATAGATAGATAGATAGATAGAGACAGAAAGAAAGAAAGAAAGAAAGACCGAAAGAAAGAAAAAAAGAAAGAAAGAAAGGAAGAAAGAAAGAAAGAAAGAAAGAAAGAAAGAAAGAAAGAAAGAAAGAAAGACGGAAAGAAAAATGATTAGAAAGAAATAATAGATAGATAGATAGATAGATAGATAGATAGATAGATAGATAGATAGATAGAAAGAAAGAAAGGAAAGCAAGAAAGAAAAAGAAAGAAAGAAAAATTATTAGAAAGTAAGAAAGAAAAAGATAAAGAAAGAAAGACAAAGAAAAATGATTAGAAAGAAATATTAGATAGATAGAGACAGAAAAAAGAAAGAAAGAAAGAAAGAAAGAAAGAAAGAAAGAAAGAAAGAAAGAGAAAAAGAAGAGTGATTAAAGAGAAAAAAGCGATACGAAAGAAAGAAAGAAAGAAAGAAAGAAAGAAAGAAAGTGTTAATGATTCTGAAAATGTGGTATTTCTCTTTTTAGAAAATGTAAAATAAGTCTCTAATGTGTCCAGAGTGTGTATGTGAAGTTCTAGCTCAAAATACCCAACAGATCACCTTGTTAAAACTGCCACTTTTAGGGCATGAGCCAAAAAAACCTTTTTGTATTTGTCCCTTCAAATGCAAATAAGGGCAGAGCTTCAAGAGCCGGCAAAAAAAAACAAAACAGGCCAATCTCACACACTGAAAATGTCAGAAACTCTCAATAACGGTTTCAAAAGTTGGTCATCTGATTATTACACAGACAGGGAGCACGGTGCGATAAAAATAGCGCAATAGCTGGTCTCACGGTGTCTTCGCGTGCTATCACAAACCTTGTAAGTCCCACTTGTGATTATGAGCTCGACAAATTCAAGCCGTCGACTAGACATTGCTTTCATATGCAATTTTTAACTACCACATTCCTATTCATGATCATTCTGGTAGCATCAGTGAAAAGAGGCAGAGGCAATGGTAGCTTTAGCAACATTAGCTTTACAGAGGGCTGTGCTAATGAGGCAGAGATCATCACAAATGGGTGGATTTTTTCCCTACGATGAAATATACATAGGGAGAAATCTGGAATGGCGTGTTCAGAGAGACTGATTTATTGAGATTATAAAAATGAGTAAGTGGATTTTTACCATAATAGGCTTGTTTTCACACACCG